>CM054112.1:21896623-22366623 GCA_028673005.1 Tanypteryx hageni | reverse complement strand
ACCGCACGATTTCCCACATTTTTTCACGGTCGATTAATATTCAGCAGATGCGGGTGATTTCAATCCGTGCCTTTTTTTGATAATATCAAGGCGTCCGCTTTTCTTCCTCTAAGGTCGTAAGTCTTCCGTGCGTGAGAATGTGTTCGATTCCGGACAACTCAGTCCGCCGCGAAAAATGGAATAATGTAGACCGACAGCTCTAATCCGAGAAATTTTTTTGCAGCGTCGATTTTTCCTCGCTGCCATAAAAAGAAAGCAAAAATACCCTCGCGACCCTTCCCGACCTGTCCCGGCCTTATTATTCTTTCAGAATGGATTCCCTAGGTGAGACGGACGGTCGAGTTATCGATTCGGGATAAAATATTTTCATATGCAACTTCGCGTAGTTTGTAAAATCTTGCGTATCAATATTGATTTATCGCGAGTTCAGAATATAACATAAATGCAACTGTTTCAAGATGTAATTATTTAATTAGAAACACTCTCGCACTGTAGAGAATAATATGGAAGTATTTTAATGAATCGTTTCGCCGGAGACAATTAGGTGGAAAGAACTGAGGAGGTGACGATTGGCGCAAGGTTAGGAAACATTGATGAGAGAGTGTTTTGGTTCTCACGACATGGCGACATCCGAATTTTCTCTCTTCCTATCGCCTCCGTGGGGGAAAGTAATTCGGCGCGTTTTAAACCGTAAGACAGACAGTGTTCTATCGCATAAATATCCCATATCTTACGGAAATAGCTTGTCTCGTTGCTTGTCCCTTTCGGAAACAAATGAAGTCGTGGCGGCGTGTGGGCACCGAGACACGTGAAATGCTCTCGCCTGTTTCTCTCAAAGCCTTCCTCCTCTTCTCCTCCACAATCTCTCCCTCATCTCTTTCCCCTTTTATTCCCTCCCCCCTTATTCCCTCCCCCCTTATTCCCTCCCCCCTTATTCCCTCCCCTCTTATTCCCATCCCTCTCATTCCCTCCCCTCTTCCTCCCACCTCTCGCCCTGACGACCACCTTCACATTCTTTATTTCGATCTCCTTCATTCTCTTCCTCGCGGCGGGTGGAAGGAAAGGGTTATGTGCGCGGTAAGGAAGGTCTGAGGGAGGAAGGTAGCGAGGGGAAGAGGGTGAGAAGGGGGAAGGGGTCGGTCGGTCGGCGGTGCGGGGGTGTCAGGGGGAGGAGGAGGGGGGGACCTGGTGCGTGACGCTGACAAATGGTCCGTGGAACGCGGTGTCCCCCAAAATACCTTATCCCTCCGCCGCTCTGCCTCCTATCTCCCCCCTCTCTAACGTCTTTCTCCCCCTCTCCTCTTCCCGCTCTCTCTCTCTCCCCCTCCCTCAAACTCCCTTCTCTTCCTCTTCGCAACCCGTCATCATCCGCTCGGCTACCACTCTCATTTCCGACTCATCCTCCTTAATGCTTTCTCCCGCTCCCTACACCGCACCTTACAAGCCTTCGCTTTATCGCCATATTTCCCTCCTCCTTCCTCTCTTCAAGAGACCAACTCCCCCACTCCCCCCACTCCCGCTCTCCTCCCTTATTCCCCTCCCGCTCCAAGCTCCCCCATCCCCCTCCTCATTCTTTCTTCGCAACACGGGATTTTTGAGCCACACCGAAAACGAAATGAAAAAACCTTTGCGGTCCCGCTTTAAGTAATGGCGAAGGAGGAGAAGGAAAAAAACACGGGCGAATTTCTTTCCGCTGCTCCCTTGATTATATTTTTTCTCCTCCCTTTGCTTTTGTTTTCGGCGTAAATGCTACGAGCGCCGAAATTCATTTCCGTGGTGTGTATTTTACTCTTTTATCAGTGGAAAATTATGATTGCCCTGATAAAAATGAGATTCTTTACTGCCTGGGTGGTTTTTTCGTCGGCTTTTTCCATCTCTCGCCTTCTGGCGTAATTGGGTGGAGAGAGAAAAAGAGGGGTTTTTTTTGTTGGCGCCTCGAGATCCGCGAATGTTTTGTTAACTTAAAAAAAATGAGAAGAAAGTGATGCTCAAACGTTGGGGCATAGTCTTGTGTTTAACGACCTATTTTTTTATCTAACGACCTGAAGGTTTCGGTTAAAACATATGCGGTAATTTTAAATGGGTACCTAAACCATCTCTGTCTGCCATAGATTGAGGCTGAATTTAATGTAAATAACCTTTATAAGAGAGAGATACCTTTCTCCCCAAACATACGAAGGATAAGAAAAAACCCATTCTTGCAATTGATTAGTTCTCCTTAAATTGATCAAGGAGCGGTGTCAGCGTTTTACGTCGGAAATTCTTCGTGAAAGAAAACGAAATACATTAAATGCCGCGCGTAAATCAACGCCGGTGATGAAACGGTTGTCAGGGAAAAATCGGAGAAGAAAACCTTTTGTTGAGCGCCAACAAAGGCCCACGTTATATTCTTTGAACCTCCACGAATGTCCTTAAAGAAATATTAACTCTTTGTCGCTGGATAGTGAAACGAAAAATCGATACCGAAGGTCCTTGATTCTTCGCGCGTCACAAGTCGTCCGTCCAAAGCACTAGACGGTGAAAAGTTCCAAAATATATATATTTTTAAAACTGAGAGAGTTTGATTACAACGCGAAGATGGTGTGCAGGTAACAACATCAATGTCGATGTCTGAGGTAACGATTTTATGGGCGGCGGCTGAAAACGACAAATGAAACGATGCTGACACTAAAAAAAGGATACGAAATGTGATTGGGATTTGATTTTTCCCTTCTCATCTCCTCAACCTTCCATCCTTCGTCCGTCGAATCCCATTGGAGGAATTTCTTTCAGGACGTGTGGCATTTTGCCCAAATGCGTGACTCAACCTTTCGTCATCGCGGCCCAATGCCGTATTTCCGTAAACAAATGAGGAAATATGCAAAATGTCGGTTACTTAAGGGCCTTACGCAATTTATCCTCGACAAAATGCCGTTTTTTTAACGTATGGACTTTGCTTTCTATTTACCAACTTCGATGTCTTCATGGATATAAAGATATTAATAACGTCCTCACGGCAGCAAAACTTTTTTCCCTGCGCATATTTATATCCTTTTGAGGCAATCATGAGACGTAAATTACAACTTCTTTCCATAATTCTCGAAGAATTGAATACATTACAGTCGCTTCATCAAAAGGTCCTCTGTGGAGGAAAGATAATTCCTTATGCGCATGCGTGAAGATCTCGCGGGATGGCCAAACACTCGTTTTCGACTCACTCCGCGCGAAGTGATCCGTCAAAAAAAATCAATCATTTCATTGCCATTTCCATAAGACGCGTTTTCAGCAGCTTAGACAGGCCTCCTGACATTCGCAATTTTGAAATCAGCTGTTCGCGTGGCTTTTTTCTTAAGTACTCCACGAAAATAATTGCCTTAACGAAAACACGCAAACGATCCAAGCATCTAAATGGAATGTTCACTTAGATCGTCCTCCCTATTTTGTAGAAAACATGGTTTCATAACAAAAACCAACGCAATCTCTTTCAAAAGTTACCCTTTAGGCTGAGTTAAACCTTTGCGAATGACGTCAAATGCGCCACGCTTAAGCCTAATCAGCCGGTAAGACTTTTCTCCCAATTTGCAATATTTCCCTTCGCAGCCCCTATTGTCTCTCTCTCTCTCTCGCGGCCAGCTTGTCCCGCCCACTATATCCTTCTCCGTGACCTGATAAGCCAACCAGCAGATGTTAAGTGTGAGGGGGGGGGGGGGGGCAGTTGGCAGTCCACCTCTTCTTAATAGACTGCCCGCCCTTAAACCACTCTCTTGTTGCTCTCTCATCACATCTCGTGCAGTAAATCTTTCTAATCACCTTATTCATGTTAATGACCGCCTTGTTTCGTCATGTTTCACTCCGTTGTTAACAGCTTGATCACGAGAGAGAGAAAGATACCCTTTGATGAAGTCCTAATTTTAAAATTTTTTGAGAAACTGAATACGTTGAAAAACTCGCTTGTGTGAGGCAGTTCCCGTCACATATGATTAATACGACAACATGCCGTGACAACAATGTAAATACATAAAAAAGTGGTCAACTATTTAATCAAATTCAACGACATGTTATTATGAAACGTGTGGAGACTAATTGGTAAACGAGCTCACATATCTGTCCGACTAACGCCACAATATCCTCCGAAAAAAACTGCATAAATTATAAACACCTTAAATTATTATTTTTTATCCGAGAAAGAGATGCGATGAAAACTACCTGTCCGTAGTGTAACGAATCCGGTTTATCCTTACCTTCCCGTAACTATAATCGACCAGAAAGCGAGCGAAATGGAGATTAATAACATCGAGAACGAATTGAATGCAGAAATACGAGGTTCGCAAAGTTTAAGAACAAATTCTTTCCGCAATATTTTCCTTCTTCGATTTTTTACTAAAAATACGCTTGAGGAGTTGAATCTCTGTTTTAATGTGTATGTATCTATGCATATTATATAGACACACGTATCTTTATGCACATACATATGCTGAGGACTTGAATAATCTACAGTAGAAAGCGCGTGCGGGAAAAATGAGAAACACTCGAGTGAAAGAGCTCTATGGAGATATCGGTCCGTATGGCCCATTAAGATTCTCTCGAAACACTTATTTCTTAAACTGCAAGTTGCTCCCTTCTTCCCCTTTGGCGTCCGTTCGCTCGGACTCTATCAGCCCTGCCGCAAGGGAGATCCCTTGAGCGGTGCTGGAGGGAGGGAGGGCGAAGGGAAGGAGGATGGAGAATAGGATCTAGAGAGGGAAGAGGGTGGATGTACAATGTGTGTGTGAGTGCTAGGGAGCCGCAGATGGCCAAGGGGGTAATTTATTCAAATGAGAGAGAAGGGAGGGAAGGAGGGGGATGTATTAGGAACGCCGGGTGCCCACCCCTTCCCCGCCCCACCCATCTCGTCCTCGCGCCGCGTCCGAAAAGGGGAAACAGGAGGGGAGGGAGGAAGAGGACCGGTTCTGTAAGGTCCATCCTTCCCTAAGGGCGCGTGGCCGCTCATTCTCCTTTCCTCCTTTTCAAAAGGACCCCTCCCTTCTTTTATTATTTTTTCAATCTCCCTTACATCTCCTCGGACGATTCTGCCTCCCTACCCTCTCCCTCTCCCCATTCTCTCCCCCATCTCCCACCTCTCTCCCTCCTCTCTTCTCTCTCCCTATCTTCCCTCTCCCTCTCTCCCCCGCCCTCTCATCCCCCATTTCCCCTCTCTCCCTCCTCTCTTCCCTCTCCCTCTCTCCCACCTCCCTCTCTCCCCCACCCTCTCTTCCCCCATCTTCCCCTTATCTCTCCCTCCCCTCACCCTCTCTCTCTCCCCTCTCCACCCTCTCTCTCCCGCTAACCTCCTCTCTGTCCACTACTCAGCCTCCCCTCCTCTCTTTCACCCCATGCTAATCTCTAGCCCTATCCTCTTCTCTATTACTCCCATTCTCAGACCGCACACTCTCCTTTGCCCGTCACGCTTCTGTTTTGTCTTTTCTCTCCCTCTTCTGTTTTTCTGTTCACTCTCCCCGTCATTCTTTCTTCTCCTCCTCTCCACTCTCTTCCCATTCTCTCCACACTCTCTCTTAACTCTCTTCTCCTCTCCACTCTCTCCTTCCCTCCACTCTCTCCTTCCCTCCACTCTCTCCTTCCCTCCACTCTCTCCTCCTCTCCACTCTCTCCTGTACCTATCTCTCTCTCTGTCTGTATTAGTCTTTTATTATATTAATCGTTTTTTATGTAATTTAATGGTTTAAAAAATATATAATGTGACTTAACACTGACGAAGGATTAAATGTAAGAGTGGACCTTATGGTCTAAATTTCGCCCGAATCAAGACAGTTATCTGTCTACCTATCCTCCTCTCCACTCTCTTCCCATTCTCTCCTCTTAGCTCTCTTCACTCCACTCTCTCCTCCCTCTCTCCGCTATTTCTCTTTTCTCTTTCTTTTCTCTCTCATTTACTCACCTTTCTCCCCTTTTCCCGTCTCTCCTTTCTCCTCTTTTCCTCGCTTTTCTCTCATCCCACTTCGATTGTATCAACATCCTTCCTCTTCTACTTTTTATCCCTTTTCCCTAATATCAGTAGTTTTTATTAAAGAATTTGCACGTTCTGCAACGCTATAACTTCCACGAATCATTTTTCAGTTTTGCGATGCCGTGAAATTCACTTGTTTTTATTAAATATGGAGTTTCTTCTCGCGGAAGCGACATCTTTTCCATCCAAGATCAATTCTCTGTAGAAAGCAAATGTTATGTGAAATACGTCCCGAAATTATCGAGCGTGATATGTTTTCAAAGTTTTAAGGTTAATTTTCATGTTCTTCTTTCAGTTTGTTTGTATAAAAGTAGTTATTTTTGCGTCAAAAGTTATTGGATTAAAAAGGATAGTGCTATATTTTTTGATGAATTGAAGAGAGAAAATGACTAAATTCGAATCTACTTCTCAGCATAATTTTTTCGGGAGCCTGTTGAGTTCTTTGTTTGATTCGTACCAATTTGAGCCCACTCATCCTCTTTGATGTCCTATTCCCCTCCCCTTTCTCTCTCCCTCACCGCCCCAATAACATTCCACTTTTCCTTCCCCCTATTTTTTTGATCGCCTACCCTTCTCGAACCGAAAATCCCTCCTCTCCCTCTCATATCACCCTCCTCCCTCCCCCCCCTTCTCCCCTCCCTCTCCAAACGCTCCTTCCCCAATGCTCCCTCGGTGCCCTTGACCGATTGCCTTCAGCATTCTGCGCCAGACACACAAAAACAAAACAGCGACTATCTCTTATATTTAATTTTAAGTTGCTACAACTGGTGCCGAGCTGCCAAAGAAATCTAACGGGAAAAATACATAAGTGTTAAGGATAAGGCATTTAAATGCAAGAGTCACGCTACTGTGGTAAAAGTTTTTGTCATTCATAAATAATGTATCTATGAATTCAAAAATTATATTGCCCAGAAACAATAATACTTCTTGCATCTTTTGCTACACAATTGGAAAACATATTAGCAGTGGAACGATGAACGTCCTTAATGTAAGGCAAATATTTGATATCTGGCCAAATCTTAATACACATCATTATCCAAACGATCCGTTAATTTTCTGCACATTTTGATGGTGGATGTTAAGGCAAGTACTTCCGCATATCTATTTAATGTAATGATGCAAAAAATGTGTGTTACATGAATTCAAAAGCTTGTACCACACTATTACTCAATGAATAATACTATGAATTCTTTTTGATCAATAGCCTAAGACATGCAGGTAGTATCTGATTCGTTCTTCGAGATCTCTATCCAAGTTAGTAATTTTTAAACATCTCCATATTAATCAAACGACATTTTCTCATTGGTTTTGAAGCCGAAGAATATGATGCCGAAATATGCGTGCTCTATCTTACACTTTTGGCGAGTGCAGAGAGAAAGTCTCTGACGAGCAAAAATCAACTCAAAAGATTTCGCCAAGTCCATAGCACTTAATTTCCGTTCCTCGACGCCTGTTAGATAGCGAGTTCCGTTCGCAAGCGAAAATCCTTTCCATCGATCGAATTTCGGCGGAAAAGAAACGATATCTTCCGTCGCTGGAGCCCATCTCTCCTGCCGCCCGCCGAGAGTGGATGTCGCAAGTTGGGATGCCGCCAGAGTCTTTCTCCAGTCTCCGTCTCCGCACCCTCGGTGTACTCACGTGTATTCTTTTCTCTCTCTCTCTTTCTCCCGCTCCTTCCTCTGCGCGCCCTGCAGGGGAGCGGCCTTACAAGTGCCACCTGCCGGAGTGCGGCCGCGCCTTCATCCAGCTGTCCAACCTGCAGCAGCATCTGCGCAACCACGACGCGCAGGTGGAGCGCGCCAAGAACAGGCCATTCCACTGCAACATCTGCGGCAAGGGCTTCGCCACGGAGTCCTCCCTACGCACGCACACCTCAAAGGTAAGGGCCACTCCCCACCCCCACCCCCCTTGCACCCTCTTTCCTTCCTCCCCCCCCCTCCACCCACGCACCTCTTCCAAGATGAAATATACCTTCTCTTCCCGTCCGAATTTCTCGATTCCTCTTCCCCCCCTTCCTCCCCCTCCCGCCCCCGCCCCCGCCGAACCACGGGTGCTCGAGAGACACTCGATCGAGGACACACAAAGAGCATCACGCCGATGCGGTTCACGAAAGAAAATATAAAACCCTATATTGCGAAATCTCGGTTGTTTGCGCGAGAAATCGCTGATCACGTCAATCGATGAATTGGTTTACCGATCGTTTCTGGAAGGAGTTCAACGTCTTTTCCTACGCATTGCTTCCGGATGGTCAAAGTTACTTCATTGCTGCAGCCGAAAAGAATCCATTAAGATTCTGGTAGAATTAAATTGATATAAAGATCGCAATGTTACATCTGAGAATATTTCCACACTTGCTGCAGCTTTTTATCGTGAAAATATGTGTCTATTCCTAAGATATGAATTTAATCATCAGCAGATATTTTCAGAGCGCGATATGAAAATTATATACCGGAGTTATTTTGCTAATCAAAGATGAAAGTATTCAGTATCATACGAAAAGATTGGTCACCAAAATAATTACCTAACAATTCAAAAAATTCCGTTTTAGGCGAGAATGACTTGGATGAGTTTCAAAACTTTCCGTTTTATAAGCCCATGATACCATTTCTCCGCGATATCAAAGAGCAAAGATTGTTCCGCACAATAGAGGTGAATCTTTGAATGAATGGGAGGAATGGAATGGACTTCAGTGGGGCGCAGGAGGGAGAGGGAGGGGGAATGCAAGGAGACAGTTTGGTTTGGGGTCGCAAGTCACGGGAGAGTTCAGCGCTCCGGGAGAGAGACTGACAGGGAAAGAGTGAACGAGGTTGGTGGTGAATACGGGAGATGCAGAGGGAGGGGGAGAGCAGTGGAGTATGGCTGTGAATGGGAAGGTGGTGAAGGTAGTTCGCTATGACCACGTGGAGGGTGAGGGTGAATTTTATTTTCGATTCTGGTGCATTTTTCTGTGGTCATTAATTATTTTTCGTTTGACGAAATTCGGGTTTTGTAGCGGGATGCGTATCATTATTGCACCTCAAAGTATAGTTTTAATATTATATTTCTCGAGGTGAACATGGAATCTTCGAGTAACTTCTTTTTAACTGTCCAATATCTCAAATATAAATTTATTGTATTGCTGCATTATAGATATCGAAAAAATCCCGAAACAACGATGCTGCCGATCAATTTGCACCTGCGGGTATAACATTCGAATAAAAAATAAATTCGCGCGATATTATTTTACCCCTCATAAAGCCCGTTAACTTGGCCATAACGGTCGACCAGCAACTGTAGCGATAACTCAAGATAAAAAAATATGCGAGGCCAGGGAAGGTGTGGCGAGGCAGGGAGCGGCGGGTGAGCAGAAAGAAATTGCTTTCAGGCGAGAAATCGACCTTATCTCGCCTCCTCCCGTGCCAATGAGAAGGCGCTAGGGAAGAGGGCGGGGAGAGGGAATTCTTGGGGTTCGGTACCCTTCCTTTTTTTCCACATACCTCATGGAGCCTCTTACCCCCTCCTCCGGACCGCTCATCTCTTCTTAATCCCGATAATATCCCAAGAGCCGCTTTCCCTTTCAATGAACGCAGCTGCACCGCAAAAGATGCAGATCGATGGACCGGTGGGCGTTTCAGAAAGGTTGCGAAAGTCTGGGAAGACGGGCAATTTGTGCGGGGTGGGGGTATGTGGAGGGGGAAGGGAAGGAGGGGGAGAGGAGCGGGGGGGGGGGGGAATCGGGAGACGTGGTTTTGGTTTGCAGGACGGGTTTTACATTAGAGGTAGGGTAAGGGGCTGTCGCCGCCAACGGGCAATTGGGGGAGGGGAGAGAGAGGAATGTGTCCTAGGCGTGATTTCCGTCCAGAATGCGTCGGGACAACGGATAACGGCGTCGCCTTTCGAATCGAAGTTTCTTCGTCTCTCGGACCGTTAGATACTTTTATAATCGTGAGTTGGCGTTGTACCACTTTTTTATTGCACAATGTATCTTGATGGAATAAAAACCTTTGAAACTGAAACTAAACTCGCGAATACCATTTGGTATCAGCCTAAAGGAATGGTTCGATTAACTCGTGAAGTTTTTATGACGAACAGAGGTAGGTATATGATTGTAATTCCCATTAAAATTTTCTTTAATGCGAATTCAATTTTTATGCTATTCTTCCATTTTATACTTGTAGTTTCGCTGATAAGTATAATGTCAAAATAAAGTTTTAAACTTCCTCAAGTATAAATTATGTGAATTTTCACCTTTATTGATTAAATTTTTATAGCAATGTATTATGTAAAAAGTTAAGTCTCTTTCACTTTTCTACGGGAGCCTAGTTTATGTCCTCTTCGGTACGTCATGAACTATAGGTTTCGCATCTCTGAAACGACAGAAGTTTTTAAATTATTTTTTAAGCCTTCCTTTCAAATGTCCGAATTTTTTTCGGGCTTTGAGCATCGCCTCAAATCTCGATTTCCATCTCCCGCCCGCCCTCTCCCCTACCCCCCCATACACAATCCAACCTCCCCGTACTCTCTCCCGCACTTCCGCACACAACCCCAACCCAAACCCTCGCTAGCGAAATCGAAATCACAAGTTCTCACGCTTTTTCACGATCGCTACTTGTAATATTTCCTCTTATCATTAGTTATTTCTTGCGTGTTCATCGTGGTCCCGTTTACACAAAGATTGCCATTAAGTGGACCCTTAAAGGTTCCAAGAAAATTTTAAAAAATAAAATAAAAGATTTCCTTCCCCGACATGTCCTGCCTACTCTCTCCACTAAAGAGCCTTTCTCCCCTCGCATCCTTTGCTAATAAAAAAAGAAAGAAAAATACTCCATTCCTCTCTCTCTCTCTCGGCCATTCTTCTTCGTTTCCTCCCCGTATTTATGGCCACGTCATCCGTCTCCCTCCTTCCCTCCCTCCCTTCTTCACTCCCCAACTCTTCTCCCTCCCCCGTCATAATCCCCGCGATTTCTTCGGAGCATAAAAATAAATCAGCACTAAGTGCCTCTCGCGGAAAAGGGAGGAACCTCGCAAGAAGTGGGGGTAGAGAACGGGCGACGGCTACGGGAAGGAGACTGGGAGAGACAAGAGGGAATGAGTAGAAGACGGTTGCAGGTGGGAGAGGAGCAGGGGGGGGGGGGCATGGAAGAGGGTAGACACGAGAGTGAAACCTCGAAAAAGGGGAAGAGTGTGAGAAGGAGAGACAGGGTTTGGGAAGGGTCTCTTTGTGTGTCTTTGTGGTCTTCCGATCCTGAGCAACGTTGATCCAATCGACGATCGATTTCTTTTCGTCCGGATGGTGAGGCACTCATGCCTCCCTGCTCCTATTCCGCTCCTCTCCGTTCATATTTTTCCTCCTCCATTCCTTTCCGGTCCTCTCCGTTCCTTTTCCATTCCTCTCCGTTCCTCACCGTTCCTATTCCGTTCCAGTCCCACTTATATTTCTTCCTGTCCCTCTTCTATTCCTTTTCCTGTTTCTCCCCGTCCCATTTCCCATTTTCATTCATATTCTATCGTACACCCCTTTCGCTCTTTTCACTAAGCCTTCGAGTGTTCTTTAAGGATTTGATGACAATGGAAATTTGATGAAGTGAAGCGGCGAGGACAAAATACTACTATATAAGACGTTGAACCGTTTGAATCCGGGTTGAAAAGTCCCCAGTTCTCTTCTACAGATCGGCACATTGTTTTCGAGCATTCAAAGTGGAAATAACGTGGCATTTCGATGTTTACGTTTGCTTCAGTACTCAGCGAGATGTGAAGCGTGCATTAGAATTGATGTTATCGGACCTCACCTACACTAAACTTATCGTTGGCAAATATATCTTTTCTGGCAATTGCTTCGACAAGTTTTTATTTATGCAAAGACTGATTACTCAGTATCAAGGCTTCTCACTTCGGATTTTCGACTGGCCTTTATAATACCTCCAGCTTTAGCTCTCCCCTTGTGTTTAATTCTGCTTCCATTCCTTCACCTTCGGTAATCTCGTTAACCCTTGAATGGTAATGCTATTTTAGGCCCTTATTGGTAACGCTCCGTCAGTTTGACTCACTTAAACTTGGAATAAGTAAATATCATTAAAAACTGTTGTCAAATGATTTTAATTAACGTAAAAATGTATTAAATGTTAGAAATCTGTAAATTAACCCTTAGAGCACAATATTTATTGGCGCTTTTTCCTCTCCTAAGGCTTTGTAAATCATAGCTTTCAGATCATTATTTAGGTTTGTCAAACTGAGTCTGTTTTTTTGCAATTGGCACGTCAGTCCCTTGTGCAACTCGGACATAAATTATAGCCGGTAGCAGTGACCGGAGAAAAATAACGTGTTGCTGCTTTGACAGCACATAGACAACTAACCGGTGTGTCGCGACACAATGATGTGTTGCGAAGAGCTTGGAGGTGTGTCGCCGAAAATGTTAATAACGCCTATATTAAACATAAAGTAAATTTTGTTAACGAGAGTTGTCTTTCTTATGCATAATAAAACATTTTGTTATATTTTTGCTATATTTATGATGTTTTATTGTTAAATAAGGAATTATAAGTATTCTTGTTATGTTTTAACGAGGAAAAAATGACTTTTTATTTCATGGTGTGTCGCGGGAGCTTTTCGTGGTGTGTCGCAAAAGCTGGATCATTTAAAAAGTGTCGCCAAAGCAAAAAGGTTGAAAAACACTGAACTAGAGGAAGTATTGCTAAGGGAAGAGGGGGGGGGGCGTGTTGGAACACGAACAGCGTTAGACTCATCTTTCGGAAATGTGTCAGACTCACGTTACCATTCTAGGGTTAAAGTTGGACAAACCAAATAGCGAACAATAGACGAGATTCGCTTATTAGGCGATTGCGAAATTCTCTGATGAAACGCCATTCACTACATGCTTCCATTGTTAAAAGCTTAAGAATAAAATATTTATGAAAATTTTACCCAAATTATTCTTAAAGAATTTTCCCAAATCAATTCTACAAAATCGTTGCATCCGTTACTGAGAATGACTTTCAGTTAAATTGTAGTTTACAGATAAATGTTTCGTCGAATTAGAAGAACGTGGGTGTGATTATCCAGAAAAAGATAAAATTTCTTTTTAAGAAGACGGAGGTAAATTAAAACGGGATGAAGGCGTAATATATGTTAGATTTAAAACGCTTTCAACCAATGATTGCCTACTAAAGAGCAGCCAAGGAGACGTGATAAAATTTGCTCCTTAATTACATAGTGTACTAAAATATGTGGCATATCTAAAACACAGCATTTAATTTGTCCATTTTATGACTCGGTAACTCAATTTGAGAATATTTTTCTAATCTACATTCAACTTTCATTAATGCTGTTAAATAAAGCCAAACTTAAAATTTTAACAGAAATTTATTGCATTGAGAAATGTTTCTACCAGATGGATCAATCACTCGTTTAGTCGTTTAAAACTCAGGTTCATATCTTCTAACGTCAAAATCATTTGGAAGTATCGCTTCGCGGACGAAACTCGCGACCGCGCACCTCTGTATCCGCGGGTTTCATCCCGAATTACGCTTTTCACCTCTCCTGTCCCTTTTTCCTTCCTTCCCTCCGCCTATTCCTCCCTCCCGCCTCAACCTCCTCCCTCTTCCGCCTCCGTCTCCACTCGGCGGACCCCTGCCCCGCCCCATTCGGCTCCCTCCGCCTATCCCTGACGATTTTTTTTCTTCTGCTCCCTCCCCTACCGCCTCCTTCCCCTCCCTTCGGAACCCGGGAACCGCTACGCCTCCCCAGCCGGCACCCCACCCTCCGCCCCACCTCTCGTGTCCCCTCTCCACTCGGTCCGCCAACCGAAAAAATCCACGCCCACACCCTCCCCCCTCCTCCTTTCCCCCTCCTCTCCCGCGCCTCCTCTTCCTTCTTCCCCTCCCTCGCCTCCTACAACTCCGCCTCTTCTCTCCTAACTATCTGAGCGGCTTCCGCCGAAAAGGAGCCTTATCGCTATTCAGAACCGCACGCGGCAAAAGCCGTCTCATTAGAAATGCGTTGCATTGAGGAAAAATGCGTTGGCACCTCGCTGCGAGGAGATTTCCGTGGACACCGGAGTCTGTCCCCAGTACTAACACTTTTTTAACGTTTCCTTCTGTCAATCGATGCTCTTTTATCCCTTCGACACGGTTTCACATGTTTATCGTCATTAACATAGCTAGCGGATCGCCGCTCAATCACCATTAAAATAATTCATAACGATAATATTTATCCTTTGTCAACGGACAACCGCAAAATGGAGATTGCGTTACCATGTTCTCTTATTGTCATATTTGCATTGCATATACGGAAAATTACTAAGGGATCCGCGGGATCTTCGGCCTCGCCCAGACCACTTGGGGCTGGTGGGGGGGTCACATTGCGCGCCTCTGGGAAGCTCCCTGTACATTTTAGAGAAATATTTATTAGACGTTTTCTTCGTTATTTAATGTTCTCCGTACGTATACTAAATTTCCTTTCGATTGGATAAGATTTGGAAATTAGCGCAATGTGCTAACGCAAATTGCGCAGTAACTATGAGGGTGGTATTCTAGAAAAACTATTCGCAGTCGATTCTAAGTTACCTATTTGTTCATGCATACGAAGTTTGGTAAAAATCAAACAACCGAGACAGCAGTTATCGTAGAACAGACAAGCAGACAGACAAACACAGACAAACAAACACAAAATTGGACTCAACAGTAGAGACATCGCTTCATTCGGAGAACCAGATAGTGTGGAATTTGGCTACGGTGTAAGATAATTTTTTAAAAATCGCTTATATTGTGCCATCTTATGATAAAAACTGCCATAAACCTCGTTTCGCATCACATCACATCGGCGTTTAATATTCAAATCGAAAGTACCTGTTTTTTACGTAAATTCCACAGCTACTACTCAAGATAAATTGATTGAATTTCTACAGCATGCCAATAGTAAATCGTTAGCTGAGCTTTTAACTCATCAAATGTGTCTATTTATGAAGAAAGGCATTTGGGCGCTTCTCGCTAAAAATGTAACCCACGCACTGTTATGCTGTTGAAGGATATTATCTTCATTCTACTTGAATTGTTTCGACCTCGCAATCTTTTGCCTGTTAGTCCAATGGAGCAAATTCATTCTTTGGCGTAGATCAGCAAGCTAGCTAGAGTTATGGTAATGTGTTTAGTTCCTCGGAACGCCTTAACGGCTCTGGCCACGCGGTAGTGGTCCTATGACTTATTATAATAGGACTTTGTTTTCAACGTCCATTTGGGGGGCTTCCGGATGTTTACTCCGGGAAAAGAGATTCACGGTCCAAAAAGTCGTTTCGTTCCTTTTCCTCCAAATCGTTAGCGCTTCAGTGGAATATATGTATCTGGCAAATCTCTCATTCATTTCGACGTAATTATTTCGGTCGAATTTATTCTTATCCGGATTTATTTTTCACCTTCTTTGGAACTGCCTGTCATAACACCCATATTACCAATTCCTTTCTCGTTCTATTGAACGTTCATTGCGTCTGATGTCCGATTTCGATTTCTTTGAAATTTTTGTGGTGATTTTTGGGAAATTTCATAAAATTGTCAATTTTATGAGAAAAATTAATTGGCTCGGAAAATTTATGCTTGGCAAATTACTTATTTCATTATTTAACTACGTCAAATATTTGGTGCATAATATATGGAGACGTTTTTAAGGAAATGAGAATTGAATGATAGAATGATTTCGCCCAAGAATAACCTTTTAGATGTGGACAGTTTTTTAGGATCGGTGAAGATAATGTACTCCGGGAGCATCCTTTTTCCCGTTATCCTCGATTCACACCTCTCCGTCAACGCTCTCCTACACTACCTCCCTCTCTATTACTCTCCCGCCATTTATTATCCTCTCCCATTTCTCTTAAAGGGTCTCAATTCCTTTTTCTTTCCTCTATCCCTTAAGGATTTACCTGTCCAACCCCCTTCTCGCCTCGCCTCTTCCTACCACCTTCCTGTCATTCTCATCTCTTTCTTCCACTCTCCTTTTCTCTTTTCTCGGTCCTTCCCACCCGCACAATTTCTCACCCACGCCTCCGATGAATAATTAAAAGGAGAGAGAGAAAAAAGGGAGAGGAGATGTCGGGTGTACTTGAGAGAAGGAGAGAGAAGAAGGAATTGTAGGGAGAGAGAGACGGAAGAATCGGAAAAGGGGGATTTAAGGGTTAAAAGTTGTCTTATTTTAAGAGCTGATAAATAATGAGGCGGATACGGCGATTGCATGCAATTAGAAAGGAAAAGGTTCGGATCTGTTTAAAACGGAGGCGAAGGCGTTACGGGTCCTCGACTCCTCCTCTCAGCTCCTTTCCTTTGGGAGCACATACTCTCTTCCGATATCAGAAAAAGCGCTCGTAATTTTTCTCCCCAACGGTAAATTTCTCTCTATTTCTAAGATGCAGTTCGTTGAAACCTTTCTTTCATTACTCCGCGATCCGTTTCATAGTTGCTATGCGCAAATATGACCCCGGAACCCACGTCTTCCAATTCATCTTCGTCCAAAGCCTCTCGCCAGCACCCGAATTTTCTGAAGGCTTAATCGTCTCTTTTTTTCGTCTTCGGTCTGAAATTTTTGTTCTGAAGATAAACGTAAGAAATATTTTAGAGCTATTGCCGCTATTCATCCAAAAGTTTGCCTTAGACGCTTGCGTGCATGATTGCGTTTACAGAATCGTCCTCGTCGAAGGCAATTCAAAGAACGTTGATTCAGACGAGTTTCTCAATAGAAGAAGTGCTCGGTAATGAAAAACTAATTCGGGCACAGTAGTTTATAATATACTTCATGTTCTCGCACGCATAGATGTGACAACCGAGCTTTGAAATTAGCAAAAAAATACGGATTATTTTTCAGTAGTACTTTTATAGCTCGCGCATAATTTTCAAATTCGAGTTTTTTACATCGCGAAAGTGTCCGATTGTGCGCAATCGCCTTAAAATTCATCTTGGTTTTTGGTCTCTGGTGCATCGTCTTGGCGGAAGCAAAATTCCCGGGCGGACTCCATTCTAAGACTCTGACCTCAACTCCGACGTCTCTGAGGAATGCAGCTTCCGGCGGTTAAAAATAAAGAGATTTCCTTTCGCTAAGAATTTTCATTCGATCGGTGAAATTCTACGATGCGATAGGAGCGATCCTTTAGCCTGATTGGTTGGCAAATACGACAGTCGAGTTCGGATCCATCCAACCGTGAAATGGCGTGATGCTCTGGAGGTGTACATCCTTGCCATGTCTTCTTAACCACTGAAAATTCCATTCAGACACTACCGTATTTGCTATTAATTTTTTTCTAATCGGTTTCAACCCTCGGAAAAAAGCGAACGCCAGAAGTCAATTTCATTCGCTTCACATGGTTCATGATATTTTTTAAGACCATGAAACCTAAAAGTATGAATTACTCATATCACATGCTTTTTGAGTAATCTTTCCAATGGGATATGAATATTTTTTCAAAACTATGTTCGTTTTTATGGAATGGTTTTTCTGTTTCTTCATCGCGAGACGGCAATCAAGAATCCGGGAGAAATTTTTATTTCACTTAATATATATGATTCGAATGTAACTTGGATTAATTGGGAGCATTAGAATAAAAATTGACCAAAAGGTCCATGCATTACTTGAAACCGGTAAAAAATATTAAAAGTTTCCTTTTCGACTTTGTTTCTCTTTATTATAAATTATTTTTCCTCAAATTTAGCAAATATATAAATAAGATGGTGGTCAAATCTTTTTCACCTGTTTTGATGTCCTTTGCTTGGACTACATTAACTTTGTGTGAAAATGATCATCCTTTTAAACAATTTCGTGTCACCTGCATCCGTTTGTATCGTCGCGACGTCAATCGCGCTTGGCGCCATACAACAACGACCATATTAATTCCCTCTTGCCGGGACAGTTCTTCTGATTGGTGGGGCAAGCTTCTTGTCCAGTATCCATCATCGAATCAGAGCACGGGTCGGATAGATATTCGCGCAGAATCTTGAAAAGAGAGAGTAGGGCAGAAAGGAATGCATCCTATTGAAAAGGATTGAGTAATTGAACGCCTACGAGAGGAACTTTCCTTTCTAATGACGAACCGAGGCCAATTCCGTCCCACGTTGTTATGTGACGCTATAATGGCGCCCAGCATCTCAAAAAATGGGAAGGGAATGAGCCTCCGTTCAAGAGCCTCCATTTGCTTGAAAAAAATAACGACGCGGTTTCCACTTTCCCATTCTATCAAAAGGTCTCAAAGATTTTAATCCTGACTTCGTACTTTATTACTTCAAGACCTATATTTTATTGTCAAAAATATTTAAATCTCCTCCCGTATCAAAATTTTATTGCTCAAATTTGATCTACAAAAGCTGCCAAATATCTAGATATCTTTATTAAATTGATTTATATTATTCCTTTTTGATCATTTCGATAAAATGATGTGAATTCATGACGTTAATTGTCTTTTCTGAATCCGAATAAACACAAATCCATCATAAATTTTGCGTGGTGTGTTCATATTTGTCGATAATTTTCAGAAATTGTACTTTCGGACAGAGAAAAATGTTTTATTCTAGCAGACCACAGTTTCGTACAGACTCATTCATTCATTCCTAAAATGTAATCTGTGGCCAATGATACCTTTGGCATGATATGTTAGGTATATCATGTGTTTAGTTATAAGGAAATCACGTGGCCATACAATCTCACATGATCTGTGTAAATAAGTTTTCATTCTGAACTCATGAATCTGATCCAATTTTAAGAATTGTATGACCATGCTTTTTCTCTCTGCATGCTTATCTTTAAGACTATTTGTAACTAATGGTAGAAACTGTAGAAGTCTTTAGTGTTTGCATTTCCTAAGTATGGTGCATTTGTAGCGCAGCTTTATGTAACGGCGCCTTGGGAATTTTTTAATTCTTTATATAATAATTAACTACTTTCGTGTTCTTAAAATTTTCAATGTCAATTTAAAAGGCGTAAGTAACAACTAAACGTAGCTCTGACAGAATTTCTTTCTCTGGAGTATATAATAAAATTGCATGTTTAATATTTGCATGATGTCTTCTGGCTGAACAGAGGGGATGAGTGGGGATGTTTCATAATACAAATTTATGTCCTAAATTCCCCCTAAATTAGATTCCCGTTAACATCCCTGCGCCCCCATTATCCTAATCCCATTCTCTATACACAGCGCCGCCCCTCTCCTCCCACCCACTTCCCAATCCCGGTATTCGGCGACATACACCCACCCCCCAATGCTTGCAATCTTTTGTAACTCTAGCGCTTGATCTGAGGCTGGGCATTTTTGTACGCTTCGAAAAGTCTAATTGGTGCTTGTCTTAAGAAAGAGTGACTCATGGGTGTGAAGATAACCGAGATCGCGGGGGTTTAAGGAAAGTATTTGGGCGGCCCGGGTGATAAATATGAAACAACCGCCAAAATTTGTATGTATATACAATATTCTCGACGAGGGACTAGGGAGGGGGGAGACAGGGGTCACTCGAGAACATTCCTCCCCTGTCAAATGCCCCTTTCCCTCCCTCCGCGAGGGCGTAAGAGCCGACCGGGTTCATACGCGCCTTGCATGCATGCCCGCGTGAAAAGCGACAGAAAAAGGCACACAGCATGCAGCCGTTTGATTGTCTGTGTCTTTTTTTTTGAATGTGGATGGAATAAAATCTGGTTGAAGAGTAGCAAGGGCTCACACTCTTCTTTCTCCCCTCCCCCACCCATTCCCGAACCGGAACCTCGTCCTTCTTTCCCGTTCTCCCTATTCCCGTCTTAACCTCTTTCGACGACGACCCATCGGAAAAACATCAACAATCCCGAAAAAAACAAAACCCGAAAAATCACCCGCAACCAAAAAAAAAAACAACTGCCTCCACCGCAAAAAAACACCCGAACCCTGAAAATGTGCCCGCAATCCCTAAAAAAATGAAATACCCGAAAAAAACCAACCCGAACAAAAAAAAATACCCTGCCGTCTTCGGCGCTGCCCACAACCCAAAAATCAAATCCTATCGGACTGCGGGAATATCTCCTCTCCTCGTCGGTTCGTATCGCGATCCCCTTCTCCACCTTTGGAACCCTCAAATTCCCTTCCACCCCCCTTCCCCACCTCCCGCCCCCGATAACCCCGATCCCTTCAACCCATAAACCCCCCCCCCCCGACCCCCCGCAGGAGATTCAGCTCCGTCTTCCTGTCTTCCAGCAACATGCCGCCCTCATCGGCGGCCCAAACGCCACTTCCTGCCCGCTCTGCCACAAGATGTTCCTAGGCGGGGAGGCGCTCATGGAGCACATGAAGCATGTCCACAAGGATCCAGTGGGACCACCCTGCTCCACGGCCGGTTCTATCAGTGAGTTGAGATCTGAAAACACCCCTTTCTCTCTCTGTCCTCGACTCGCACACTCTCTCTCTCACTCCCACCCTCTCCCTCTCTTTTTGTCTGCTAATTTTGCCTGCCCCGAGTAACGTTTTTAAATATTCTGCTTCGCATCTGATTGTTGATGATGGGGAAATTACGTGCATGAGACATCGGTAATCAAAATAATCGAGAAATTCCAGGCGATTTTTCTCGTTTCTGACCTCTGATCTATTGTTTACGGGCTAATGAGAAAATTAAATAATATCTTAAAGAGCGAGTTTTCGGTTTTGTAAAATTCAGATTTTAATAACGTTGCTTTTCGTTTTTTCCCTGATCGTAGTTATTTGATGGAGTAACTCGTTGAAGGAGTATTTATACAAGCTAAAATTTATTTATTATTTTAAGGGCAATATTTTTAGTTTAGATAAATCAGAAAAACGTTCTGGGAAAATTTCATATTCAAAATTAATGATTGAACTGGCATTGGAAAATTGCTTTTCGTTTAAAAATATTAATTAATAATTCGGTGTGGGAAGGGGTAAAATATTTGTAATCGGTTTTATTTTTATAATTAACGTCAAAATTTAAAATTATATTAACATTAAGAACTATCAATAATGCCCACGATTTTCATTTTGTATATTGTGTTTTAATAAAAAATATAATAACATAAGTATGGAAGTAGAACCTCTTTATAAATCAAAGATAAGTAAATTTTGCTAGGAGTATTAAATTGTTTTGTCAAATTCCCGCAGTCAGTTTATTTAAACGCATTTGCGACTAAACTACATTTTTATCAATTAAAAATTTTTGTTTGCCATGAAAATAAGTGTTTTACATGAAAAAGGCAGTTATATCTTTTTGACTAAATAATTCTTGCGAATATTTTTTGCGTCCCCGACGTATTTGTACTGAAAAATTAGGGCTAAAACAAAGTCATTCCAAGTAATGGTTACATAATGACTTAGTTGCATTGGTGTTTGCAACCCATGCAGTCAACAGAATTTAAGAAATGCATACTTTTAAATGTTCTTAATCATAAACATTTATATATGTGGAACCTACTTATAGTGCATTTGTGTTTACACCTCAATATTGATTCAAATTATTCAGTGATTTTTAACGGCCCAATGTTTCAAGTATTGGACATAATATTAGTCGTAGTGCTATATTCAGAAGCGTAATTGTATGTTTAAATATATTTATATAGATTATCGTTATTAAAAAATATATTTAATGCTAAAATTATGTTTATAAGGTATATCGCTAAAGTGTTTCAGCCAAGTCTTCAAAAATTATAGTCGATTTGTGCAAATCCGCATTTTGCCACTGAACTTTTACTGGTTAGACCATTATTACATTGAAACGGAACATTTTATTCGTTTCGTAATATCGAGAAAAAATTACGTGATAAATGTTTCAGACAAGTGTAATACTTATTTGAGAGAAAATAAAAGAGACGAGAACGTATGAATCTCAGCCTAATTGACTGCAAGGATTGAAAACACCAGAGATTAAACATTAACGCCGGAAAAGGAGGCTTGTAAATACGAGAACTGAGTAATAAAAAAATACACCGCAAATGTTTGGAACGGTGCAAGACATATAACTGCCTTTTGGCGTTCTCAGCCTGCATGTCGGAGCGATTCCCAAATCCTCTTCTTTCCAATCGCTGTGAGTGTGGATGCGAGGAATTCGGGGGAGGGGGGGGGGAGCGCCCCCCTTTTTTTAAATTGAAAAGAGCGAGAGATCGAGGAGCCTCTCCGCTCGCCCTCGTGTCCTCCTCCCACTCACGCCCGCCCACACTCCCCCTTGTAGTTTGGCCTCTCGCGTTGACCTCCCTTTCCCTCCCGCCAACTGTTCCCGCCGCACACGCGTCCTCTTCCCCCGCGTCGCTCGCCGCCGCGGCCGCGGCCGCAGCAGCAGCAGCCTCCGGAGCCCTGTCCCTAGCGGCGCCAACGTCTTTCGGCGGGGGAGCGGGGGGAGGCGTCGGGGGAAACGTCGGAGGAGGAGGAGTCGCCGGTAACGGGGGAGGAGGAGGTGGTAGCGGAGGGGTGGGCAGCGGGGGCGTCGGAGGCGCAGGAGGAGGTGTCGGGAGCGGAGGGGTCGGAGGCGTGGGTAGCGGCGGCGGGGGGGTGGGAGGAGGAAGCGGAGGAACGACGCCCGGATCGACCGGCGGAGGAAGCGTCGGAGGCGGCGTCGGGAGCGGAGCCGGAGGCGGAGTCGGAGGCGGGGTAGGCGGGGGAGTCGGCGGAGTGGGGGGCGGAGGCGGACTTGGAGGAGGTTTAGGAGGAGGCCTCGGCGGAGGACTGGGAGGCGGAGGTCTCACGGGAGGCTTGGGCGGCGGTCTCGGGGGCGGACTCGGAGGCGGTCTAGGAGGCGGCCTGGGAGGAGGTTTGACGGACCCGGGATCGTACTTGGCCGCCAAAAGGCGCACGGCCAACCACCCGTGTCCGGTGTGCGGGAAGCATTACGTCAACGAGGGCTCTTTGAGAAAGCATTTGGCTTGTCACCCAGAGACCGCCCAACTGTCCTCGTCTCTGCGCATGTGGCCTTGCAGCGTGTGCCAGGCGGTCTTCACGCACGAGTCCGGTGAGTGTCCCGTGCGAGTGAATCTTCTCTGCCGGAGAAGAGACTCTGCCGTCGCAAAACCCTTCTCCAACCTTCCTCGTATCACCTCGCACAGAACCCAACCCCCAGCCGCAGGCAGTTTTATCTCTTTCGATGCTTCCGTAAATGACATGCGCTGGTGTCGGTCTCCCGCGTGAAAGAAAACGGAAGTGCGTTGATATTTCTCAAATAAGTATTACCAGTTGATCGTTCTCGATAGGGTTGGATATAATTTAAGACGGACAGCAGTCATAGAGCTAGTTTTCATGATGCACGTATCCTTCAACATCTTTCTGCAAAGTGTCTCAGAAATTATTTGACGGATTTGCCCAGATGATGCATTAGTAAGGGTTATGTATGTAAATAATGTTTTCCACGCCTTTCTTAGACAAATGTTTCTCCCTCACTTTAAAGTTTAGAACAAACGTTTTAGTTTTCATAGTCAATAGGTAAATATAATTGTTCCCTTTTTAATGTGGTTACAGCTCCAGTATCTTAGTTTTCAAATAAATCCTGAAGATGAAAATTATCATCTTTGTACATTGCTGTGAAGCGGTAAGTTAATAAATGTTGCGAATATTTTCAACGCTTAAATAAATGTAATTTTATTTTCATAACATGATGTTGCAATTTTCTGACGAAATATAGATGTAATAAAACCTTCCATTTATAATAATCAAATCAAAGATATAACATCGACTGATTCTCTTATACTTATTTTCTATTACTCAGTTATAGATATAATAGTAATGCCAAAACGTTGAAACGGGAACAACTAATTTCGTTGTGATTTATTGAGTTTTACTGGATTCACTGAATCAAATAAATAAATCATTAAAGCGAAATTCATAGAGGCCGCAGATTGTATGCACCGCATTGCAGTCGTTGATAACTGTGTCTAATCGATAATAAATTTGGCACTTTAAGAAAATGTTTATTATCACAAAAATATCTCTGACTTTTAAAGCTGCGTGTTTTCATTTAAAGACGAAGATGAAGTTCAAGAGTTCTATCACGTGAAGCATAAATCATCGCGTACCGTTGCAATCAGCTTTTAAAGCTCATAAGCTGTAGTTACGTAGTTGCTAATGCATCTGAGAATATGTGTGGAATTAAATTTTGGTACATTTTTACATTTCAGTGGAATACTTTATAAAGCCTTGATGCAGTTCTTAGAATACCGAGCGATATCCTCTTCAATTATTTTTTTATTCTTAAATATCTATTCTTAAATCTTTATAACTATACCTAAGTAAAATTTACAATCCTTTGATTAGACAGATGCATTTAAATACCTAAATAGTTATTTAAATGCACCTGTTCAAATTATGAAATATTACAATATCTCCTCTTCGCTCTCTCTAAGATTTTGATGATAAGAAATATTAAGCTGTATTTTTTAACCTCCATAGAACGAATGAAAAGATTATAGTAATAGAAAATTCTACTCCTGGGACATCAATCTAACATAAATACATGATAATGTGAAAAAATTTTAAGTTGGCGGAAATTATCGTTACAGACCTGCGATTTGTAGAATTTTAACTGTATTTTTTATTTTTACCAAGCTGAGATTCGTTCAGCTGGTGGAACGCACCGCAGTTTTTCCAAGCTTTTTATAATATGCAGTGCCCAGTGCTCTTCTACTGCTTACTGGCAACGTATGGCAGTGTCGCCCCATTTGCTGCTGTACATAATTTATGTTTCTGCGATAACTCAGTCCAACCAGCTGACATGTCATAACTTGCAAATTTCAAGGTATTTAGGAATTATTTACCTGTATGTGCAAACACAATTAATGGGCCTTTCCTAAATCCCAGTAGAGATTAACCTTTATCCTTCGCCCCACTAAGGTCTTCTGAACCACATGGAGCACATGCGCATGGATCCAAAGCACCAGTTCGCGGCCCAATACGTTTTGAGCCGAGCAGCCGCAGAGCGTCGCGAACGTGAGAACCTTCTGGTAGCTGCGGCGGCTGCCGCTGCGGCCGCAGCACAGCAGGCCTCCTCGAGCGCCTCGTCAACCCCGGCCGGAGGCAGCGGAGGCACTTCCTCGGGGGCCCCGTCCCCGGCCCCATCCCCGGCATCTTCCGCAGCGGCAGCAGCTGCCGTGGCAGCCGCCCACGCCGCATCCCTCTCCCCCTCGCACCCACACAACAATAACAACAACAACAACCCATCACCCACCGACCTTAAGATGACCCCGTCGGAGAGCGGCACCAACGGGCTCCCGCACCACGCTCACCACAACCACCACGCTCACCACGGCGGAGATCACGGAGGCGGCGTCTGCTCGCCCCTCTCCATGAGGATGGGAGGTGGCGAGGCGGCCCTGAGGATGGACTCCTCGCCACCGGGAGCGGGGGCCTCGGAGGCGGCCGCCATGCGCATGCAGGCGGAGGCTCTGCTCAGATCTCAGGCGGAGGCCGCCCTCAGGCTCGCGGTCACTCAGGCGGCGGCGGAGTCCAGGATGAACAACGGAGGCGGGCACGGCGGAGGCGGAGGCGGTGCAGGCGGGGGAAGTTCTCCCTCGTCCGTGGCGGCCGCGGCGGCGGAGCAGCTCGGCGAAGCGCTTAGACTGCAGGAGCAGAGGTTGGAACAGGCGCTGCGCCTGCACCACCACCACGCTCACCACGCCCACCAAGCCCACCACGCCGGAAACGGAGGAGGGTTTTCCCTAGGAGCCCATCACCACCACCTTTCCTCTACGTCCCCGGCGGCCGCTGTAGCAGCAGCGGCCGCCGCCGCCGCCGCGGCACAACAGGGGCAGGGGGGTCAGAACAACTAGGGCAGGGGGCCTCCGTGGCAGGAGGCAGCCGCAGAAGTGGCTATGGACCTCGGCAAACTGCGACCGGAGGTCATGGAGTGGTTCGGATTCAAGTGACTGCTAGAGAGATTAAATTAGGAAAAAAAGAGGGGAAGATGCGAGAAGCGGAGGGGCCGCGTATGTGTGCGTGTGTGCGTCGTTGCGTGCTCGTGCCCTTCTCCTACTCCCTCGACTCCTCCCCACGCCCCCTCATGCCTGGCCCCCTTCCCTCCACGTGGCCTCGCCTCCTTTTTCTTTCAAAGGAAGGGGTGAGGTCGCTCGCACTCTCCGTACCCTAAGAAAGAGAGTTAAGGAGGCGGAAGGGAGTTGTTTTTTTATCTTTCGGGACGTGTTATATTCGAAGTGGGAGGGGAGGCAGGGATTGCTTGTATACGTCTTGTATCTCCAAGTATTTCGACTGGCATTGCTTACCTACCGATCGAAAAGAATAGTCCCTCTGTAATAGTTTGTTGATTTGTTTTTTAATTATTGTTTCGTTTGGATTATTTTTTTCGGAGAGAGTCAGTCTTTTTTTACGCGCCGATGATTGTTGTTCCTCCTCGAAATATTGTCTCCGTGTTCATTTCGTGGGACGCCCATTTTTGACGGTTTCGGAGAAGGTCTTAATTGGAGGCGAGCGGTGGCGATTAGGGTATGATCGAATGCACCTGCAAAGGGCAATCCGTCGCGATCGGATGTTAAATAGGTGGACGTTGGTGGTGGTTCACCGAGTTGTCGGCTTGAAGGACGAAGCGAGTCCTTTCAGAGTCGCGGTGCCAGATGGAGCCTTGTGCAGGCGCCCCCAGTTCTCGAAGGCGTCCATAAAAAAAGAGACAGGGTCTGGCCCTCGACGTGAGCGATTCTCGGTCCCACGTACCTTGGGTCCCAAAGGCTGTGATTGTCATTTCACGTGCAAACGCGGTGAGTGGTCGAAAAGTGAGCAAACAACGGTGTGAACCAACAGTCGACTACAGTTCCTTCAAAATATTTATTTTCGAATCGAAGAAATAGATATGTTTTGTTTATTTTGGAAGTGTTCTTTGGTGTTTTCGGACGTGTACAGATGCTGTTATTCTTATTGCCTCTTCAACGAGTATTTGAGATTTTTTTAACGCGTGACCTATCCGGAACCTTAGGGAGTTGTTGCTGACATATCTACTAGTTATTGCTTGCTTCGCGATGCTCGTTTGAACTGGCCTTAGAAAGATGGATGTTTAACGTTGACGCGTGAAGCGTGCCGTTCGTAATTTTTTCGCGTCTTCTTAGTTGTTTTCTCAGGACCACAATCCAGATGAAATGCAACTTCCCTCATCTGAATTTCTTCGTCATTGGATTCACAATTCAAAGTTGCATTTAATGTTTTGATTTTATGATCAATCTTGTTGGAAAAATCGTAGTATGTGAAACAATTGTTGACACAACTCTCCTTATTTAGGACAGTGCAGGTATTTTTTAGCTTCTCAACAGATGTGGTTTCGTGTTCTTATTATTTGATCCGGGTTCATTATTTGGTTAAAACGCCGTAAAAATTATTGAAGCTTTATTTTCTGCAAGGGAAGTTAAGGCTAAGAGTAATATGTATTTCATCAGACTAGTTTACTCAAACTACTAATGCGTTATTTTACGTCGATTTTAATTTTTTATGTAATGAAGTAAAGAAAAATCGCAGAATATTATGAACTTTGTTGGCGAAATTGATACATTTTCGATTTAAATATTGGAATTTCCTTTTCGGTTGAATTTTTGCAAATTCCTTGGTTTGGTCCCCAACCATTGCACGACTCCAACATTTCAAATAAATTTGTGTTATTGAGGAATTTAAAGAAATTTGAGACTAAAATTATTTTTGGGATATCGTCACTTTTATTTAAATGTATCCATTAAAATATGCTGAAAATATTTCCAATGGAGAAATGTTTATTTTGACTCAACATGCTTCTCATTAGTAGATTATTGTCATTTCATTTTACAAAGTTATTTTATCCGCGATGAAACATTTTTATTTCACAGTTGGCATACAGACGTGAGAAAAGCATTTTTTCCTTAAAAATTCATAACTGGTCCTCAGATTCATTGTCCGCGACCCATTACGCCACAAATGTGTTACTTGAACGAATTTTTAGCAATTATTTTCTGAGGACAGAACAATAAATTGAACAGAGAGGATTTAATTGTTTTTCGCTGTTCTCCTCTAAAGATTGGTCGAAGGTAATCCATGCTGCGCTTGTGTGGGTAAATGATGTATCACACGAACTTATTATTAAGACACTGTTGCGTGACCGACCATTTAGAAACGCCCAACAGTTGTTTTTGCTGTACCTGCCATAAAAAATGGCGGTCCAGTAAATTTCAAAACCGGCATTACTTAATTGTACAGACATCGATAGTATCACTACTAGTAATATTTAACAATGTATAGTTTACAGGCTCATAATGTTTCCCTCATGTTTCCACTCTACAGATCACTGCATTAAGTATCACTTAAACATAAGTAGCTGCAGCAGTTGCTATGATCAATAGCACATAAACCGGACACATTTACGATTTGTTAGTTGTTGGGATAGCACAAGTGAATGGATTACCGGAAAGTGCATTTGTTTTTGAGGCGTTGTAACCACACACTTGATGAATACAATATATACTCTATTATTAAAGATGTTTGTTTTCCCATACACTCTTACAAAGAGATTGTTTTCGTTTGCATTAATGCAATCCTCAAGTACAGTTGAAGAAATGGTTTACGGTGTATTAACTTTAGACAGCATGTTGAATTTTATAGGTTCTGATCTCAGAGATGTTGCTGTTGTTTTAAATTACTTTCCTGTTTTATTATTCAGGTATGAGTAGCAGCATGCAAGATGAAATGCCTTCCTCTAAAAACCATAGCCACAAATTGGTTTTGTGTTTTTGAAATAGTCTTAAATCACAATAGTAATCTCAGATGGCTTTGAAACTGAAATTGTTGTCTGATTCATCGTTACTGTTGGGATAATTTCTACATCCTCGTTTTTTAACTTTTAAAATGGCACTTATAATTAACAGTTAACCATGTCTGGTCTCATACCTCTCTGTTTGATAAAACTCCATTACAGTACTTTTGGTTAAAGAATTTAAAACAATGTACATTTTACATTATTATAAAATAATCCGATATCCATTTTGCTACAATTGTTGGATCCCATAAGCAAGAATCTTCTTGCATATATTTGAGAGTTTTCTTGCATTGCAATTAAATTTTTCATCCTTTTTTCATAGGGCTGAGGATTCCAAATATATCTCCGCAATTAAGATATATATTTTTCTGTACAGAAGTGGCCTACCACAGCACAGAAAAATCACTTTCTCTCTCTATTGAAATTATAATTTTTTGTGACCTCCAGTCTTCAAAGGCAGGCCGAAGAACAAAGTTGCATTATGGGTCCAGCATTGGTAATGAAAAGCAAAACATATGAAACATCTGAGATAAGAAGGGCAGTAGAGTAATTTCTGATGGCAACCCTGTGCTAGGTATAATGGTCCACTCCAACCCATGAATATTTTGGATTATCACGATCAATTTACTTTGTTTGTTTTCATTAAATTATTGATATAAAATCTAGTCGATCTAGTGGATAAGTGTTAAGAGGGACATAGTGCGATATTTGGTATAAGGTAGAGGTTTATAATGTGAAAAATGGGAGAGAGTTGCCTTAATTTAAAACTGTATATTCAAAAATATATATATCTATTCGGATGTTTTGTAATCAATGACTGTAAGGGGATGTTTTTCTGTGTTTTGTCATTTTATTCTTAGAATATTATAACTACTATTTATGCCATTGCAATCCAGTCTCTTATTCGATCCCTCCCTCCCTGTGAGGGTGCGTCTGTTGAAGGGAAGCGGATAGATTGGAAAGCAAAGGAGGAAGAGGTGCCATTGATTGACAATTAATGCAAATGGCAAACACTCTGCAAGTACTAATGTGACACTGAGCAAGTGCTGCGGCTCAAAGTATATAGCAAGCATAGGAATATATTTGATGACTTGAAAAGGAGTATTAGTAGTACTTAAAGAGTAAAAAAAGAGTTGTGACCACATTATATTTTAACTGTATACTGTTCTCACAAAAGGAGGAAAATAATTTGCCTAATTGAATTGATGATAAATACTTAAAAGATGGTCTTTTCCACTTGTGTATGTGAAAGTGTGCGAGTGATTAAAATGTATGGATGATTGCCATTCAGCTATCGACTGAGACTAAATGATAGATGGTGGAAATGACATCTTAGATGATTAATTTCTCCATATCGATTAATAAATCCGAACATGTCATTCATCATTATTAGACTAATAGATGAATGTGTTAATTTTTATTGTATCTTAATTTTTTTGATTTACGTCTGTGATTATGATGTGCTCTGATTTTTAGTGGACTAAAATGAAGGCGATAAAAGAATTGTGATACAATCTTGACTGACTAGCAACACGGTTAAGGTTATATAGGCAATATTAATCTGAGGTTTATGTTATTTAGGAAATTACAATCAGAAAGATATTGCAGATTGTTTGTTTTATATTTTGACTGAACTATGTACAAAACTTGAGTATGTAAAAATAATTTTTTACATATTAATTGAAATGATTTATTATTTTATTTCAAGTTAAATGAAAGTTTGTTTTCAATTTTCAAAGATTTCTCGTCTTTTTGAATAGTTCATTTTAATATTAAATCTGCTTTGGAAGAATACTTAGTTTTATTAGATGATTGGTAGCCACTGTTTTCAATCTTCTCATTGTGTAACCAAAAAACTGATCATGTAGCTTATGTCAGAAAATGATAGCAAAATGACTTTTGTTATTACTTTTTTCTTACATCATCACAAAGTATTAGTTTTGTAACTTCATCAGCTGATATGTGGAATTGTGAATTGCGTATATTATTTTCATTTTACATTCTTTTACGTTGGCCATCATTACTTAACTATCATGCCATCTGTGATGTCAGTTGAACTTCATCATCAGAAAAGGAGAAAAAATATCATTTGGAGATATTTTTGAGATTGTTTTTAAGTTCTTGGAAATAGACAAATTTCTTAATAATTGAGCTGGAGCAATTGGCTCAGTTGTCATTTTATTCGGTTTATTTTTATGTTAGTTAATTTTAACCATGCCAATTTTGTCAGGTAGTCCAGTGCAGTTCCTGTGATGGCAATGCAAAGCCGTTTAAGAATTGGTGTGGGGGTTATGGTGTTATGAAACGTCCACCCCCTCACCACTCTCACTATCAAAGTTTATTCTGAATGAATGTGGAGACTGATTGAGCTAATTAAAAAAACAATCTTCATGTGTTTCTTGTTGAACTGTGTATTTGGTGTCTCAACTGATCATAGTTTTTGCTGTGTAACTGCTGTGAAATTGTGAGCAAGTTTCCACCCAAGCCATATTTTTTCCTCACCTCATCAGTCTTCCTATGTATGTGCTACATTATCCCAATATCTTCTAAATTTTAATTTACGTTATTTTGATCTAAGTTTGGTGTTTTGAAAAATGGTCTCACAATTTTGATTTATAAAAAGTCACTCAATGCAATTTCTAGAGGAAGTAACATGACCTCTAAAAAAATTTAAAAATTTCTAAATAGTCAACCTAAAGAATGAAATATATTATTTTCTGTGCAGCTAACCCATTTACATTCCATGTGGTGAAAAATTCCTTTAAAAGTTCAGCAATTTCATTTGACAAAGAAATTACTATAATAAGAGTGACAAAGACCACTTGCCCAAAATATAAAACAAACCAAATTAACCATTTGGACTTTTCTATTTTTCTACATTTGCTGTTTTAAATCATAATGCATTGGTTAGACATATATTTACACCTTCACCGTTTCTTAATCTTAGTTTTGAGAAAGATTGTTGTCAAATTGTTGTTGTTTGCTCCACGTTATACACAGTAGAATTGTGGGTTATGCAGTGCCAACCACTTGGCATAAAGGATTTATAAATAAATGCCCAAGCACTCCATTATAAATATATAAAAAATTATTATAAAAGGAAAGTCATTTATAAGTGAAATTCTTAAAGAGATATCGTTCTCTGAGTTGCTTTGCTCCTCCATTAATGCAAAAGAAAATGTATTTTGAAATCCATTTAGTTTCTTGTTGTCAATCTTATACTGGTTAAAACAGAAGTTATCTCTTTCAACCTCAACTAGCTGTAAAAATGTTTAAAGTTAGGTATTCATAGTACAATTATTGACTAATTATTTGTTGGATTCCTATTGGACATTATTTTTGTGGCTCATCATGAAACATCATTTCTTTCTTGTCATTACTAAAATCATGATTCTTTGCCATTTATCAGAAAGAAAATAAGAATTCTAGCGTTTTAACATTACCAGTCTTAAAGCAAATTTGAATTAAGTTAAGTTGGAACAGTTTGAAAAGCAATAATAACTCACCAAAGATAAATAAAATGCTACCTGATATACTTATACATAAATAAGTGCATTTCATTCAACTCCATTGCAAACTTTTTAGAAATGCTACTCTGTACAAAATGTTTCTTGATCCTAAGACATAGTTGATGATTTGTACTCAATTCCTGCATAAATTTGTTCACGCTTGAAAATTATCGAGTCCAGCCACATTTAAGAGAGTGTAACCATTATTTGATGACAATATAGAAATTTCTTACATTAGCTAAAATCATGAATTTTTATAGCAACAGAATTTGAATATTTTTGTTTAATGAAAGCCCTGAATTAATTAAGGGAGTTGATTCATTTCAATTTCACTTATAAAAATTAAATGGAGGAATAAAGAAAAAATGAGAACAAAATCTATCAGGAAGGCATTATTGCTGAACATATTCATTAGAAGCAGATGACAGACAGTGACATCTCCAGTCCTTTACACAAGGGACTGCCCTTCGAGAAAAAATGAATTTCCTTTTTAGGCTTTATTGTTCAAAAAGATATTATTCTGTACATTGCTTTTCACCTTTGAAGAAGCAATTTAATGACTGGAGGTGCATAATTATTTTGCAACCAATCATGTTATATCATGTAAAACTGCTGTTCTGTGTGTAGGTATATGAATGGAATAAAGTTTACTATAGAAAGAGGTGCTTTTGTCTGATTACTGGAACCATATCTTGTGATTTGTATTAGCATATTAGAAATACTATTCATTTGATGTACTGATCACTTTTTTCTCAACAGTTCCATACATAATGCATACGACCGTCATTATATACATAATATCCTTATTCTGTCTGTCCATCCATCCGCCTGAATGCTCTATAGAAATCCCCATAACAGAACACTTAAAAATACCTTTTTTCACTTGCGGGCTTTTTTCTTTTGCAAAATTAAATTAGAAGTGATTGACCTACGATCTTCGGATGCATTAGTGTAAGAGAGAGAGAAGGCACCCGAATTATTTATAATTAAAATCGTGTTTTTCATTAATTTCTTTCAGTTAACTTCCTATTGAAATTGTTTGTAATTAACTATTTTTATAGTTATTTTCATAGGTTTTTTGCAGTGCATTTTATAATTAACCGGAGTTATAAATTCGCATCGTATATATGAATCACGTGAAAGCCATTCCTTGACATGTACATCTACATCTATGGGCCCTGTAAAAGTTCAGAAGAAATTATTGCAATTCATTCATTCCATAAACAAAAAATGTAAAATTGTAGAAAAGGGTTGATGTCTCAAATGAGCAATGAGGGATACCAAAAATTCTTACTCAAAAGCTTAGTGGAACCATACAGTCTTACAAACACACATTCCTTTTTAAAACTATGTATAAATGTTTCCTTCTCAGAACTGTATCAGCTGCGGAGTACCTATCTACTGGAGATGCTAAAATTCGTAATATATAGCATATGGAGCAGGTAAGCTTTGTTCATACAACATTGCTTCCGACTGATTCTAAATGACTAAACTCACTCGAGCTCCTGCTACAATTTAATATAACTATCAGTTATTAACATACGCATAACAAAACTAGTTTTCCTGAATTCAAGCATCTAGAGTATATTTGGTTAATTTAAACTTCTTCAATGTTATCCTATGGTCATGGTGGCTTTTAAAGAGTTAATTAAGAGAAATAAGTATTGCTTGCAAAGTTGTGAACAAAATTTGCCAAAAAAGTGTAAAAAACTCCTTACTATTAATTTCTGGGGGAAGTAATATTTTTGCCATAGTCTGCATCTTTTATCATTTTTATCATCAAACAAGTTAATTGATGCAGTAATGTATTGTATATAAGGCCGTATCCAGGATTTAAATTCGGAGGGGTCTATGTCTGACAGATTTTTAGAACTTTTCTTCATGAACTTCACTAACAAATTTTTCCTTACATACAGAAATGGTTTTATTTAATATTTAATTTGGCATTGCAAATCGAATAAAAAATACCAAACAAATTAAATATAGGAAATACAAAAATTAAAAATCTGTATTTTTATAAAACGAATAGAGAAATGAGCTTTTGGGGGGAGGGGAGGGAGTTTAACCCCCAAACTCCCCTCCCCCCTTCTATGGCCCTGATTGTATGAAAGGTTTCTCATAAAATACAATTGAAGTTTATATATATAATTATAATGACAATAATTCGAAACATTAATGTAAATACTAAAGCAAAAACTAGTATGGTATTCACTTTGATCTTGAAAAAACTAAGTAAATGATTTGTGATTCTGACAACATAGGACATGGTATGTTGGGGTTATCTCCAAAGCGCATCTATCTTTTCTTATTCTTGGTAAGATATGATCCATTAACATGGTGATTTTTGTGGTTCAGAGGTAGCCACCGAACATCTATGCTGCACTTTTTATTTTAAAATGTGGTACATTGGATTAGAAGTTAGTTGAAATATTTTAATTTCTTCCAGATATATAATTACTTGTACCATGATGCGCTTTCTTCTAATAATATTTGCCTGTCTTACTAGGTTAATGTTGGCCATCATTTTTCAAATTAGCCAAGATGTGCAGCCATGAAATAGAAATCTGCTGCCTGAGACAAGAAAACAAAATGCCCAGATCAGTACACAATGGTGTAGCTGTAATGGCATAACCCAGTCCTTATAAAAGTGTTGCCAGAGGTAGATGCCTCACTTAATGCCATGGTCATACCCTGCTTTGTGAGAGAGGAATTTCTGTATGCAATCTAGGCAGATGCGATTTTTAAGATACATTTTTTATGTATATGTCACAACAAGTTTTCATTTATAATTACCACTTACTAACCCCTTTACTTAATAACAAAATTTATGCCTGCACAGTTTTAGGTGAACTAAAGGTTTATTTGTGTGGCAGTTGAGCTGAATGAGAATTTGGTCTACATAGTTTTACAATATATGTTACAATAAGTATAAGCTCCTCATGTCCAAGCATTCAGAATGAGATTGACATTATATTAGCTTTATTCATTCTGGTTGTATTTTTCCATAAAGATATTTTGGAATAAATTAAACACTTCACATTGCTGTAACAATTTTAACAGTGGTATATTGATTGACACATTAAAAGCTGTCAGGTTATTTGCTTCAATAGAATAGTTCTGGTAAAATGACTGATGGATAGGTCAGGCAAGGAGGAGAATTTGGAATTGCAAACTGAAATATCACATGAGAGTATTTTAGTAGTTATATTAATTTTTCGGATATTAATTGAATTGGAAATGGTGGATATTTTCAGAATCCAATACAGATATATGTTTCAGCACAAGGAATAATGGGTAGATATTTAAAGATTTGTTTAAGGATAAGTAATGATATACTTAAATATCGTAGATTGGTGCAATGAAAACTCTATAATTTTTCTTTGATTAACCCATGTTCTCTGAACCAATGGAGTTAAAAATTTACAGTAGCAAGTTTTAATATATAAAAAGTATATGGTGAACTTTTAATCTTCTTCTTTAAGCCATTTAACTGTAGAATTTTAAAATTTATGTGCAACAAATGTTGAGAAGTGCTATACATTTGCAATAGAATATGGCTATGGATTCTTCTAAACCAGCAGCATCCTTTAGCACAGTGTTTTTCAATTACTGGCTCATAAGGAATATGTGAGCACTCAATGTGTCACCAGCTGAGATATATCAAAAATGGCAGAGAACAAAATGTTCCTATTAGATAAATTTTAGTATTTTAGTATATGTATGTTGTTTTTTATTGCAAGTCAAGGAAAAATCTAATCAGGATACACTTTTCTTCATGCTGTCTTCCCTTCCAATTGTCTGTGAGATATTTCAATGAGCTGCAAGACAAAAAGTTTTAAAAACTCTCCTACATAGTTTCAATTGCTCAGGTATACATATGTGCCATAATTATGAAATTGAATTTACCTCAATATGGCTTTTGTGTCCTCAATAATTGTACTAGAATGAACAATTGGTTTTGTGATGCTTATCCAAAATATTAAAAAAGTACTTTGTCTTTTACAGTGAAACTTTGTTCATCACATAACAATTTTACAAAAATATTGTCAGATGCAGTTGCTAGAATGAGGGGTAGAGTACACCTGAAATACTTGAAAGATTTTCCATACTCATTCAAAAAATTAAACTAGTTCCAGTTGTCATTGAAGGGTCTTGAAAGGAAATTTAATGTAGGCTTCCTATGATAACTGGAAAGAAATATACTAACCTCACTAACAGAATTTTTTTGAAAGGTCATACAGTTTTGTCTCTATAAAATCTAAAGAACATGGAATAATTTCATCAGTTTCTTTTTTATCAGACATAATTTAAAAATTTTCAAACATTAAATTTAAAACTATCTACTAATCATTCTGCAACATTTTCGAAATAGTATATAGACTTCAGCAATTACAATTTAACTCATAGTTTTCCCAAACCCAAATCACTTTTTTGGGAGGCTATGTTGTTCCAATATCTGCACCACCACATATACAATATAGTAAACAATTTTTCTCATAGATTCAGCCACTTCATTCCTGCTAAATTTTCATTTATATGCTCAAATAAAATCATTTCATCAGAGGTAAATGTGTTTAATGTATGACTTTGTCTTCTCAAGATAAAGAGTTTAAACACTGTAAGGTCTTTTAAATCTTAATGTAGAAGAAGAGTGTAAACTTCATCAGCAGCATACACATTCGCAAAAGAAAATCCTTCTCCAAGTATAAATTGAACCAAATATCAATTTATTTTCGTCACTAAATAAGGATCAGAGGCAAAACTAGGCTACCCACTTAGTCTATAATTAGTAGCTATAGACAAAGCCAGAACCCTTGTGAATCCTTAATTCAATAACAGAGACAAGCCTCTAATAATGGCTCTAATATGCTAAGATATAAAAAATAGCAAAAATGAATTATCATTACAAAGCCACCAAATTAGTATGGTACTGAATAAAAAGGTATGGTTGGTCACCATAGGTAAGGGGGCCTGCCAATCTTTCTTGCCCTGAGTCCTGTGGCTTACATGTTCCGTCACTGATAAGGATTCTAGATTGCAGGTGATTTAGTCCAAATAAAGTACATACTTTTCAAATTCAGACTATTAATTAGTATTCCTGGTGGTCTTCCAAACAGATCTTAATTTGAATTTTTATTTGTATTCATTGTCTTGCAGTGTCAAGACATTATTCTAAGCCATTAATACCTATCTTTTTTGACTTGATTACATAAATTGAAAAGAACACCCAGGGCCAGATTAAGTGTTTCATAGCCTATGGCTTGTAGACGTTTAAACTATTAAACATATAATCAGGGCCGGGCAAATGGGGGGTGCATTGGATGTGCCGCACCAGGGCCCCCGATCTAGCGGGCCCCAATCGAGGGAGCATAGAATTTGAAATGTTTTTTAAAAATTGTTTATTTTGACTACTTATCAAAATATAATAATATTAAAATACATAAAACATATTTGTGTAAATTCCCTCTGTGTGTCAAGTTGATGATAACATTTGATAATGTCTATTATAGGAGATTGTTTTGTTTTGACACTTTATCAAACATAAAAATATTGTAATAATTATATTTTAATAGTATTAAAATAATTGTAATAATTAATACATAATAAATAAATGCTCCACTTCATATTTTTTGTCTCGGCATAAATAAACGAGGCCCCTTAACATTTTTAACATTAGATATATTTTTTCTATTATATGTAAATGTCATAATGTTTATGATTTTATTGTTTTTTATTATATTTTTATGTCTGAATAGGTAGGGCTTTTTATTTGTGTATGCCGAATCTAGGTATGAAGGGGAGACTTTACGCGGCCGCATTCGCGTATCCCCATTAAACCTATAAGGTATTAGGTTTGTCCAACGCGGATTTACCTAACGTGCCGTTCTCGAGAAACCAAACTCCCGCGTTGGACGAAGGTTTACTATGTTTTTGAAAATTATTCTTAAGTGATAATTTTCTCAGTTACTTTGAATATTGCTTTTTCTTTTATTTTGACATGATATTATTTTATAATATGAGAAGACAAATCATCTACTTCTTTTACGGTTGCAATGACGTTTTTCGTCCCAATTTATTCAATTTATTTTTTATTTCTCTAGTTTCACTTTATTAGTGTTATTTATTTGTAGTTTTTCTCATAAAAATTATTCAATACCGCATTTCCCGCCCCATAAGAAGCACCGGCGTATAAGAAGTATCTCGATATTTTAAGAGAAATTTCAGGAAATAATTTGATGGCATTTTATCAGACCTTAGATATAGGAACATAACCAGGATTGATCAGTGCCAAAATCATTTTTTTATTTGACGTTGAATCCCAGAAAATCGTAATCGTTGCTATCACATTCATTGCCACTGCCTATGATTTTTTTCTTACCAATATATTGAAAGTACGGCTTGTATATCCTACCCTCAGGGCATAAGATACAGATAGATTTTAGAAGAGACTTTTTGAAAAAATGTGCCTCTTATACGCCGGGAAATACGGTATGCACAAGAGTGCTCGAATTATTTCAATTTAGTATGTAGTTTCAACTATGTAATATGCGACAAACCCCTAAAACATACGTAATTGTTATAGAAAAATTGCTTCAAGAGACGTTTTTGGAGATATCCGTCTGAAGAGAAAAAGAGATTGTTCAGAGGAAATTGACGACGGTAGTCATAAAAAGGAACGGCTCCCTATAGAAGAAATTGAGGAAATTTAAAAAGCTTCAGATTCACAGTACGAGGATGATTTGGATGACGGTGAAGAATATACACCTTCTGATGAAGACGCCACACCTGATGAAGGCAAATCAACCAGTTCTGTGGGAGCAATTGACACTATGGCATGGAATAAGGTTGATCTAAGTAGAAAACCTTTGGTTGGACCTCATTCCATGCCATGTTTTGGTGGGAATCCAAGGGTAGTAGGGTTAGAGAATCTGATTGTGACTCTATGCAAATGCTTTCTCAAGTTTTTCCCGAGTCAATTTTTGAACATGTGCCATGTGAAACAAACAAATATGCAAAACGTGTACTTGATTAAAAAGGAAATTTAACTCCGAGATTAAGACTTTTAAATTGGAAAGAAGTGACAGTGTTAGATATGAAGGCGTTGGTTGCGATTGAAATAGGAATGGGCTTAATACGCAAGGCAACGCTTGAGAATTATTTCCAAGATTCTTATTGGCTTACTCAGACCTCAAACTTTGGCACAGTTTTTTCGGTATCAATTGAAACATACATTTTTGCATTTTGCAGACAATGAATATGGTCCCTTTGTGATTCACACGCAGGCTTCCTATTGAAGTTTGATGTATATACTGGTAGGGATATTTCAAGGATCTATGAGGGAAGTTTGAGATCAAGAGTTGTACAGGCATTGCTCAGTGGATTTGAAAATAAAGGACATGTTGTATATTTAGATAATTTTTATTCTAGTGTTCCTTTGTATGACATATTGAGAGAAAGAAAAATTGGAGCTTGTGGAGCAATAGGTATAAATAGAAGAGGGTTACCCGAGGACATGAAGAAATGTAGCCTAAAACGTGGGGAAAGTCCAAGCTTTTGGATAAACTCCCAAAAAACAATGCTAGCCTGCTCTTGGCAAGACACGGGAAGAGTTAATATGTTGTCTACCGTGGGAAAGGCTGTAACGACGAATGTGGAAGTTCATTCTAAGAAGGGTAAAAGCATTGTAAAAAATCCAACTATTCGCACAATGTATAATAAGTATATGGGAGAGGGATTGATAGATTCGACCAATTATGTTCCACCTATCCGTTCAATAGGAGATCGAAGAAGTGGCACCAAACAATTTGGAATTTTGTTGTAGAGGTGGCACTTGTCAATGTTTGTATAGCGTATAATTTAAACAATAACACAAAAATACCACAGAGAAAATTCAGGGAGGGAGTTATCGATGGACTGGTGGAAGGCTACCAAATACTAAGACATGCGAGATGTGGTTCCAAAATCTCTTCACCACTATTGCCTAGGCTGACAGAGCTCCATTTCCCAAAGAAATTTGAAGAATCAGCCTAACTGTGTTGTATGCAGTATTCTACCAGCACATTGTAGTAAAATGGGAAAAGGAGTTTGCAAAAGGAGGCAAAAATCTTACTATTGCGGTCAGTGTCTGGAGAAACCAGCATTATGCGTGATCGACTGCTTTGAAGCATATCATACGAAAAATAAATATAAAAAATGTTGTAATTGTTAGTATGTTCTTATAAATATGTAATTATTTTGTAAAACTATAAATTAAATTCATATTTGTAAATATTTATTTTTTATGCTGTAAATATAAAAATATTCTCCTAAGTTTTATTGATACAAAAATGAATGTAGAATTTTTTTATTAATAACATTAGTTTCTGTTATGTGTAAAAATATTCCTAGTAAAATTATTAATTAATGTCCTGTGTACTATGTCTGATTTATTCTTTTAATTGCATAAATATACGTGGATATAATTATCATTTATAAAATGAAAAATAATTAAATATATACTTAATAAATACAATTAAAATGTGTTTACAGACATTAAAAAATGTCTTTAAAATTTTATTTTGCCGTTTTTATATGAGGATAACATCAAGATTCATCTTGAGAAATAAAAAATTCCAACAAAGAAGTTTGATTTTTTACTGGATGTTTAACATTTCTCGGAGAACCCTATAAAAATTATTCCCGCAGCTAAAGGGTTAAAACAGACGAGTTAATGCCGAACCTGATCACATGTGATAGGTAGCCGAAGTTTGCCGAGTGTTTAGTGACGTCAGCGCATCCCATGAGCATCCTAGCCGTGCTAGAAGCCACTGTACCGATATACAAGTAGTAGCTTAAAAGACATAAATCTGTTGTTTTCCTCTATCCGCCGTCTTAGAAGAAATATTGGTAGAAGTACTGCACATTCCTGCATTTATTTCACTTTGTGTTTTGCAAAATGGCATCTGAAGGGTTTTGTGTAACCAGATCTGATAATTTGGCCAACGTCGATTCGTACATGCTTTTACAGTACATTGGAAGTCGTAGGGAGCGATATTCAGATGTTGAAATGCGTGGAGTGAAGGCGGACAGGTTTGTATTACATTTAATTGATAAAACAAGTTCGATGCAGCACTTTTATTTTCAGTTATTGTAATAGTAGGTACTATTATTTCGACTAAAACGCAGAAGATATGTAAAAGATAGATTGACTTCTTAAAACAGCTTACCCATATTAAATGAATAAAACAACTCTAGTTTTAACTAATATTATAGAATATTTATTTATGTATTATTTCCCATACTGTCCTAGTATGTAGTAAGTAAAATATAGTTAGATAAGTATAAGGCCGAGACTTCGTGGAATTCCACAATAAAATAACATGAACAATACTAGATATTATTTTTTATTTATATTAAACTTTCGCTAATTTCCACAAAATATATAAAGTAAATGACAACCGATTTCGGTGAATAATCACCATCGTATGCCTTTACAGAATCATCAGGTCAAATATTGACAAATATACAAAATGAATGTGAATAAACTTAGTTTCCGTGTGTCTTGTCTATAGGAAATGTGGTGAAGTTTGTTGTTTTAAGTGTCTATCTGCCTTAGTTATTACCTATACTTGTGAAAATAAAAACTGTAGAAGTGTTTGTAAGAACTGCATATCTCTTTTGTATGTATCGCGAATTCCATCGTTGCTTTTATGGCTTTTTCTCTCTTTGAGGTCAATGAGGAAAGACTATGTTAGTAGTGTTGTTGGATTTGTTAAACTGAAGCGAGGAGGACACATTTGTATTGTTATAGGCAAGTTCTGCCCTGAACACAGAATAAGATAAAGAGGTTATGAAGTGAGTGTAGTTGTAGAAGAAGAAGAAGATTTAGTCACGTCTGTGGAGTGGCATAGCTGCCCTTATTTATCAAAACATGGTCCTTCAAAATACCATGCTGTCGTGGATATTGTGAACAAATTTATTAAAATATTTAAATTACAGAACTAATTTAATATGTAACATTTGTAAAAGTATTTGCTTAAAAACTTGGTACTTAAATATATACACTGTAACAGTAATTATTTGCTTAATAAACCCATAGCCCAACGATTTCCGTAAGTTTGATCTTACGTATTTAGAATAGGTATATTACATTATGGAGGTTTTGTTAAAATATATATGCTAATCTTTGAAACAAAAATATAATTTTACTCTTTCAACATCGTTCTCCAGAAATATATGCATCATGTCAATGTAATCCCGACATAAGTCATAAACTAATATACGAAGCAATAAAATTACGTGCATATAACTAGTACTTACCTTAAAATGATCTTCGCAGACAAATGCAGTTGTACGTTCCGATATAGCAGATGCGTATCTCCTCATGGCTTGCAACCACAATATTCTCCGCTTCTTATTTCTTCCCAAGGAGCTCGGTAGCGTGAAGAACAATTTTCTTGGGGTTTTAAACGTTGTATTTAAGCAGTGAGGTACCAGACAATACTTATAACCCTTCTTAACTTCCATATTCTCCATTTTAGTTACGATATCAGGAAAAGCAACAGGACGAAGTATCAAAACTGCGTGCCTTCAGTACGGTCGTAAATATTTTGACAGTCCCCCATTAAATAATTTAACATGGTCTTCATTCAATGCTCCTGCGAAAAAAATTGTTCAAAGAACTCGGTGTCATTTTTCTGCACTTTCTCTCGATTATTTATTTTTCAAATGCACCCATTAATTCCACACAAAGTTGATTCATTTTTTCCCCATAACGATAAGATTCACATTTCTGTCCTTTGTGGCCCTTTTCTATTAGGGACAAAATGTCCTGGGGAGACAATGCTTCTTCAGCTTCCATAGACCGGGAGTCTTCACCGTCAGCAGTATTACCACCACAAGGGCCTAATTGTAAAGAAGCATAGATGACATTAAATTAATTGAAATTGAAATTCCATATTTATAAAAATCATTCAAAGATGTATACTGAAAGATCTTACCAAAATAATTATTGAATAAGGACTCCTCCCAGTCACCGCTGCAGTCGTCGTAGCAATAGACATACTCCTCCAAATATCCTTCATTGTAGGGGATTCATGCTGCCTGGGCCATTGTTTCAAGATCATCTTCTTCTTTTTCACTATCACGATCGTCATTTTCATTTTATAAAACCCCACACATTTTAAAACATCTCACAATGGTCCCTCGCTCAATGCCATTCCATGCCGCAATCACCCACGAGATAGCATCACTAACAGTGATTTCCTTTGCCAATTGGGACGCGGTAGTTGAATCGTCCATTCTTGCTATCAGGTACTGAAGCCTTTTTTTTCTGATATTTAAGCTTAAAAGCTTGAATAATTCCCTGATCAAGCGGCTGCAGCTTTGCCGTGCTATTCGGAGGTAAAAACTGTCACATGTGTCAAGTTCACTTGATACGCGTGACATGGAGCTTTGTCTAAAAAAGGGTTACTTTTCGGTTCTGTCTACGCATCTTAAGGAAATTGAGATAGGTTCCACGAAAATTCAGTCGTTAAAGAGGGGTGGTCGCTTAACAGGAGTGGTCGTTAAGAGAGGTTTCACTGTATGTAAGGGTTCCAAACAAAGTTTGGAAAACCCTATGACACATCAGATATTTTAAAGGTTGGTTCACACTAGAGCATGTGCCCCGCTACCCCATTCATTGCGGCCTTCGAGCCTGTAATAAGTCTTTGCCATTGTTTTACTAGATATAACAATCTGGCAGTGCTGGGAAACTTTATGAATAACGAAATAATTTTTAAATAACGTAACGAAAAACGTTAACAAAATTTTCAAAATAACTAACAAAAAACGTCATCAGCAGGCGCTTTGTAGGAAATCGTTGGATATTTCTTGTGTTATGGACTCGGTTGTTTCTACAATAAATTTTATCCCTACCCATAGGCTGCGTCATCGCCAATTTCGTACTTTCTTACCCCGATGTTCCGTATCACACTGCAGTTCGATGGTTAAGTCGGGGTAAGATACTGACGAGATTTTTTGATCTTTGAGTAAAAATTAATATGTTCTTAACTGAGAAAAAGCGACCTCTCACCCACCTTTCTAACAGTGAATGTATATGAAATCGAGCTTTTCTAGCTGATTTGACTAAACACATGAACGATTTTGAGACTACAGGAGAAATATCTCCTAATTTATGATCTGTATTCTGAAGCAAAGTCTTTCAAACAAAAACTCCCCTTTTTTTGAGAATCAACTCTCCAGAAACGCTTTTTTCATTTTCCTTGTTGCAAAAAGTTTCAACAAGAAAACAGGCCATAGTTTACAAAAAATGTCGCCTTGGGTCTCTCTGAATTGAAACAACGGCTACAAGACAGTTTCAAGGACTTGGATGAGCATGCTGAGGAAATACATTTCTTAGAATATCCATTCAATTGTAACCTGGAGAAGTTGTCGCCACATTTACAAATGGAATTAATAGACATCCAATAGTTTAAAGGGGGGAATGTAATAGATTTCCATAAATGTCTTCTTGAGGAAAAATTTGGAGATTCGCACGATGCATGATTTCCTTCTTTGGTACTACCTACAATTGTGAAAAGACTTTTTCCAGAATGAAATTTATTAAGCCAAAATACCGATCTTGTTTATATGATGAACATTTGCAGTAAATGCCATCTTCATCAGGATGATCCTGATGAAGATGGCAGAGTCAGCCGTCGAAACGTTGATCCTAGATCAAACTTTGACCCGGTTGTGTACCCGAGAAAAGTTTCTACGGACGTTAAGCACTTGGCCCACTTGGTGCTTTTCCCTTGCGATTGTGTTCGGTGTGGAAGTAGTGATGGCTATAATAATCCGAGAGGTTGATTAGTAAAAAAATCCATACAAACGATCAATTTATGTTTGTTTATTATTACCTGTTTTACTATTTCATTTCAGGAATAAGACTGAATATTTTCTACTTTATAAAATAGTTTTCGCTCTATTTATCTGATTTCGATTCAAATTCGGCGATGAAAAAATAAAAGTTAGATTGGACATGACGAAAATTTTCCCGGAAAAATTGTGTGTATTTTTGGCTAATAAACCTCTTGGATTATTATAGCCAAGGAAAACCCGTAATTTACCCAATTCACTAAATAACCTTTTAATACGAAATTAGCCTACACTTATATATTGCGCGCCTATATTTTCAACAGGTTTTTTATTCTGATACTCTGGCCCGTGAGCATAACATTTATTGACCAAGTGGCCCACTTGTGATATAGTTTGGAGACCCCTGCATCGGTCGGATCGCGATGATGAGGCGGTTAGGGCAAGGACTCTTTTTGGGGAGACCGTTCACACTTGCAGGTCAGGTCTTGCTTGGGACACGGGCACGTTGTTGCGAGAGGATTATCACAACATACTAAGATTTCGGACAGTTCGGATGTGGAAGTGAATATTTTGGCAACAATGTGCGAAGAAATTCAGAAAAAGAGACTTTGGGTGCTTGACATATTTTTATCAAGGCGTAATGAGGGCGAATTCCATACACTGTTTCAAAGACTGCGTCAAAGCACCATGAAACACATACAGTATCTCCGCATGAGTGTTGAAAAGTTCGACTCACTGTTGAACTATATCCGACCACAGATAGAAAGACAAAACTCACGCGAGTGTCAGACATTTTCACAGTAAGTTGCTTGTCTAAGCATGTTTTTCTTCAGACATTGGTTTAGCGGCTGACCAAAATTATTCAGGAAAAAATGCGTAGATTTTCATTAAGGATCTGTAAGTATAGTGTATGTAAAACGATAGCTATATATGCCGTCAAAATTTTCAGATCAAGTTTGGCAGAATATCAAAATCAATTTCTTGAACCAAACCAAACATTTTTTGTAAAAAATCCTGGTTCGGTTCGCTGTTCTGTAAATTTCCCCAAATGCCCCTTCCATATAAAGAAATACAGAATTTAGTTTATACTCACAAAAAATTAATTAAAATTTTATTTTTATTTTATTTTAGTACAGTTCAGTACATAAATTATATCTACTTGTTTTCGATTTTTTAATTATTTTTGTTTAAATTCAATAAGATTACATGAATTAAACTATTTCATTTGAAATTTTTTGCCTTTCGGCCAAATAAAAGCAACAAATTAGATTTATTTTGAAATTATTTCTTGTATTACCTTTCCTCAAAGGTTTGTCAAAATGTTTCTCTACTGAAATTACATAAACCTATCTTTCCATAAGGGAGAAGACTAAAAGTTCTCCAAAATTAAATTTTAGTAACATGTTTTTAAATATTTTTTCATCATACCATTATCAATAAACCATCTTCCCCCTTTGTCAGGATCCCTTCAAAAAATTTCAAGCCTCCCACCTAGCGTGTGACGTAGTTTATGGATGCCTCTACTAGTAGACGGAAGATTGTCGAAGAGTTTAGGTCTTGTGACAAAAGTTGCCTCCTCGAGCGATCCAAGGAGTACTGACCGAGGCGCGGCTGCGATCTGCTCCACAAGTGTGAATGCAGCTTGTCCTTCCCCATAGAATTACCATTGAAAATAGGCATTTTATATTTGGTCTAAAATAACCCGACCATGATGCGATCTCGTCCGTTCCTCTAGTGCAGGGCCGGGCAACCCAAACCAAGAGCCACTCGTAGAAAAATATTTTTAAGGAGCCACAGAAAAAAATTATTAAAAAAGGACTACATACGCTGGTTTGTTAATTAGAAATTTGGTTTTCCATACTTCTGCTGAGATATTCCAGGTTGGCATGTATTTTGGACGTCGCAATTCTTAATTGATTTTCCAAGTTTGTATCAGTTATCTAAGCTTTGTCTTTATTTTTTGCAAATTTTAATTTTGAAAAAAAAAGCCTCACATCGATGCATATGTCCGAAAAGGCGATTTTAAAATCATGTTTTCTCGAAATTGGATATTTTTCTGCTTTCATGAATTTGTAATAAAACTCAATTTTATACTCTATTTCTGAAAAAATGTTATGCAACTCATTAATGCATTGCATATCTTGCGTTTCTAATTGATATTCATCAGGAATGGAACTCGCATCAATGTAAAATGGGATTTGAAATTTTCGAAAAGCTTATCTCCAAATCTTTGAAAAGCAGGTAAATGAAGTGGAGGGGATTATGCTGGTCTTTAAGAGAGTAAGGAGAGAGGGTAGGTGTTTTAAGGTATTTTTAATTACTGAAATACAATGTATTTAATCGTTCTGCTGTTCTCCCACCATTTGGCTCTTCTTTTTGTTAATTCTTTGTTGTTGCCATTATTATTGTTTGTTCTTCATTGTTGGTAGCTTTTTAGATATATATCTTGTTTGTTTTAAAAAATTTAAATCAAAAGGGTTCCGAGTTGAAACAGGAACATTGTAAACCGCATGTAGGTCTACATGTAAAGTGGTTGTAATTGTTATCCGATTTTAATAAAAATTGGAATCGGTCGACCAATTTTAGAAAAACTCTCCAATACCAAATTTCATCAAAATACATCAAGCGGTTCCAGAGTTGAAACAAAGTAGCTTTGTAAATTACATGTAGGTCTTCATGTAAAGTGATAGTATTTGTTATCCGATTTTAACCAGAATTGAAATCGGTCGACCAATTTTAATAAAACTTTCCAATACGAAATTTTATCAAAATATGACCTGAGGTTTTCGATTTTTAACATGCGGACTTCGTGCAAAGAACGCATAAAAATATCAATAATTATCTCGAGGTCAACAATCTATTCTATCGCCAAGGGAACTTTTCTCTAAAAACGAAATACTTTGATGAAATTTTAAATTCTTATGCAAAATTCGAACGATTTCGAGCCGAAGGCAAAATTCGACGACAAAAATAAGAATTTTTGTTTCATTTTCTTTAAAATGGTCCCTATCCGAAGATCGTAGATCAATTACTTCTAATTTAATTTTGCAAAAGAATAAAAGGCTGCAAGTGAAAAAAGGGATTTGTAAGTGCTGTCTTATAGGGATTTACATAGAGTGGTCGGACGCACAAACAAGCGGATTGCTCTTTATATATTAAGACTAGTGTAAATTCCCATTTAAATTGAATGGGTAAATTGAACTTAATATATTCAACTATATTGGAAGGAAGTGAGCTAAATCTGACACTTATACGAACAATAGATAAGATAGATGAACAGGTTTTCACTTTAACATATTTTTTTATATTTAATAGTAAGACAATAAGAGTATATAATTTTTTAACTAATTGTTTTATTCAAATTAGCTATTATGGACTCACCAGATATATTGATTTTCTGTATGAACAACAATGCTGTTGATCGCCAAGGGAACGTTTCAATAAAAATGCAAAATTTTGACAAATTTTCGAATATTTTAGCTTAGTGTGAGCGAATTCGATTGCAACCCATGTCAGATACTATAGTGCACACTCGCAGCCCAATATTTGTAGCACCATCAATAACTTGCAATATTAAGCTTTTTATGTCATTTCCTTTTGTAGTCGGATCAGTCACATGACAAGCTACAATCTGTTTCCAGGCTGTATTTAATCCATATAGTTCCACTACAGTGAGATGATTACCTCTATTTTTGTTATCTTCAAGGGTAACTTGACCAACAAACTTTTTTTATCTTATCAAAGTCTAAGTCACCAGAAATTTCCATTTCATCAACTATTATCAAGGACTCTTTCTCATTACTAGACATTAACTCATCTTTGGTCTTCAATATAGCAATGACAGTACAGTAAACCAAAATAAGTCATTCGCAGGACCATTTTAATACATCCTGTGTCCCCCGGCGCTTTCAGATATGCGGCCCCAATAAATGTAAAGTGAATATATAATAAATTAATTCCAGTGTGTAAGATTAAAAAATTTTTATTTGAAACCGTGATCAGTTTTGTGTTTTAAAAACGCTAACATCAGTTGGTGGCTTCTGCCTAAATAAGTAATCGCAGTGTAGTTTTCTTCCTGCATTTTGCCATAGCATAGTCATGAATGATTTCATCAAAGTCAATTTGCTGCAAAAGATCGCTCTCTATAGTGATTAGACTTGGATTGTTGAGCCGATTTTGTGACATTTGGTTCCTCATTTCGTTCTTGATAAATTTCAGTTTTGATAAAGAGCATTCTCCATTTGAGTTGCAAACCATCATGCACAGAAAAATCTGCATAACAATTTTGAAGTTAGGAAAGACAGCTTCAATTCAATTATTTAGTTGGCGTGCGGGCAGTAGAATGTAACTTGAGTATTACAATTTATTTTGATTTTATTCAAATTCTATACAAATTTTTCTCGTTGGGAAATATTGACGCCCAAAGTAGTTAAAAATTTGTCAAAAACTCGTTGGTCTGCTCATGCAGATGCTGTCATTATCATATATCAGGAGTGCACAACAAATTTGGCCCTCCGACACATTTTGTGTAGCCCGGCAGGATTTAACTCAGCTGGTGCTTTCCTTTTCCATAAAAATTACAAGCAAAATATGTTATGGATATTTATCGCATGTGTGAACAAAAATTCTCTCTTATGAAATTAAACAAAGCTCCATCACATTCTGCACTGACAGGTCAGAGTTTAAGAGACATTCTAAGAACAGCAACTACCAGCATTACTCGGGATATAAGTGGAATGGTGAGAGAAAAACTGTGCAACATCTCTCATTGAGTAAGTAAATTATATTTGTTTGTTGCCTCATTTTTATCGCATAAAAATTCACTTCACTTCACAGTTTGTCTACTGGTTAAACTGGCCCTGGATTTACAACACATATTGTCAGTGGAAAGTAGATGTCGACTTTGGAATAAAGAAATGAAAAATGAAAAGGGTTCTTACAGCAGAAATAATTTATCCAAACCATTTCTCATAAATGCATGTGGGAAATGCTATCAAATACATTTCTATTAAAACAGCTGGTACTTTAGAAACTGCAGTAACCCATAAAATATTATCTGCAGATGCTTTATCTACAGCATAGTTTATAAGATTGTTTGCCAATGGTTTGTACTTATAAACTCAAGAAAGAATGAAATCTATAACTGCTAGAAATGTACAGAAAAAAATATTTTATAAGTTATTTCATAAAAATTATTGAAGAAACTGAAATTGGAAAAGATTGGAAAGAAAGAAGTTCTTATGAAATTTTACTGTAGAAATAGAATCCCTTTGAGCAACTCAACAGTCAACTTGTTCCTCTCCTTTGTCTACTGGGTTTGCATCAGTGAGAAAACTCACTCTACATTTGCATTGTGAGGGGGAATAACAAAGAAGAACTGTGCAATCTTCAACAATTCTGAGTGGCACTCAATGTTTTTTTGAGTTTTCAAATATTTGGTCCACTTCTGGTGTGCTAGCAAATCATCGAACTCTTCATCATTGATGCCACTTTCTGTGAATTTCTTCAGATTATTAAGTTGGTCAAAACACTTGACATCATCAATTGGCTCTCCCTTATTTATCAGGCATTGGACAGAAGATTCCACATCATTCCAATTCAGTGCCTCACTGAGGGTCATCCATGTGAAACAAAAGAAATCTTCCAGGGGTTTAATCCACTTGTCCAAATATTCTAGAATTTTTCACACTCTCAATCAAGTCTCTTCCTACTCTTTTTTGTCAGTAGTCCTTTAACTTTCAGGGGTAGGAAGTTCTGAGTCATATGTTCATTAAGGATGTTTTTGACTGAGTTCAAGTTATTGAGAACTTCTGCAATAGAGTTGCTTTCCCTTTCAATTCATTGAATGTGTAGTTGGAATACACCCATGAGCAGTGGCGGCTCGTAGCTAAAATTAGTGGGGGTGCTGCTCCAGAAAATTTTTAGCCTTTGTTTTAAAATTGTGTAAAAGGAAAAAAACACCTTTGAAGACTGCACTGGTTTCTAAGTGATTCTTCAAATCTGAATCTAATTTAGATGCAAAATTTACTAATCCTCTAAATACCCCTGGATTTACTGAATCGTCTTTTTCATCATGTCCACGTAAGGGAGTTTCAAAGTTTCCACAAAAGTAAATGCAGTCTATTATTTTGGACAAAATTTCACGGTTCTTTTTAACTTTTATATTATGCTCATTGATTGAAAGTCTGTATGCCTCACTAAGTTTCTCCTTAATACTTACGGTTCCTAAAAGTGACAGTGAAACAACATTATCAACGTGCTTCTTTGACTTCTCATGCTTTTCAGTTTTTTCTTTCATTTTGTTTATATTTCTAAAACCATCTTTTGTCCACGGTACATCACCTCCAAACAGCAAACACGGGAAGCAAAACAGTGCATTTTTTACTTCACAGCCGCAAAGACAACTTTTCCGTTGGTACCATTCAGAATTAAAGCTACGAATATATTTCTTGTTGTTGCTTTTGCCTGGCTGAGATATTAGAATATCAGGTGTTGAACGACCTCTTTTCTTAACTGTAACTTTCTCATGGAGAGATAGCTGTGAAAACTTAAGCTGTTGAATTTCACTTACAGTCACAGAACTTATTTCTTGGGGATGCAAGGCCATGGTTAAAGTTTTCTGTTAAATAAAAGAACCGAAAAAAATGAATCAAATAGAATAGCTGGAAGCAGAATAATAATCTAATCCTACACTCTTCTACACTTTATCACATTCAAGAATATGGTACACGGTTTTTAAGCACAATACACGCTGAGTAAAAAAAAACTCCCTTCCACCATCACGCCAGAGCCGGCACTGCGAGAGCAACAGTGCTCTCTCTACCTGGCAGTCCCGCCTTCCTCCCCACCTCCCCTCCTATGTGCGCATGCGCACAACAGTCAAACACCACGTCGCTGGCACTGTGAAGCGCTCAGTACCATACAAAGATTTTTGTATCTTTTTCATAAACTGGGGGATGGCTACTGAAGTACTGACATTAAGCTTAAGGAATATATATTGTACTACAAAAATAAAGAAAGAATTAAAGAAAAAAGGACTCATTATATTAAATGTTATCGATAATATCAAGTGGAAATAGGGGGTGCTGCAGTTCCACAGTGCCTATACACGAGCCGCCACTGCCCATGAGTGAATGCATTTGGCAGAGGTAAATCTCATTAAACTCATGCTCAAAAAATCTTTTAAGCACAGTGGGTGGTTTGTTCTGGGACAGAAAGAAGGAATTCAAGGCTGTAAGCATGTGTATCAGTCTTCCAATATCGGGAAATAATGACAACCATCATGTCTTGCTGTGAGAAAGCAGCTGTCTATATTGGATCTCAACAAACTCACAGTATTCCTTCAGCTCCTCAGTATGGACAGTGTATATATGAAAGTACTGGTATATTTTATATATAATGTTCCAATGTTTCTGCAGCATTATGAATACAGTTATTCAAAATATGTGCTGGGCAACCCACACCGATTAAAGACTTTTTCTGCAACGTTTTTAATTCTTCATTATGCTGGAGTCCTCCAAGCATTATATTGCAATTGTCTCCTGTTAATGCAATGCACTTCTCTAACAATCCCTTTTTTTCAAGAGATTCTTTTACATATTGTGAAATTGATTTGGCAATCTCATCAGACGTGTTCCGCACCTCGGTTAATTTTGACTGCAAACCTCCATTCTTCCAGTAATGACTGCTTCCATTTGTAGCAACTCCGCAGTAAGCTATGTCATTTTCTTCAAGAGCTTCTAATGCAACTTTGACAGACTGGGTGCAAATGTAGAATTAACAATGGTTTCTGTCTTGGTTCTAGCACTGGACAAAGTTCAAGCTGCTTCGGAATCAGAGAATGTATTTTTCAACAAGACTGATGTGCAATCCATTGATTTATAACTGTTGTGATGCATAATGGTGTGAAATGCAGAAGCACCCTCTGCTGTAGCAACATCATAGTCTGATTTGCTGCCAACTTTTACAAAATAGTTTGTCACTTTTGCTGAGGAGCTCTCTTCTCAAACTGCTTTCTTGTGCTTATCTGTTTATACATCAGCTTTTAAATCAACAGCATCTTTATTGGCGACAGAAATGAACATTTCACCTTTACATACTAAACCCTCTGCTTCCTAGTCATCTCCACCCCTTTTAAAACATGGGAATTAGGTCTTTAGTTCTTAATTGAATTTTCACTTGCATTTTGGCATTGTTTATGGGGGTAGTAATACAATTAAATTATCAAATAATAAAAAGTAAGAGCTCTGGAACAAAACTTACGATCTACGACTGACTCAGAAAATCCCCCATTTCACACTGCATGCTAGTGGTAGGGAGTTCGGTTCTTCTCAAGGAATCAATTCATCTGATTCTCCTTACTGAATCAATTCTTTTGACTCTTTCATTCCTGATTTTCCCACCGCTACTGAGCACCAGGGCCCACTATTGAGCCATGCCCTAATCCCACTCTTTCGCTGTGAAATGTCATACTATAATTATATTAGTGGGACCTGTGTTCACCCATATCCCATTACCATATTGCACTAATTCTCATCAAAAACTTTTGAATATATTAAAAAGATAAAAAAACAAACAGTTAAAAACCCGGACATTTTTACATATTTAAAAAACCTGCCTGGACAGAAATTTAAGGTCCAAAAAAGAGGATATGTCTGGGGAAAAGAGGACCCTAGTTTAGTGGACAAACTAATTAACAAGAAACAAAGAAAAGTAGCTATTGATCTCCTCTTTACTATTACCAGTGATAGTGATAGCCGAACATGGTGCACTTTCAGTTTCCTTGGAAATCCTAGCTACATCATTGCTAACAGTTTCCCTAAAAACCATTATAAAATTGCCTTTAACTCCCCTATCAAACTTAAGAATCAATTTGTTAATAGTGTTTGTAATGTGCAAAATTTGGACAGAAGTGGTGTTTATAAACATTATTGTGATGACTGCAACAGTGTTTATGTTGGTCAGACTGGAAGAAAATTTAAAATCAGACTTATAAAACACTTGAAGGCTTTCAGAAATGTTGTTACGTCTAACTCCCACTTTGCCAAACACCTAATTAATTCCCAACAAAGTAGTAATTTTAAATTGGAAATTTGCCACTTTTAATAAAAGGACTTGTGCTTAATGCGTTGGAGCAATTGGAAATTTTAAAATGTAACCAAATAATGATGTAATGGTTTAAAATTAATATTTGTACCTTTCCTCTTCTCCTATTTTAGTGGCTGTTGCTAGTCACCAAGAGACCAATTGCCCTTCCTCCTGCACTTCTTTGCCACCTCTAGCCAATAGTTTTGTCCTTTCTTCTCATATCTGCTTTAACCCTCCCCCCTCCCTGCCCCTTCTCCCAAGCCTAACCTATATATAGCGTGTTTTTATAATCTTTGTCACCTGATGATGATAATAAATGAAACCCAGGTCTGTTTTTTATTATGTGATTTGTGTGATTTTACTTTCTCATATACGTAGTATATAGAGAAAGTATTGTAATTGTGAAAAAATTCGACTTGAAGATTTTGATGGAAATACACGTCCCCGAGTACATAAAAGTGGTTTTCGCCATGCTGTCTGTCTTTCGGTCTGTTCACTGTTCTAGGGCCCAAACATAAAATCAAATGATATTGCACAAAAATAAAAGGTAGTTTATTTTTGGCGATTTTAAAAAAAATTTGATTTACTCAAAAATGGCTTAAGAGAATTTGATTAAAATCGATCCAATTGTAGAGCCTGATGTCACAAATATTACTACATAAGCCGTATATTGCTTAAAATCTCTATATGGCGTCCAGTGGCATTACAATGTATGCTAAGCTACCTTACCTAAGTCCTATGACACCAGACCTCCGCCGCGATCCACTAAAAATCTTATTACAGCCTAAATAGTTAAACTAAATCAAATAATATATCATATTTGTGGATAATATCATTCATAATAGACACTCTGAAGAGATGAATGATATTGAACAACAATTAAGGGTTCTTTATTCTTGGCTATTTTGAAACAAAATTCGATTTACTCAAAAATGGCTAAAAGGATTTTGATTAAAATCCATACGATCGTATAGCCTGATGTCACAAATAATACTATGCCATGTGCCCCAAAAAATTACTGAATATCGACCAGTGGCATTAAAATATACGCTAAACTATGATGGAATACCACCAAGTAAATGCCAAAAAAGTGAAGTTACTGCCATAATTATTTTTCCTCTAAAATAGTTCATAATTATCCTCAGGGGCGTACTTATAGACCCCGCAACCCCTGCTATGTGGGGGGGTTCCAATCATTCAAACCATACTGACTAAGGCATCTGACGTCCATTTTAAGAACACGAGAAAGAAAATTAATACTAATACAGTATGGCTTTATAATGCTTAGAAGAGGCATTTCTTGGCACGAAAACCAGTGCAAGATATAGGCTACGATTATATGTCTTCAGATGTCTCTCACTCTTAGGCCAATGTATTTTCTCATGTGTCAACACTTCTTGAGTGTTAGGTACAAATAGCTAGGGAAGATTATTGTGCCTATTTGTGTATATTGTGTGTATTTACTTGTTAAGTGAAACATGAGTTCTGCATAAACTGTTCAGGCTCTAAAGCAGTGGTTCTCAAACTTTTTTGTCTACAACCCAAAATTTGAAATCACATTCGCCTTGCCACCAAAATGGTACAAGTTCTTAGTCAGCATCCCAGCAAATCACTGTAGATTTATTAGCATAATATTAAATAAAACTTTTAGAAAAAAATTGTAGACACAATTGCTCAATTTCTTCCAATTTTATTTTCTGTGTAAAGTTCAATTTTTTAAATGGGTGTATTTTTTAAAACAAAGAAAGCTGCAAACACTAATTTATGTGCAATTAATAAAAATATAAACATCACAGTTTGCTTGACTGATTGTTAATGCAAGCCCCTCGTCTTAGTGGCTTCCATGATGCTGTTGCATCTTCGTGATCAGCTGATCCAATCTTGGTTCATTATTGATGGAGAGAGTGCAGCAGAGATCATGCTAAGGATCAAGTTTATTTCTTGCTCCTCTTTGTGGTCCTTCTCTACATTTATTCTCGCTGGTATACAAAGTTTAGTTTTTCACTTTGGGACTGGGGGTCATCCGCAGCCCATCATAAGGTCTTTGTGACCCTGGTTTTGGAACCCATGCTCTAAAAGACGATGATTTCAACAACTGGTTGGTTCAGTAGTCACTAATTTATGAAGTAAGTTTTTGTTTTCATATTTAGATACGTATGTAGATTTTGGTTGGTTTGGTCTTCTCCTTTCTGACACCATGAGCCTCCCCTAATGCCACATAGGATTTTACAGATCATATTTATTCACTAGGGCAGTGGTTCTCAAACTTTAAATTGTCGCATCCCTTTTTTAATTAAAAACAGTAAAAATAAGAAACTTTATTGCAAATTTCTTCATTTTTTGTAACTATTAATAATTTTTACATTTTTTTTTCCAAAAATTTTATTATTCATAAAAGCTTTATTTTTCAACAGTTTAAACCTATCATCCAAAAGAATTTTGTTGCACCCTGGGGGCCGCGGCCCACAGTTTGAGAAACGCTGCACTAGGGGGCCATTCATGTATTACAACAGCAAATGTTAAGTTTTTTTGACTCCCCATCCTCCCATGTCAGCAACAGTCAGCATTTGGGTGACTCTCCCCCACCTTGTCTTACATAATATTTCGTTGTAGTACCATCCTTTTCCATTAAAAATTAGAAAATGCATACTTATGCATGGCAAATTGCCATGCATAAGTATGCATTTTTTGCCATTGGCAATACTTATAATGCTTTTTTATAGCATTGCAATGCATTTTAATGCTCTTTAAAGCATAATGAGGAAAAATTTATCCAAGCAAACAAGGTAAAGTTAGGCTTACTGAAAAACTAGTTAAATATGGCAAAAAGAATTCTAATTTTGGGCGAAACATGGGTAATGAGCAAGTGGAAGCTTGTTGTGGATGAGCTGCCATGACACGTAATTTGCATGTAAAAAGTAAAAAAATTCTTAAATAAAAAATCATGTGTAAGCATTGATCATACCTCCCTCCCCCAGGTCAGCAAATGTCAGTTTTTCCTCAACCCTCCATCCCCCCTAAGGGGGGGGAGAGGATTAATCACAGATGCCAGGGGCTTAGCTCCTACACCTTTAAATTTTGCCACTACCTAATGTCTCATGTGAAAAGAGATTCTTTAGAGTGCACTGAAATCATCCAAAGGAATACTTCTCATATTTTTAGCTGTAAAATATCATCAACCTCGGCCAGAAAGCGAACCCATAATACTTGAAGCCATTGATGAGTACTTCAACCACTTCTCTACTGGCGTCAACCAATAACTATTAGTTAATAAGCATACTCAATGTCATAGAGTAATGAATACTATGACTTATTTTTCGTGTCTCTATGGCATTATAAGGATTGTTATGCAAAAGATAACGTTTTGAACCCCTTTCTCCAAATGGATTAAAGTTAATAAAAGAAACACAACATTATATGTTTTTATAATTTCATACTTTTCAAAATATCAGTAGCGTTTATGTGAGGGAGGTGGGAATTCTCCATTAATATACAGGCACTGATAAGTAATTCAGCATGGAAAATATTTAAGATATCCATAGAGAGAGTCCCCATATTATTTGCTGCAGTGGGGGGACAGATTTTCTGGTACACCATTGATTATCCTATTACACATTCCATAAAAACTTATACAATTACTACATTAATTTCTAACTCTCTATCTACAGTAACAGCACAGAATGGTTTTTATCATCCCAGAAGTATTGTCATTTCTAGTAGTGTGTCAATAATGGAGAGATAGAAAAAAGACAAAGATGATTTCCCATAAAATCATAAAATGACTGAAAATAATAAGATTGTATGTAATCCATTTTATCATTTAAGCTAAATCACTCAGTAAAATACAATATTATGGTTAAAAATTACTGTCACTGATTTTGTCCCTCAGCTAAAATTGAAGTCTGAGAATAAAATGTATTCCTAATAATGTAGATGGAATTTACATATCAATAAAAACAGAATTTGTAAGACATTATTATTAGAAACTGATGTTTATTTTAAAATTACTATAAAGTTTTTATTTTCCCCATCATAATAAATAACAAAATTTGTATAATTTACAAAATCTCTTAAATTTACCTTTTTCCTAAAAATGAAGGAAATTTTTTCAAAGTTAGCTAAAATTTGAGGTTGGCTTGTGTTCAGGCACTGCAATAAACAACTAAAGGCCATTGCTAAGTATATCTACCATTCTCATCAATAATTTTAATGAAATCATACAAATTTTTATGATGAAGCAAAATTTTGAATCAACCAGCAGAATTTTTATATGTAGTTGTAAAAATAAACTCGAGAAAATTATTTATATCTAAAAATTACATATTTTGTGAAAAGGAATAAGCATCACAAACATCAATAAGATTATAAGAAATAAAAACAATGTAATTTTCCGATATTTTATATTTTAACATGACCTAGGTTTCAATGCTTACAATCATCATCAGGTGATACAGAACATGTTGACAGAGTATATAAGGAGAGAAAGATGGGGTGGGAATGGGAAGTAAGGGGGGAGGGGTGAGGGGAAATGTCATTGTAGGTGATTGGTTGGTAATGCGATGGAGGGGAAATGATGGTTATGGCTTTGCAAACTCCAGATGATGCTGTATCACGTGTGAAACCAGTTGCAAAAATAAGAAATTGTGGAAAAGTACTAACTGTGTATTTAATATGAATAATTGTATCTTATGTACCAAAGCCAAAAACATGTCATTTTCAGATGAAGAAACTAAATTTAAATCCCAGATAAATCTTTTTTACAGTAAAATTAAATAGGTGTAGACATCGTTGATAAATTAATTCAAGAATATTTGTGCATGAGAGCAGTATGGCATTGGCCTCTGGCACTGTTCTTCAATATCTTTAGACATTTTCACTTACATATTTTGTTATTTGATGCATACCAAATAAATATTTCATTCACAGTAATAATGCAAAGGCCATCAGAAAATTATTTTTAGAGGAAATGGGAATGCTGTTGATGCATCCTAATATTGAATGGAGGGCCATTCAGACTGAAAAAGTGAAGGGTAAATACTACCAGAAACACATTAGACATGCTATCACATCCACAGGAAGGGAAATCATACAACAGTAACAGACTTCTTCAGTGGCAACTCATCAAATTGGCTGGAAGAAAAGAGAGAGGTGTTTCTTCATGTGTGCAGGAGAAAATAAATGTACTTACTTCAAAATGTGATGTATGTAAAAATTTTGTATGCAATAGACATTCAGCTCAGGATTTGAAAGTAACATATGAAAATTGTTTCACCAAATCTGGTGATTCAATATAATTTCATTGAAATTTTTATGCTAACATTATTACTTTTATGGATACACTTTCCACATGTACCCTTGTATTACTTCTGAGACCTATAGTTTAATAATTACATTTTAAAATTTTTTTGCTTATTTTAAACTCAATTAACACGTTGAGCCCCAATGCGGTATTTCGTACCACACGTAAACTTGCCTGTGGGACCAGCACGGGACATTATACCGCATGATGTTTTTATCTTTTAAGTTCTCTTATGGACTGCGGGACCGCATTTCTGTAGGTTTAACAGTGGAATCGGCTCGCATTGGGTCCCCCACCCTTACATGAACCGCTGGTCCAAGAAGGTAAAAACAAGTCTTTCTCCTTGAAAAAGTTGTTTTTTTTTGCTTGAAAATGAACCTTATAAGCCTGTTAGTTGCAACAAGAATATTTTTTATTTGCCAATTTCGAAAGGTTTGTAAAATAAAAAAAATCAGAACATTACTCAATTATTTTTATGTCATTTGTTACATAAGTACTTTTTCATTTTTCCTTGTTTGTTTTTAAATTTTTGGGTATGTATTTTTACAATTTTATGGGCTTATTTATTTTTACAATTTTATGGGTGTATTTATTTTTACAAATTTTATTTACTAGTACAGTAAAACCCCATTATAACGCAGGTGTTGCAAGACGAAGTGTACACCCACGTTATTGGAAACCCACAGTATTTTGGGAATTTCTGTGGGAAATAAATAAAAACCTGTGAAAGCACATATATGCTTTATAAAAAATTTAATTGCAAAATACTAAGAAACTGATATCATATTTTGATTTAAATGTATACCGTATTTTAATCGGTGTTTTTAAAACAGTCCACTATTTCCACTGGGACCGGTGCGGTATTTTATGCCGTGCGACTTACTCGTGTTTTTTGTAATGAAAAAAATTAAAATTTGGTGTTTTATCAATTGTAACATTGTTTTAGTAAACAATAGAAGTAACTTGTTTGAGAAAGTTAAATTGGACCACTGACCAAGTATAGCTGATCTGGTCTGGAGCTCAACGTGTTAAACTTCTTTTTGAAATCTGGATAATTTATTTTTACCATTAATGGTACCCCTTTGGTTTAATATGTTAGGTTATTTGCAACCCATCTCTGGTGTTCATGTTATGATGATTATGCGCACCGTCACTGTTAAGGTAGCTATCAAATTCACAATCTTGGCTCTATGTTTTCAGGGGCCAGATGTGGTGGTGTAAAGCTGATAGTGATCTTATTTTTGTGGGTTATACAATGTAATGGTGGCAAATTAAGGGCACAAATTTACTTTAATATCACTAGCTACTTATAGCAGCATTGCTTGCAGCATCAATAAAGTATGTGCGTACTTCCACCTGGCATGGTAAATTAATGCAATGGAACTCGTGAATATGGGTGGGTTTATTTTTAGAAATGTATTCCAAAATACTACAGAGCCTCCTGGTGGAGAACATTTCAACTATCTCCGATGGTCACACATTTAAGGTTCTGCCAGTTCCATGTACGACCAAGAGATGGTAGTATGGTATAATTGCATGACAATAATATTTCTACCAAAATCTTCTGTTCAAATTAGGTTTTCCAACAACCAAAAAAGGAACTATAAATACTTTTAAGGAAATTTCAATAATGTAGTAAATAGGCCTTGGGTCATCGTTATCCAATAACCATTTGAAGACAATAGGTAATGGCATATTGTCATGGTGAGGTGACCCATGACCTTCGCATATAATAGATGTGAAATGTCAATGTTCTTTTCTGACAAACTGACAAAGCACAATATATAGATGCATAAATAACTAAACATACAAAACATTCCATGTAGGTAATTATAAAACAAAAAAAATCTGATGTGTCCATCATGACTTCCTCCATTTTTAATATCAGAAACAATAGGCATACCGGATTCTCCTATGAAATTTAATTAAGGCAATGTTATTCGTAATTTATTTATTTATTTAGTTTCAAAAACAGCACAGAGGCCACATTACATTGAAACATATAAATGGAACAAATAATATAACATTAAAATAAATAACTATAATAAATACAAGACAATAATATTAACAGCAGTTGAAATGATCATAACAAAACAGCGCCAGATTACATAGTAGGTAGTTGATTGCGGAAAGAAGTGGGTGAGAAAACGTCAAGATTCGGAAGTGAAGCCAATAAGGAATTATATGCAACTGGGAGGCAGTAAGAGAGAGAGCATTGGGAGACAGAAAGTCAAAATTTCGGTAAATGAAAAAGATTTTGAAGGCAAGTGGAGGGAGATGGAACATGGAGAGAAAAATAGGATGAAAGTACAGGGGAGCGATAGAAACTATTGATGAGAGAATGATGGTAATTAAGATCTGTAATAAGATAATTATGAGAAAGGGAGGGGATGCTTAAAGAGAGTGCTCATCCCTGCATACGATGTCGAACTATGGCATAGAAGAACTTGAGTATAGAGTCAAGCCATTTTATGTTTGAAGGAGCAGCAGTGGACCAAATAGGAGAGCAGTAATTTAGTTTGGGAGCAACACAGCCATTAAAGAATGTCTTAAGAGCTAACGGATTGGAAATTTCAGTGACTCTGTAGAGAACACCAAGTAAATACATCGCTTTTAAAGAAATGTCCTTGATGTGTTAGGAAAAATTTAATTTAGTAGCAAAAATCACTCCAAGATCTTCATGGGATTGAATTATAAGAATGGGTTTACCTAGTAAACTTTAAGAGGAAGGGAAAGGTGAGGATTTAAGGGTTAAGAACAAATGTTTGCTTTTAGATGGATTTATTGTAAGTTTCCACTTGGAGCATCACTCCATCAATGAGTTAAGTGCAGCTTGGAGGCATTGCTTGTCTTCATCGGAATTAACCCTTTTGAAAATTTTACAGTCATCAGCATATAAAAGATTTTGGCAATCATGTGGGGCAATAACGTTGACTAAATCATCAATGGAAAGACTAAATTGTATAGGTCCCAGAATGCTATCCTGGGGCACACTGAACAAGACTGAGGAGTGGCCATTAAGTACAACATGCTATGTTCGGGAATAGAGATAATTTTCCAGGAGAGAGAGAAGAGGGCCATGTACATTAAATCTATTGCTTAATTTATGAAGAAGTATATGGTCAACTGTATCAAATGCCTTAGCTAGGTCAATATAGCATACATCAACCTGGGATCTTTGTTCAAAGACCAGAATGATTTCATGGTGTATGACAGTAAGATTCGTTAAACAAGAGCACCCAGGTAGAAAACCATGTTGTTGAGGAGAAATATAAAGATACTTGAAAGAGAGCAAATGCCTGTGTATAATCTTTTCAAACATGGTGGATAATAGAGGGAGGATTGAGATTGGTTGATAAATTGTGACATCTGCTCTGTTGCCACTTTTTAAAATGGGTGTTACATTGGCTGACTTCCATATGGCAGAGAAACGTCCATTGAACAGACTCTTGTTATAAATAACTGTTAATGGAATACATAAAACCTCTGAAGTATTTTTACTTATTCCATCAGAGCTGAAAGATTTATTTTTATCCAGGGAAGCAAGTAAGTATCTGACCTCAGAAAAAGATGTGGAAATATTGGATAAGGAATCTGAAGAAATTGAAGCAATAGAAGGAAGGGAATCAGTAGTAGAGGTAGGCAGAGAGAAATTGGAGGAAAAATAATTATTGAAAATATGCGGGCTATCGTTACCTTGAGTAACAATATTTTGATATTTCACAAGATTAGGTATCCATGATGTCTGCTGCCTGGAGTTTACAAGTGACCAAAAACATTTAGAATATGATTTCACTTCATCCGTAATACTCTCTACATAGTTTTTATAATCTCTTCTTAATAAACATTTACAATGTCTCCTTATGTTATTAAAGTTTGTTTTGGTGTACTTGTTTGGATTGCTCTTATACAGAGCCCAGCATGCATGTTTGTTTTTCATACAAAGCACTGCTTCACCAGATATCCACGGAGGTCTTTTCTTTTTCAATTTCTTAGAAAGGATATAATCAGCAATTATTGCATCGATAGCACCATAGAAAATGGCAACAGTCTTCCAGGGATCCATAGAGTAGTATGTCCCACAGCAGGAGAAAAGGGGAATGGTTTATGGCCTCCCAGTCGTCCTTCCCCCACACCCTAACTAGGCAGGGGAGTTGGGTGGATATACACTCCATGGTAGGAGCCAATGACATATGGTCAGAGTCGAAAAAGTTCCTTCCTACCGAAACCGTGATCTCCTCAGCAGAAAGGAGAAAGTCCAAAATAGCCTCCTCACGTGTAACATTTAAATTGCTCTGTTTTAGCCCAAGAGCATGAAGGAAATGATCAATGAAAAAGATATCTACTGAATTGGAAGGCACTCCTTCAACCTTGTTCACCCAACAGATAAGTTCAAGTCGCCCACAAGAAAAACCTTATCCACTCTGGAGATGGAGGACAAGACAGAATCAAAACAAGCATTCAATGAATCAATGCTGCTGTTTGGTGGTTAATAAAACACCCTATTAAGATTGTTTTCCTCTGCAGCATAATTTCAGCCCACAAAATTTCACATCCATCCCTATCCAAGTCGGGTCAGTGTCAAGATTGCAAATACAGCTTAACGACAATTAATACACCACTACCATGGGTCTTCCTATCCTTGCAATATATATGTACTGTAAATAGATGATAAAGGTAGTTCTTCACTTTTTATGCTCTACAAGAGCCAGGTTTCACTGAAAATGATTATGTCGAAGGACATTAATTCAATAATTTGAATTTTTCCAAAGAAAACATTAAAAGGGCAATTAACGATTCTAAGTATGATGGTCACATTTACTTTCCCTTTCTTATCACTAATGTATATCAGTATAAGTTTGATATTTGGAGAGGACTCCTAGCATGCATTTCCATGCACCCTAGGAGTCCTCTCCCTCTCTCTTTACATGGCAGGAAGGATATTGCAGCTCCTTTGTTGGTCATAGTAAAAGAACCCTTTTAATAGTGTTGAAATAAGTTCTTAATCCCATGCAGTGGTTTCTCCACATGCTTTCATGGTTGTTCGCCTCATAAACCTTGCCATAAACCTAGCCTTTAAATAACAATAGCAGCAGGGAAGAAAGAGAAATGAATGATTGTCTCCTGAACCAACTTTTGATGCGTCACTGGTTTTCCCATTTTTTTCCATCTCCCGTTTCCCCGTAGTTGATAGGTTTAGATTGAACCGAAAACTGAACCACTTTTGCAAAAAATGTTGGTTGGTTTGCGGTTTGGTAAAAAAATTATTGAGTGGTTTCAGTTCGGTTCGTGGTTCTGCAAAATGCCTGCAGTTCAGTTCGGTTTGCAGCTCGGCTTAAAACTTACTTTTATAATTTCATGGGATATAATTTTTTAATTTGAAGGATTATTCAAAACTTGATGATACACTTAGTGAATAGAAACGGTCTGTTGAGGAAGTCAATGAAAAACCACATCAATTATTATCCCAAAAATCATGGCAGAGTTAAGAGATAAAAATGTGATTCATGACATTTATGGGATCATGTCCATTAGGGCTGGTGTTTCATCCGGCAGTGATTAAAGTAAGACTGTCTTGACTGCCATCCTATAAAATCCTTACACAGTTCCTTTCAATGGATCAATGATAAAAAACAAGACTTTGGAATATCAGGAAAGGCAAATTAGAAAATATAAAGCTAGAAATGAGAAATAAATGTCTTAGGTTTGTGTAAAGTTAGGTGTAAAGAAGTTTTTTGAATCGATGATTTCAGAGTAATATATAGCAGGGCAGTGTTTCTAAACCTTTATGGAGCCATGGCCCCCTACAAAGTCCCACAATTGCTGGCCCCTTCCCCATGAAAGAGAACATCAAACAGCCTTTGCTCTAAGCCTTTTCTGCAATTGTTTTTATATAATGAACCTATCTATTTCAGTTGTCTATGACCACTTTTATTTTCTGATGACATGTTGAATGAAATTAATAAATAATGACAGTCATTCTGAAAAAGTAGGAGAAAAAATTTATCTTGACTGGTAATTGAAGCCAGGCCTTCCTTTTGCTGGACAGATATTCTACCACTGTACTACCAAGGCAGATTATCCTCTTGCTTTAGAATATGATATTTCTCAATTGCTGGGTTCAGGCTAGTCAAGCTAGCATCAATATCCCCCAACGAATCATTAATTTAAAAATTAATATTTATTACAAAATATAATTTAGAAGATATACCATATATACTTGTGTATAATTTGCTCTCGTGTATAATGTGCACCCATATTTTTTGCCAAAAAATCTTTTTGTATACCTTGTGTATAATACCCACCATAGATTTTGAGGGGTATAAGAACATAATTTTAGAATTATATTATCATGTTAGATATTAACTACAGTACCATGATAAATATAAACCCTTCCAGGCTACATAAGACTCAACTTATGCAAATCCGACTTAATGTAAAAATCTCCAAAAAATAATTTTTTAAATCCGATAATTCCAAGTTGCAGAAATTTGCTTACAAGGCAAAATATTTCAGGCTTAAAGGTCAAATGTTGAATGAAGTTTAAACATGTTAATTTATTTTAAAATTTTCAAACTACACGTAAAACTTATTTACAGAATATTAAATGGCTCAAGATATTTAATAACAGTAGTATTTAATACAAAATCTTAAATTTTGTTGCATATCATGGTTGCCTTGCTCACATAGTTATTTATTGCTGAAGATGACGAGGAAGATGAATTCTATGCATTTTAAATTACTTACATAGTTAATTATATATAACGATATGTGTATTGCAGTAAGTCTACCTAGTGATTTTGTGGGAGACTAAAGCAATCAGCTGATTACCTAATGAAATATGGAATATTTGGAGAGGATGGAAATATAATTGTAAGGAACTAATTAGGTGTTTGATACATTTACTTAATATATGTATAAGCTGGATTATTAGCATGGTTTTCCTCTCAGTTCACCCAAAAAATGAGAATCTGGTGTGAGGTAGGTACCTCTCAATTTTTTATTTTAACTGAACTGAAGTGTTACCTGTGTATAATGTGCACCCCTACTTTATGACCTAAAAATGAAATCTTTAAACTGCCTGTTATACATGAGTATATATGGTAATTTAAAAGTTAGATATTTCTTACCCAAAAGTTATTTTCAGTGTAATAACAAAATAAAGTAAGGTTTTAGGAACCAAAATTATTAATTATTATTTTATAGTCTGCATATATCCAAATCACTTTTAAATAAGCTATGATAAGAAAGAAGCATATTATACAATATCAGCAGTATCTGAGAGTGGCATTTTACTCTTCTTTTGTTTTAATTATGTCATTGCATACAATTTTCAAAAAGTAATTCCAACAATGATTTGGAGCTTCAGTAGGATGTATGAAAATGAAATGCACCAATTTTGACTAGATTATTCAAGGTGTTTTCATAATTAAGTTATGTTATGATTCAAAAAATGTTGTTTTCTTATATTCTAATTAAATTATTTCCTTAATTCTCTTATATTTCTCATTGATAGATGAAAAACAATGGTGTTACTTCTTTTTGCTAAAATTCTGACCAACAGTTCAAAAAAATCTTAATCATCCTTTCAGTAAATCTTCAGAGGTATATAAGCAAATATCTTGACTTATTATTAATATGAAATAAATCACTAATTTTCCATCAGGTGATGATTATGCTAAGTGTCAAAACCTAGGTCATATTAAAATATAACCAAAAACAGCGGAAAATTAGTGTTTTATTTCATATATTGGAATTATTCTACATAATTATGCCATCAATAGTTGAGACATTATTAAATAACAAATAGTTTTTCATTTATAATGTTTTCTATTATGTAATGTATAACATAAAATGTATGATATTTAAGTTAGATAAAGCTTTTGATTACAGTATTTACTTAATTATTTTAATCACTCTTTTGTTCCTAGTTGGTTTTTAAGAATTATTATGCCCTGCTGCAAGAGGAATTATGACGAAATACCCTCTTCACTGTCTAACCTCCATAGGATTCACTACGCACCACACTATTCCTTTGTCAGCATCCATGCTTGGCTGACTCTTGCTTCTCATGTACACATTTAACTGCATGAAGACATGGAGCAGGGCAAATGTAAGTGATCCTTTCATTATGTGAGATTTTACTCCTTGACTGAGGATTTAAATTAAGGCTTAGTTACACGAGGACAGTTGACTGGCTAGCAACCTAAAAGACAGCTGCTGTATCATAAACTGTCTCAAAAGGACTATCTGCATGTAAATGCAGAAGGCCAATTGAGAGGATGATTGAAATAATTAGCGGTTTTGATGGTTTGCAAAACCTTGATTGTGACCTCTGCACTGGGGTAAAAATTGTCAGAAATAATTAGATGAATCACAATGGCTCCTATCTTATATATCATGAGCTGATGGGTCCAGCAAATAAATTTCCCCAGACAGAGTAATGAATATGATTGCAATAGTATTTAAAGGTGGCTCTCAATACCAGTGCCCTCAAGAATAACTATCAGTAATTACACTTCTGAATAATTTTTAAACACTGAATAGTTATCAAAATAAAACATACTTTGAGTCGTATTTCACATATAAAACATTATAGATAAACACAGTGGTTATTTGGTGCTGTGGATAACAGAAAATTGATGCACAATTAAAATTACCATTGGGATTGCTATCAATATTTACAAGAAAATTTGTCTAAAACATTTGACACTAGTTGGTATTGGTATAATTTTGATCATGATTAAAATTATCCTTGACAGCATAGGTGTTGCTATAAACAATTATAAAATAGTATTATCATAGCAACTGAAAAAGTTGTCATAGTGACTTGGTTAACATCAGTTCAGATGGATAATTGAAATATCATATTTTTCTGTGTATAAGATGCAATTTTTTTTTGTGAAAACACGTCCTCAAATCACACTGCACCTTATACAACAGAGGTTCAAATGCCAGAGATGTATTTTAATTAAATTTGGTGTTTATATAATTCTCCTAAGGCTCCCTTAGGTACAGAAAAAGATTTTGTATATTCAGTAGTCTTTCTACTTTAATTTAAGCATATTTTTTTATGTTATTGTAATTTTCTATTTATGTAAAAGTTAAGTAAACATCATTTTATTCAAATTAAGATTTGAAATTATGTATTTAATACATTTGTTCATTGCTTATAGACTAAAAGTCCTTCAAAGTATGAAATACTTTGAAGCTGATACAATGCCAAAAAAACCTTGTGTTCTTTTCCAATTACATGAATATATACATGCTTTTTAACTCAAACACTTTCCATTCTTTTTCGATCAAACTTTCAGAAATTGCACAGCAGTACTACCTTAACATTTATGTTGCTTACCGTTCACACTGAAATCATGGATTCAATTACAGTAGCGTTTATTTTCTCCATTTGATCAATAAGGGATGAGTGTAGCACGTTAATTATTTGTGTACTAATATTACTTAAAATTATCATAGGAATTCAAGACACGAAACAAAAAATGCCTAAAGAAACAAAATTCTGTTTTCTTGCTGTCAATATTTGAATATGCATTGAAACAGTACACAAATATCTGATTTATGGAAAAATATTTTTAAACTGAAAAATGATGCAATTTTTGGGGTGCATCTTATATAAGAGAAAGTCTTGTACACAGAAAAATCCGATATGTCTTAAACAATTCAATTCATGAAATAATGTTTCAAAAAAGTTGTAAAAATTTGTCTACAATTTTGTTAATGAAAATTTTTTACAAAATTGAAGTCCTAATCGAGTTGTTAGGCAAAAAACAAAATAATGTTAGGAGTAAACTTTCATTTCCAGTTGACTAGTTTTAGGCAATTTCTAACTAGACCTTGATTTTATAATTAAATTCTTAATTATAAAGATTTGTCTTAATTTGATTAGTAGGTTTTAATAACAATGTTCACACAATCCCTATTACACAACACACACACACAGACAACATTGAGAAAATAGTAAAAACCTATTCAGGGGACCTTAATGTGTATTGTTCTTGAAATCTCAAATTAGGTTTTTTACAAAAACAATAATTGCTCCTATAATGCATATGGAGAAAGTAAACATGAAAGCCTAATCTGTTACTTAGTTACGTTGAATCATTTTGTGTAATTCTCTCTCTTTCTCTTCCTTCTTCTCTCCCTTTCTGTCTCTCTATCCTTCTCACTCCCCCTCACACTCCCTCTCTCCCTCTCTCTACCCCTCATTCCCTCTCACTCCCTCTCTACCCCTCATTCCCTCACACTCCCTCTCTACCCCTCATTCCCTCACACTCCCTCTCTATCCCTCATTCCCTCTCCCTCCCTCTCCCTCCCTCTTCCTCCCTCCCTCTCCCTCCCTCTCTCTCTCTCCCTCTCCTTACCTCTCCCTCCCTCCCTCTCATTCCCCCTCCCTCCCTCCCCCTCCCTCCCCCTCCCCATCCATCCCCCCTCTCTTTACTCTCTGTAACACTCAATTTTGTAAATTTTATATTTATTGTTCACTTTTAAGTGCATACAAAATTTGGTTTCATTAATTTTTATTTCAATTATATTTTAACTTAATACTTAATTCACACATATCAGTCATATACATTCCTTCCCATCAGATTGTCGGGATTTTATACCAGTATCTTATTATATAATAAGCTCCGTTTGTCCCTCATGCTCGACTGTTGCACCGCTTTATAAAGTGCGAGAAAGTCGATAACTATTTACAATTGATTGTAATGCTATTTCAACAAACTTTCCGAGCAGGTAGAAAATTTAAATTTGATAAGAATGTTTGATTCTTATGGTAAAAACCATTTACGAAAAAGATCCTCAAAAACGACTCGGGCTTGATTCCGGTAGATAATTTGTTTCCCATAATATCGTATAACTAGGCTTGGCAGGATTCAATTTAAGTCGAAAAAGGTGTTTAACGTTTCTTTTATTTTGAAAATCGACAAAAATTAATAGCCATCGATAAGCGTCGATTTTCCAACAAGATGGAAAAGTTATCGTATAACAAACTATTTTATTCTGAATTGTAATATTAAAGTCGTTTCTGTTTACTTTTTCCGCAATATTATTTCCTACCTAGGATTTCGTTCCTTTTCTGGTCTTAATAGTCTTAATAGTGGGACTGAAAGAATGGTATTTCCTTATGCTCTAATATGCATCTTTTGAAAAGCTCATGCTTCTATTCTGAACAGTCAGGTAACCGCATTACCCCAGGGTAGTTTTGAGGACGTGATTTTTTAGCTCTTTTGAGGTTTTTGAGATTATATTTGCCAACGTAATGATGGGATATTCTACGAGTCTCTCTATACAGATAAGGTCATGTATATGTCCTGCTGAGAGTTTCTCGAGGTTCGGAAGAAAGGAATTTCGGTGGTTCTTTGAAGACAGCACGCTAACTGTTTTGCTACCATTACACGCATCAACCCCATGGAGTGTATTCCTGGAACAAATGTTTCTCGATTCCTTACTAGGGTTTTTCCTATAGATGGGCATTGTTGTATGCAGTTTAACTACTTCTCCGTCTGCATTGAAGTCACTCTTATGGCTGTCTTTCTCTAAAAGTTATCCAGGAATGATAGTTCCGCTCTCTTGATTTTGGCTCCTTCATCTTTTTCTACAGGCTAGTAAATTTAAATTGATATATAATGGTTTAAAAAGGTACACATGAATTAGCAATCGTTACTTAAAATTGAAGAGGGATTAACGATTAATATTTATTTGCTATTTGTTGTAAAATATTTTTCCGATTGGAAAAAAATTCTAATCAGGATTTGTGGTAAGACTATTGATCGAGCATTTGAATGATTAAGCCTATTTTTTCTCTCTATATATTTTATGTTAAATAAAGAGAATATTTAGTAGTGTTGAAATATATCAAATGATACAAAGTAATGTATTAGATATTTCTTTTTTTGACGACAAAAATATTATTGCGATAATTATATCATTAATCTATTGTCATTAATTAGTCCTTAATTGTAATCAACAAGGGTCTAATAGTCTTTAAGCTGAACTCGCAAATTCTTTTTTAAGAATGTTTCTTGGCAAAAGCAACAGCATATTGTTCGGATTTCATAAATTAAACTTTTTCTTGTTTTCATTATACAATTTCAAGAGGTAAAGCAAAATTTACTTTCTTCATTCGCTATATATTTGTCAACCACGCGATTGAAAGAATTATGCGAAATCAAAAATATATAGATTCGAAGATATCTACTTACGATATTTTAGATTAAAAATATACTAAGTTTCAGTGGCGGCTCGTGTATAGGCACTGCGGAACTGCAGCACCCCCTATTTCCACTTGATATTATCGATAACATTGAATATAATGAGTCCTTTTTTTTAATTCTTTCTTTATTGCTGTAGTACAATATATATTCCTTAAGCTTAATGTCAGTACTTCAGTACACAATTTTAAAACAAAGGCTAAAAATTTTCTGGAGCAGCACCCCCACTAATTTTAGCTACGAGCAGCCACTGCTAAGTTTCTGTGTGATAGAACAACAATAATATTCTCGTGGCCGATATGCAAGGTTCTAATTTGGTTAAATCATCAAGAGTCAGTTAGTAAAAGGCGTGAATTGTGAATTAAGTATCATATTACCAAGTTTTATATTAACTATATATACATTCATATTTCATCATTACAAATATTTTTTTAATTCTAAATATTTCACCTCCGGAGCGATTTTCGTTTTTCCCTTATGTAAAAATAATAGATTAAAACAATCCCAAAAGTTTGCAATTTTAAGAGTTTTATACTTTCTCAATCATGGGGAACTTATGCTACATATTTCTGCCAAATTTTAAAGTTGTAGTACTTTTAGAAGTGAAATAATATTTTTCCAATTGTTTAAATTTCAAACATTTTTAACGACCGCCGCAATAAGTTTATGGAGAGATTCAAATGTTTATTTGTGGAAATTTGTTACTCTGCACATAACTAAAATTTCAGCTTCCTAGCTCATCCCGTAATGTCTAAACAGTTATCTATTTGTTTAAATTTTAAGAATTTTTAACTGCCAAACAAATTCAAATATCAAAATTTGTATTATCTCTATTTCGTTTTTTTTTAATTCTACTTATAAAAAAATTTCAACTCCGTAGCACATGCGGAAATACATAAACCTTGAAAATTTGTTTAAACAATTGCGAATTTTTAGCGGCCGCATTGTTGCACTTTTTCAAGATTTTCGTTTATTCTAGTCGGTTTTGCACAAAATCCCATCTATGAAAAAAATTTCGAATCTCCAGCTCACCTGGAATTGCCTAAACATTTGTATCCTCCCATATATATGTTATCATTATATATAGACGTATCTTACAGAGGAGGATATAACACATATAACATACTAGTAGAAGGTGCTTGCATACTGCAAGCATTTCATCTCACCTTGAAAAAACATTAATTTTTCATACAGATATTTCATCATTACAAATATTCTATTAATTCTAAAGATTTCACCTCCGTAGCGATTTTAGTTTTTCCCACATGTAAAAATAATAGTTTAAAACAATCCCCAAATGTTGCAATATTATACATTTTACACTTTCTCCATTATGGGGTACTAATGCTACACTTTTCAGCCAAATTTTAAAGTTGTAGCACATCTAGAAGTAAAATAATATTTTTCTAATTGTTTAAAATTTAAACATTTTTAACGGTTGCTGCAATAAATATATGGAGAGATTGAAATGTTTATTTGTGCAAATACACTGTTCTGTAATTAATTTGAAAATTGCAGCTTCCTAGCTCATCCCGTAGTACCTACAAAATTATTAAATTATCAAATGGGGTTAAAAAAACCCCTAAAATTCACAATTTTAAAATTTTCGATTTTTATAGCTGGTTATGAGAAAAGTTCTATAATTTTGAAAAATTTCAGCTTCCTAACCTTATTAGATTGGTCTACACACTGGATTCCGTTTTCCCATGCTAACTTATGGGAGGTATTCCGGGGTCTCTGGAGTCGAACCCAAGACACTTTAAGCAAAAGTGACAATAATTCCTAATAGATATTGCGGCTATCTAGCAACACTGAAAATGTCATCTTTCTAGCTTACCGGCAAGTGCCCATAATTAATTTACAAATTTACATCATCCTCCTGTTATCATTATATATCGACGACTCTTACAGAGGAGGATATAACAGGAGGATACTAATGTCCAGCCCAAACGACAAGAGCTACAGTTCTAAAAGTTTTGGTTTTTATAGATATGATGGAGAAACTTTCAGATAAAATGAAATTTCTTACCTAAGTGACATGAGTTCGACTCCAGAAATTCCGAAATTTGCGTTTTTCCCATAAGAAAAGCATTGCGCCATTTTTGTAAACCTCGGCCACCAGATCCTTGCGTTGGCGCTGCGATAAATGTTTATTTGAATTCTCGTTGGAAGATAAACGCGTCCATCTTAGCAACGAGATTAAAAAAACTATTGTAATTGTTGATGGTGTAAGAGAAGTTTATTTTAATGTGGATTGTATTGATATTAGCATTCCTACGTTTTTTGAAGGGACATTTCTGTTAATTATTATAAGTTTTTATTTATCGTTATTATTATTGTTCGTTATGTTTTTATTTATCTTAAAAACTTCTTATTTTTATTTATTTAAGGTTAGTGTAAAAACCTTTTCCCTATGAGTTTCATTAAGAATTACATCCGGAAAATCGAGGTACATGTAAACTTTTGATTAATTTTATTATTATTTTTAAATTCTTATTGTTCCTCTTATAATGTTGCCTTATACGATACATGTATTTTATTATTGTTAAATTATAATCACATTCGTATGGCTTTACTACTAATAATCTCTAAAGCGATCTTCTCGGAATAGTTTACATTGAAAATTCTTTCGAAAACTACTTAAGATAATTTTATTCTTTGGAACTGTTCACTTGTCTCTTTTTTTACTTTAGATGAAATCTTTTATAATTATAGACCTTTAAGATCAGTTGTTCCAACATTATTCTAAAAGCCCTCACATAAAATATCATATTCCTTTTTTCACTATTTAAGATAGGTAATACTGTTTTAAAGGATTTTAATTTGAACATATTTAAATAAAAAATTTTAAAGTGTCGCGTTGTAGTTTAGCAATTCTTCAGCTAACTATGAGTATACAGTGGTTTTATATGGACGGTTGATTTGATGTTAGGAAAAGAACAATTTATTATTTTTGTCATTTCAATTAGGTCAATAAAATATGAAATATTCAACAATTTCACCGGTACTAGTATTTAAAATTGAATTACTCTGCACTAGCAGTCTATATTCGTTCATTTTACGCAATAGGAATTTATAAGTCAGTATTGATATTTATGAAACAAAAGATACTAACTAACCTCTTACTACTTATTTACAAAACATTCTTACAGTTCTCTACTTCTGTATGCTATTCTCACAACTGTAAAAAGATTAACGGTTAAATAGGGAGACCCCCACGTCTCTCAACAGCTGGTAGACACTTTTGCAACTCATGAAAGCAGAAAGGTTATCATAATTATATTATAGGGTTTATTGATATTAAAGTATTAAATATATAAAAGTTGGTTATAATAATTAATTTTATATCTTGACTTGTTATTTTTACGTTTGACTACCCATCAGCAATGGACAGTTGGTCCAGATTTAACTAATTAGCTTATTTAAAAAAAGACATGCAAAAGGCAATGCTAGAAAGTGAAATTATTTTTTAGCATTTTAAACCTGATAATGCTCTTCGAGAAAAAGAAACAACATTGTCACTTCCACAAATTTATTTCGCACGAAAGGTTTCACTACGATCATAGTATCATTAGGTGATAAAATATAAATACAGTTCCATATATATAGGGAAAAAAGGGTGAGAGGAGCAGAATAGGAGTTACATAGAAAAAGAATGGAAGGTAAATAAATAAACGGTTAGGAAAAGGAAGGGGTTGGAAAGGAAAATAAAGTCATAAAATGTTACTAAAACTTGGTAAAAGGGGCCAAAGACAACAATGTTGATACAAAGTATTTACAAAATATTTGGTAAGCAAAATTGAGAAGAATGATTGCGGAAATGTTATACATTTAAGAGAAACAGGTCTTCACAAATAATTATCTCTAGCTGTTCAAGATCATCCTATTTGCGACCTTAATTTTCAAAGCGGAGGAATTTAGGATTGAAGGAACTATGATGATTGAGGTTTAAAAGATGTTTCGCAAATTGAGAATTCAAATTATTTAAACGGAAGCATTGCTTATGCTCCTTAATCCTCTTGTCAAAACTCCTCCGCCAGAATTAAGAAGGTTAACTCATAAATTGTTGATATAAATGTTGGCAAGGAGAGGGGAAAGAGGGGAACTCATAGCGAGATTATGCGTTTGTTTAAAAAAATTACAGCAAAACAGAAAAAGGTTTTGTTCAGAATATGCTACAAGTAAGTTAGGAAACTCAGTTATCAAAAATTGATTGACATCTGCTTTGGAAAGCATATCTACAACCAAATCTACGAGTTCTTTAACGGGAACAGAAGTAAAAAATATCAAAAGAGACAAATTTTGAATTGTTGTGGAAAAACTTAATTTGAAGGTGGGCGTCAACTCTATGGAAATTTTAATACCAAATTTTGGACTAAAATTAGAATAATGACGAAAAAGTGTATCGAGTTTGAAGGCGAGTTTATGGGCAGGCGCAGAGGTACTGGAGACAACAGGCCTAATAGGGCAATCCTTTTTGTGAAGTTTTGTGAAACCATGAAGTCTAAGGGGAAAGGGGTTCACCACTTATAAGTTGTGTTTGTTTTTAGGAGTGAAAAGAAAAGAAGTCGAAGAAAAAGCTTTTTGGATCGCAGATTGATAATTCGAGAGAGGGTTTATTTTCAAAACCGAAATATTTTTGTTTCGAATTAAATCATAACATTTCTCCAAATATACGTCTCAGTCCATCACCACCATGCCATTAACTTTACCAGCCTTTTGGACAATCAAATTGTTTTAACACTAGAAAGTAAGGCGGGAGAGTGAGAGCGGGATAGGGGTCTGGGTCGAGGAACATTGAGGAAGGAATAAATTTTACAAGCATAAACGTGCTTAAACGAATGAGATTCTTTTTGTAGGGCCAAATCACAATCGACGACTAGATTCTTCAACTCACGTGTAGATAAATGGAGGATAGGGGCAATTTCAGGCCTAAGTTAAACTCGTTCAAAATAGAAACACAATTGGATAAATTGGTGGGTGGAACTTGTGGTCACTGAGTTTAGAAGGATTGGTATCACTACACTGCACTGATTTTGAGGAAAGAGCAGCCAGTTGTTTCCTAAGGGTATAGAGCTTGGCAAAACCAATCTCACTTACACGTTGTCTGACACTGTCATCAAAAGTTGACCATTGCAGCCAATGAAGAGCGTGGCACAATTCAGAATTCCACACGGTTGAGCCTGACCTCATGCTTGATACTGATAATGCTCTATTGATTTGTTTTACAATTTTCATCTATCATTGATAAACTATGAGCTACAAGTCGTATTTATGGTATGAGAATTTCTTGGAATGACTAACACATACTGAAACATTTCCTGTGAATATATGAGTCATCAATTCGGTACGTGAACTTTGGGAAACTTGCCTGCATTAGTCCTGGTTTGGATTTCTTGTTCTTTTCTTAATGGTTGGATATTCGTGGTTAAAATCAAGTATCAGAAGGCTACCATTTGAGTTTATTTCGGTTCTTTGTTAAGTCTTGGAATTTTTCTTGCAGTTTCTTAAATATTTATTATCATTTAACCTACTTGGAAGTTTTAGAAATATTGCAAGTATGGAGAAAGTCATGTGATGGCCATATCAGAATTTTGTCGTATATAGTACTAAATCGATGAACAGGAAGTTAAACGAAATATATGGATTTCTTGGAAATAAAAGAATTACGCTCCTTCTGTTGGTGACACGTTTGTCGTTTGCCATATTATGACTCATAATACAAATATAAGCGTTCCAATAACAATCTATCAGTTTTGAATTCTCGCTGTGAGATTGAAAACTTATTTGAAGGAAAACTGTGAAATTATAGCTAAATTTAGGTATTATTTTATTTTTATTGCTTTGTAATTTCTAATTCCTAATTACACGTGAAAATATTTTTATTGTTTTCCTAAAAACTTTCATCTTTTAGACTCTAACAATTGATCTATTTTGTGATTCTGATAATGAATATTTTCATGATGAGGATTTATGTGAAAATGTCTCAGAATTAGAAGATAATGCGGAATAAGAAGGATATTCAACGGAATATTCTGAAAGTAAGGATGGCCTTATTTCAGACGATTCGTCTTGATGATCTCAAAAGATAAAAAGGATTGCATGGATTTGTAAATCAAGTCGTATCATAACGTAATAGAATTTTCTCTAGGACTAATTAGATATCCCACAAGTCGCATAACCACCCAAAAATCATCTTTTGGCATGATAATTATCACTAACAAAATTATAACAAGGGTCAATATAGAAGATAGGCGTGTCAATGGAAAAGCTTGGAAAGATGTGGACTGTGCTCACATAGAGCCTTATATTGGACTTTTGGTATTGGCAGGCGTTTACAGATCTCATAATGAATCACTGAAAAGTTTGCGGGACGAAGTACATGGTAGACCGATTTTTAGTGCCGTCATGTCTCTTGAAAGATTTTATAAAATTACAGGAGTTTTAATATTTGACAATAGAGATGGCAGAAAAGAGCACGGGAAAGGTGACAGATTGGCGCCCATACGCGTTGTTTGGGATTTTTGGGTGGAAAATTTGCAGAAGTTATACACCCAAGATGAAAATGCATATATAGATGAACAGTCGGAAGCGTCTAGAAAGATGCCCCTTCAATCAGTATAATACGGGGATAAAAATTTGGATTTTATGTGATGGTGCATCTGCGTATGCATACAATTTACAAGTACAGTAAAACCCAGATAATTAGAAACTCTTTAGTTCAAAATTTCTGTGTAATTTTGAATTTCTTTTATTTGAAGACCCAATAAGCAAATTTCATACCTGGATAATTCGAAAACCTTGATAATTCGTAATTCGAAAAAAAGCGATATGCTCATAATATTTGTATAAAAAAATTATGTTCGTAAAGATTATGCGTTTGCGAACACCATTTCCTCTCATCCCCTCGATCCTTTTCTACGATGTTGTTACTACCCTGGCCAACTTTCTCTTCTTTTTGGCATAGGTCAAGAGATGAATGATTTCACGCTCCTATGTACGCATGCACGCTGGCACGCAAGCTGGCACGCAAGCTGGCACGCACGCTGGCACGCACGTTGGCACGCACGCTGGCACGCACGCTGGCACGAACGCTGGCACGCACGCTGGCACGCACGCTGGCACTCACGCTGGCACGCACGCTGGCACTCACGCTGCCACGCACGCCGCCACGCACGCCGCCACGCACGCCGCCACGCACGCCGCCACGCACGCCGCCACGCACGCCGCCACGCACGCCGCCACGCACGCCGCCACGCACGCTGCCACGCACGCTGCCACGCACGTTACCACTCACGCTGCCACGCACTCTGCCACGCACGCTGCCACGCGCGCTGGCACGCACGCTGCCACAAGAGCTGTCACGCGAGCTGGCACGCGAGCTGGCTCGCAAGCTGGCACGCGAGCTGGCACGCGATTTTGCACGAGAGCTGGCAAGCGAGCTGGCTCGCGAGCGGGCACGCACGCTGGCACGCACGCTGGCACGCACGCTGCCACGCTCGCTGCCACGCACGCTGCCACGCACTCTGCCACGCACGCTGGCACGCACGCTGACACGAACGCTGGCACGCACGCTGCCACGCACGCTGCCACGCACGCTGCCACGCACACTGCCACGCACGCTGCCACGCACGCTGCCACGTGCCCTGGCACGCACGCTGGCACGCGAGCTGGCACGCGAGCTGGCACGCACGCTGGCACGCACGCTGCCACGCACGCTGCCACGCACGCTGCCACGCACGCTACCACGCACGCTGCCACGCACGCTGCCACGGTCGCTGCCACGCACGCTGCCACGCACGCTGCCACGCACGCTGCCACGCACGCTGCCACGCGCGCTGGCACGCACGCTGCCACAAGAGCTGTCACGCGAGCTGGCACGCGAGCTGGCTCGCAAGCTGGCACGCGAGCTGGCACGCGATTTTGCACGAGAGCTGGCAAGCGAGCTGGCTCGCGAGCGGGCACGCACGCTGGCACGCACGCTGCCACGCATGCTGCCACGCACGCTGCCACGCACGCTACCACGCACGCTGCCACGCACGCTGCCACGGTCGCTGCCACGCACGCTGCCACGCACTCTGCCACGCACGCTGGCACGCACGCTGTCACGAACGCTGGCACGCACGCTGCCACGCACGCTGCCACGCACGCTGCCACGCACTCTGCCACGCACGCTGCCACGCGCCCTGGCACGCACGCTGGCACGCGAGCTGGCACGCCAGATGGCTCGCGAGCTGGCACGCGATTTTGCACGAGAGCTGGCACGCGAGCTGGCACTCGAGCTGGCACGCGAGCTGGCACGCCCAACTTGTCGGGGACGTCAAAGCCGAGGATACCACCACGTCGGACCATCTGCCACTCATCTTCCCCATCACCATCGGAGGATCCGCCAAAAGACCGAGACAGGCGATAAACAATACGGATTGGGCAAAAGCGAACTGGGGAATGTTCGAAGAAATCATCGCCGAAGGATTACTCCCTTCAGAGAGACCTAAGACAACCACTGAGGTAGACAATGCAATCGATACATTAAACAATATTATTTATCAGGCTGCGGACGAATGCACCCCAAGGAAGATAATCGACGTAAAAAAAACGCCTCTGCTTATGAACGTCGTCGCTTTCATCAAGGAAAACTTGTGGATTTACCGAGAATTCGAAAAGAGAAAAGACCCAGCATTAAAAACCGTATGGAACAGGAACCAGGCCATCATCAAAAGAAAGGTACTTGATTATAAAAACGATTTATGGCAGAAAACTTGCGCGTGTCTAGATTTCAGGTACAGGAAAAGGTTCTAGAACCGAATCATAGGCTTCTCGGGAGCTATACGACAAGAAGAATCCTACCTAGTTCACGACGGGAAAAGCCTCTGCACGGAGGAAAAAAAGCGGAGGAATTCTTACGCGTGCTGGAAGAAATACACACGCCGACCGACGATGCACGGTTCGACGATAAATTTCACAGAGAATCCATAGAGGTAATGCAGAACCTTATACCCAACTTAATCCCCACAGATATTAGCGAGGAAACCGAGGAAGGAATCATCGACGACGACCTGAAAGAAGCCATAGCCAGCACGAAGAATTCTGCTCCTGGACCTCCTGGACGATAACGTGCAACAAACGCATGTCAGGTATTTCCCCACTCTTAAAAAAATTCCTCCTAATGATTTAGATTTCCTGCTTCTCCATGGGTTGATACCCAAAACAATGGAGAAACGCGCAAACAATCATGCTCCAGAAACGGGGGAAAGACGCGAAAAATTATCGCCCCGTCAGCCTTACGAGCGTCCAGGGAAAGATGCTGGAAAAAGTGGTCGTGAAAAACTCACGGCCATCCTAGACGCAGGGGGCATCCTCCCAGACCATCAATACGGATTCCGAGCTCACAGGACAACCACGGACCCACTGACGATTCTCACCAAATCGCCGGCAGAAGAAATCAACAAAAGAGCGTGCACGCCCGCGATCATCATGGAGATCAAAAGGGCATTCGACAAACTCTGGCATGACGGGCTATCCCTAAAAATCTCCCTAATTCCCGATATCCCACGCAACTTATCCCGTTTCCAATACTCCTTTATCTCCGTCCGACATGCCAGAGTCAAAGTATGTGGCACCCTGTCCAATCCCTTCCCCATTCAATCCGGCGTGCCCCAATGAACGGTATTATTTACGTTCCTTTTTATCCACCTTAACCAGGCGCAGCAACCTTATCCGAGCCGTACGAGCGGGAGGAAAAGGCGTCTCCGAGGAGACGGCCATACACTTGTACAAATCATTCATCAGACCCGTCATCGAGTATGGGGCCCCTGCCATCACGCCGCTCGCAAAAGGAAACATCTGCAGCCATCGAGAGTGTCATCCTCCGCAACATCATGAGTGCTCCGATCCGCACACCCAGAGCCGAGGTACGCGCGCGGGCCGAAATAGAACCGGTCCTACACCGAATGGCGAGACTCCGCTGCAGAGCGGCATAAAGAATGAGGGCACACATCCCCCACCTCTTCCAACAAATCCTCGCTCCTTTACCCATTATCCTCCCAACCCACCCCAAACACAAGCGCCCCACCCCGGCAGGATAATATAGGCGACGCTATCGCTCTATTGCCCAGACGCCCCTCACCTCTACGCCCGCACCAAAGTCCCTCTCTCCCCCCACCTGTGCCCTCAGGACGGATTGCCCCTGCTGCCGCCAAAGAAGAAAAAGAAATGGACGGCGCTAGTCCAACAAAAGGATATTTATTTATCACTATTATTTATATAAATTCAAACCTATTTGAACCGTGTTATATTTTGCTATGTTCAATTTAACTGTTACGCATTACAAAATGTTATTTATTATATATTTATTTGTATTTGTTATATTTACTAAGAACTTTGTGAAAAACTGGTACTGTGAGCAAGTGGAAATGTGATAGTGACCATCTAGTCATTCAGGCTGTCTACGGAAGGTTTTGCCGGGTTTCCCTTCCGTCTCGGGCGAATGCCAGGCTAAAGCCACCCCCGGAGAAAGCAATAAGATCGAAATACTACTGCTAAAACGAATACAATTGAACTATCTGCACCTGAATTTACCCTGAAGAGGCCTTTTGCCTAAACAGGGTATTTTCCGATCTGGCCATGTGTAAAACAATTGAAATGTATAGGGTATGCAAATATGTATGGCTTATCAGAAAATAAAAACAAATTGACTTTGACACGAGTATGTGACAGTTATTTTGTGGGTGCTCTAACTAAAAAACCAATAATCAGGTTAACGCGAAATTTTATATTTAACATGTTTTTGAAAGTCGCAAGATCTGATTAGTTCTTAGTAAAAATCGGTCACTCGAAAGTGGGTGTTTACTCTTGTCACTTATCCGTTATTTTGAAATATTTGCTTTAATATTTGATAAATGGAAAAATATATACTGGAATAAAAGCTGTAGGAAATATAATTTACTACAACTTTGTTTGAATCACTTGTCCATCATTATATATCGACGTTTCTTACAGAGGAGGATGTAACATGCATATCACATATATAACATATAGGAGGCAATTATTTAAACAAATTTTCATGGTTTATGTACTTCCGAATGTACTACGGAGCTGAAATTTTTTTAGAGGTAGGATTTATAAAAAAACGAAATAGCAATTATAAAAATTTTGATATTTTAATTTCTTTGGCAGTTAAAAATTCTTAAAATTTAAAGAAATAGGTAAATGTTTAGACACTACGGGGCAAGTTAGAGGACTGAAATTTTAAAGCTACTTAGATTTTAGTCTATGTAACCGATTAAATATTTCATTGTATTCATGAAGTTCTTTCTGCGGCCGTTAAAAATTATTTAAATTTAGACAATTAGAAAAATATTATTTCACTTCTAAAAGTGATCAAACTTCAAAAATTGGCAGAAATGTGAACCATTAGTACCCCATAATGATGAAAGTATAAAATTCTTAAAATTTAAAAGTATGTGGATTGTTTTAACCTAGGGGAAAAACAAAAATCGCTGCGAAGGTGGAATCTTTTTAATTAAGAAAATATTTGGAATGATGAAATATCTGTCTGAAAAATGAATGTTTTTTCAAGACGCGAAGATATGCTTCTACTAGTATACTTGTACTAGTTTCCGCGAGCTTGACGTCCGATAGAATCAGATGTAATGCTCATTAGTAGAGCTTTCTTCCGCTAGTTGGTTCTGATTATGTTCAAGAATTTTCGACGCTGTTTGAACGACGGTAACAAAACTAAACAAATATTCAATTACTATTGATATTCATTTCATGATGTCATATGTGGAAATTAAAATTGCTGAATTTTATAAGGTCTTTGAGGACATATCCTGCGAAATATAAATTTTTCCCCGTCATATTGACGGGCTTTTATAGTTTTTATATTAGGGGTAGTAGTGTTTGCTAGTAATATAATAGTTCTGGTCACGAAATTCAAAGTGAAAGGTGAGTGAATTTTGCGAGTAAGTACAGTAATACTGTCACTGCCATTAAAGAATTTTCGAGTGCCATGGGATAGATCGAGATAGTCACATGACATCAGTAGGCAAAAGTTTGGAGTACAAATTCTGCCGTAAAGTATCTCTGTTTATTAAAAAAGGAAATTTCCCCGGTCGTAGCTGTAGGATAATAAAACGCAGTAATATTCTTCCCTTGCTCATAACGTAAAATATATCGTGGCACATCATGGACTTTATCGCGGCACACCGGTTGCGAAGCCTTGCCGTTTCAGCACAATATGAGAAACGTGCATACGAATCTCTTGACGCAACAGTTTTATAAGGTAAATTAATTACATGAATCAATTTGTGGGTATTTTTTATTTAAAATATTTTAATTTGAAGTTCTTATCATTTATATTTTACGAGAAATTTGACTTGACAAACCGCGTCTTAGTGAGGCGAGCCGCCGCGTCTTCTGAGGTCTTAATTAAAATATTTCAGCTCCCTAGCTTGCACCCTAGTACTGAAACATTTATCTATTTGTTAACATTTTAGGAATTTTTTACATCCAAATTAATTAATATATCAGAATTTCATAACCCCTATTCGGTTATTTTTAGAATTCTACTATTACCAACGTCAGATTTGTTGCACATTCAGAAGTACAGAAACATTAAATGTTTGTTTAAACATTTGCGAATTTTCTAATAACAACACAACAAAGAACAATGCAGCGGTATATAATACAAAAACTTTTTTCAGCATTGATATAAAATAATATAATAACTGTCAAATACAACTCATAAACCCTCCCACAAGGATTCATGGGATGTAAATTTCGCGCAGAACTATTCCAATGTGAAAAGCCGTCTAGGAGATGGGGAGGAAGAAAGGGGGAGAGATGAAGGGGAGGTTGTAGGGGAAAGGCGCATGCACCTACAGAGGTTGTGCAAGGGGCGGAAAGCATGTTACTATGTTACAACGCACTAAGTGCAAATGTGACGTTAACAGCATGTTGTAAAGGCTAAATTGCTCTTATCTGATCTGTAAGGTATAGATTAAAATTTTATTCGTGTCGAGGACAAAATTAATAGGCGTAAATTACACCTTCATTATCCCAAAAAACAATTGCCATAACCTTCTTGATTGATTGTTTAGCTTTGAAGTTTTTTGGTCCACTTGACCCCCTTGGTAACCATTGTTTAGATTGAATTTTGCTTTCCGGATCGTACTGGTAGATCCATGTTTAATCACCAGTCTCTATTCGGCGAAAGAAATCTTCTGGGTCTGCATCAAATCGGTAGGAACTCAACTGTATGGTCAACACTCTGAGTCTTGTGTTCAGGGCGGAACGCTTTCGGTACCCATATAGCATAAAGCATGATTAATCCTAAAATATCTTTGAGGATTGAATGAGCTGAGCCATATGAGAAATCTAAACGTTTGGCTATCATTTGCACTGAAACTCGTCTATCTTCTTCCACAATTGATTGGGCGGCGACCACGGTTTCTTCGTTGATCGACGTTGATGGTCTTCCACTTCGATTGTCATCTTTAATGTCTTCTCGTCCAAGCTTAAACCATTTAATTCATTCATAAACTGCAGTTTTCTTAGATTCATCATCCCCGTAAACTTTCTGCAAAGCCTGAATAATGGCATTCGATTTCCATATAAGTTATGTCATAAACATTATGTTTACTCGAATCTCAAACTTTAAATTACCCATACTCATGAATTAGTTGGTTTGAAAAACTGCTTTTATATTATTACAAATGAATGAATTGTTACGAAATATTGAATTGTTATGGTTAAGATATTGCTTGTTTTAGGCAAAAATGTTTTGTTATTATTTGGAATGCAGGAAATATGTTACTTAAACTTTCCGGAAACTTTTTCATTCACCCTGGTGTATATATATATATATATATATATATATATATATATATATATATATATATATATATATATACACCAGGGTGAATGAAAAAGTATATATATATATATATATATATATATATATATATATATGTGTTTTACGTGTCTCTTCGACGCCCCCAGCAGCCTGCCACCTTGGTCCTCAACTTGGTAAGTGTCCGCTGGGCTTCCCTCAACACCTTGTTGCCACCCTCATCACTACCGTTTCTTTTCCTTTAGTTAATATATATATATATATATATATATATATATATATATAACAACTTACGGAAAAGGAAAGGTAAAATGAATATATGGATGTCAACAAGGTGTTGGGATGAGGAAACCCAGTGAGCACTCACCAATCAGACGACTTCAGGTTGGCGAGGCCCCGGGGATGTCGAAGCGACACACGTAAAATAACACAAAAACACAGAAACATCACAAACGTAAAGCTTTCGGAACTACTCCTTCTTCAGCTACAGAGAGAGAACTCTCTAAAATAAAGAAATTCGACTTGTAACAAATATTCCTTTTGAAAAAATTATTTCTTCTAGAAAACAATAAATCACACAAAAATAATTTAATGGCGTCGCAAAAAAATATTATATCCGTAAGAAATTATTTGCGTTTGGGAAACATTTATTAGCGTAAGAAAAGAATTATTTTTGACAAGAAAAGGTTTTTTGCTTAGAAAAAAATATTTTTCTCGGAAATTAAGGATTAGATTAAGAAAAAAATATTCCCTTCGTAAAAAATTCATTTCGTCTAAAAACAACTCATTCACCAGGAAAAAATATGATCTGAACAGGAAAAAATTTTTTCGTCTCGGCAAAAAGTATTTACTCGAAAAATAATTTTGCCATCGTAAAAGCTTTTCCAGCTATGGAAAAATTATTTGACTAAGAAAAAAGAATTCATCTAGGTTATACATTTTTCTCTTAGGGCAAAATATATTCGAGTACGGAAAAAACTTAATACAAAAATGCTTTGGCTAGGAAATAACTTATTCGCCTTGGAAAATAATAATTCGTTTTGGATAAAATTAAATTGACTCCTAAAAACGTAATCGTTAAGAAAAACATAATATTGACTACGAAAAAGAAATCACTTAGGTAAAATTAATTCAAGTAAAAAAGTTAATTCGTCTTTTAAAAAATATGTTTTGGAAACAATGTATTTCAAATTCAAATTCGTATAGAAAAAACTAATTCACGCATAAATAAATGTATCGCGTCGAATGAAAAAGTATTCGCTACGAAAAAAAAATATTAACGTTGGGAAAAATTATTTGCGTAAGAAAAAATTTATTTAAAAAATCAAATAATTATTCACTTGGGAAAAAATTATTTTTTCTCGAAAATAAAGTATTCGACTTAGAAAAAATGATTCACTCCCGAAAAAATATTATTCCAAGAGGAAAATGTATGTATCGCGTAGGAAAAAAAATTGCCTAAATAAAACACTCGTGTAAGAAAAAATTATTCGCGTCGAATAAAACTATTGCCGCCGTAAAAACTTTTTCAACTACGAAAAATGTACTTGCACAAGTAAAAAATTAATTCGACTCGGACGCATTCTTAGTGATTTGCATTGTTGCCGGTTTCGTATAATTGGGTACCATTGACTTGGATAATAGCTTCGCATCACATAAATTCACGAAATCTCACTTTAAAAAACTTTCCCGTTGAATTTCAACGGGCGTCTCCCTACTTTATATATAATTCACTTGGTCAGAGTAGCTAATTTGGCCGATAAGGAAAGGAGGGAGGGGGGAAGGAAGAATAATAGGAGGGGAAGGTAATTCACTTATGCGCCTAGTTTCAGAAAAATGCAACCATTACTTTTGGACCTTTTTTTACTAAAGACATTCTCGGGCGCGATAAGTAGCCATCTTGATATTGTATTAGCGTTCCATTAAAATTGAATTAATAGCGAGAAAGGCAACCTGACTCTTAATCTCAAATTCCTAATAGCTCGGTTACTAAAGAGATTTCACTGAAAAAATATTTAGTTTTCATCAAAAATTCTATTGGTACAATTTGCATAAAGTCAGAAAAATCAAAACTGATTTTGATAGCTTAACATTTGAGTTTGAATTTTGGAGGAATATCTAATAAAACATCTATGAAGACAATTCTGGAAAATCTTGACTCGGGACAATATTCAAACGAGCAATTCCCGGGAATCATTAAAAATTTTCCCGGAAATGGAGAATAAGAAATATCAGGTAAAATCCCAGGAACCGGAAACGGGAATTTCGGGTTCCAAAACTCTATTCACAACTCTTGAGTGGGGAGTTGTGGCATGGATTTTTTAATCTTCTTAAAGACTGTTCACAAGATTTCCGCTAAAAAGTCAATAAATACACTCACCCTCCGCCTTTGACCCCAACAGGAACCTACACATCGTCTTCCCCAAGGAAAAAACTTACACGTTGAAGAAATCATTTTATACACCCACACAATCACTTGAACTAGAAGTCCATCTGTCTGTCCATGTATCACCAGAAATTAGACAACCATCGCAATTCGGATGAATCTGAGAGAAAGATCCAAGTAGCCACCCAGCACGAATGCGAACAAGAACCCTACTCCATGAGCGAAAATTAGCAATTCTCGGCTTAACAACAAACCAAAAGGTAATGAATGATAGTATTGTTCATAGCACTTCCAATTAAAAATTACCACTCAGGATTACTAATTCTCTCTCTTTATTTTCAACTATTTCAAAAGGTTTCTTTGGTAATAATGTTTATGCGACGAAATCATATTTATTTATAAAGACAACTGCAATTGATTACTCGTAGGGGCATATTTACAATCAATTACAATTTTTGTAATGTAAAAAGTGTTAACATATTTAGATGTAATATCACAGATTAACATACTGGAAGTTACATACCGAAGAATATTTTCACAGGACATGTTTTTGTAATCCCGTACATATTTGCAATTGTCGAAGCGAATAGAATATTAGTATTCACTAACATAATGTAAGAGTAAAATTGAATACGAAAATTGAGAAGAATCCTATCGGCCAATTATAGTAACAACTTCCCAAACATTCGAGTACAAATACGGAAGTAAATCCTTTGTTAACTTTTATAATACCAGTTTAAAATATCTCAAGGAATTTGTAAGTTACAACTTTTCGGCACAACAAGCAATTTTATAATTCCTTTAGGAATACATAAATAAATAAATAAATAAATAAATATATATATATATATATATACTTTACGTTACTCTTTCGCTGAAGAAGGGCTTAGGCCCGATAAGCTTGCGTGTGTTTTTGTGTTCGTGTGTTTTACGTGTCTCTTCGACGCCCCCAGCAGCCTGCCAGCTTGGTCCTCAACTTGGTGAGTGTCCGCTGGGCTTCCCTCAACACCTTGTTGCCACCCTCATCACTACCTTTTCTTTTCCTTTAGTTAATATATATATATATATATATATATATATATATATATATATATATATATGTTTTCTGGATTTTAGCGTCGATAGTAATCATCACAAACTATAAAACCCTTATTCTCTTTGTCACTTTGTCAATGAAGCTCAATATCTCAGCCATTTCTTCATCCAGGTCAACCAAATATTGTATAGGCTACTCATTTTCTCTTGGGAAGCCATTCACGAAAAAATCCCCAAAAAATACGCGGGTTCGACCCCAGTAGATAATTTCTCTTTCCCACAAGATAACACGTGTAAAATCAATTTGGCGGCGTGCAAGCTTTCATTCTTCTTCTGATAAAAATTAGAAAAATCGACCCTCCATCTTCAAACCAAGACTGATTTAAAGAAAGATGAACAATGTTTTCTTAGTTTCCCTCAGTCCGAAAACGCTCAAATTTAACGTTTAAAAGACTTATTTTGGCGAATCATGAGGATTTGCAATGAGCCATGCCACTGTCGAAACCGAGACCCAGTTATCAGGAATTTAGCGTGTCGTCCGGAGAGAGGGGAAATAAGGAGGGACGTCAATTTCCCATCATTCCAGCATTATGTATGGCAACAAATAAGGCTCAAGGGCACACTTTTTCTCATATTGGCCTCTTTTTGGATGAGCCAATTTTTGCTCATGGCCAATTATATATGGCACTATCGCGAACCAGAAATGGAAATAATTCGAATTTATGTTAAAAATTCACAATTACAAGGAAAATTGAAAAATGACAGCCGTGTTTTGACCGTGAATTTTATGTATAAAGTCACTTTAAATCCCAAGTTTTTTAGGCGTTGTTTACCAGCGAAGCGGTAATAGCGGAACGCCTTATGGACACGTCTGATCCGTCCGTCCGTCCTAACTTTCATCTCCTATACTGCTGGACGGATTATTATTAAATTAAGTGTGAGTGACCGTTATTAAAATGTATCACTCAATTGTGATTTAGAACTGAATCCGTCAATTCTAACTTCTACTTTACATAATTACTTTAATACTTACACTTATACTCACATCCCGTTAAATGGCATCGGTCAAGCAACAATGAAATACCAAACTTTTCTTTCCCTAGCTCTTATATGATCTGTAAGGTAAGATTAAAACTGTATTCGGATATAGAACAACATTTACTAATAGAAAGTCCGCGAGACCACATAATTATGGGTTATAGTTTCGGAGATAAAAATTAGAGAAAATCCGGCGCAAAACATCGCATATTTTGTTTATCTCGATCTCTAAGACTGTTCTCTCGGCAAACAACAATTAAAATCCATCGTTTTATATCCCACGCCCTTATATGGTCTGTGAGGAATTGTTAATTTTTTTATAGAGAACAACATTTACTACAAGATAGTCCTCGAGACCATATAATTACGACTTATTGTTTCGGAGATAAAAATTCGAGAATCGCCCAATCTTTCGATACCGTTTCACACGTATTTCTCATTAAGAACACCTTTCGTATTAGCGGTACTACCGAACTATAACTGAACTACCTCGAACTACAGGATATTCCGAAGATATGAACTGGGGTTTAAGGAGGCGGTAGCCCCCTTTCAAAAATGCCGTTGTTATCCTCGGTAATATAGAATAACGACGCTAAAATCTAATAAACTTTATGCGGTAAATAACGATTTTTTAAACCCCCGAAAGAGACTTATATTCGTATCTTGTATCTATAAACAAAGCAACAATACAGACTCAAGTTTCTATTTGTACCCAATGAATCATTTATTTATATATTCCATTCACATAATATTTTAAAAATAACTTTAATAACTAATATTCGGAGGCCAAAAATCTTTAATTGCGGTGAGGATAGATTCGAAGACATCTTCATCTTTTATATTTTGGCGCCACAAAAATTCTGCAAGAAAAGATTTTATGTGATGGAGAACAATCCCGCGGTGTTTTATATTTCTCAATTTAACTGATCCCCAAATTCTCTCAATATGTTGTGTATGTGCACCTGTGTTAGGATCTACAAAGTTATAGGTGTGGTTTACTTGGAGATGCTCGAAACCTTCTTTCTTGAGTTCATCTGTTTTGTAAGATCGCCAAGAATCTGAGTAAATTATCGAACCTTCTTTATTTTTTTCTTTTATTACTGCCGTAAGAATTTCGCACTTCGGTCTGGTACTTCCACGATGAATACATCTCCAGTTTTACGACAAATTCCTCCAAATATCCACTGCTGCGGTAAAATTCTACCGGCGTTATTTTTACGTTTGATGTTAAAGGAATTTTACTGCTACCTTCTCGGTGTTTGGTAAATTTCATATTTTCATTTTTTTCTCACTTTCAATAGACATAAGAATTGAACACATGAAAGAAGGGTTTCTTCCAACAATGAATAAATCATCTGAATAAATAAATTGTTTATTTGCACAGGTCGTTAGGTAAATGCGTAAGGTAGTTCCGTTAATACATAAGTGCTCCTAAGGTAGTACCGTTAATACGTAAGTACCGAAATCGCTGTGCATTCCATTTATGGAGTATACTTTTCCATCTTGTCGTTATTAAATTTGGACTTTTGGACGTGCAGGCTTTTATTCTTTTGGAAGTTAAAATTAGAAAAAACTAACCTATGATTCTCTGATTTGAGCTGTTTTAAAGAACAATAAATAAGGTATCTTATTCTATCCATCTTTTCCCACCTACATCTCGAAATTGGTTATATTAAACCTTTAAATCACATATTTTAGGGTAATATTTCCACTTTAACGACAACTGCTTTGACAACAATGTAACTGTCAAAACTCCAGCTCGGATTGTGGTCTCAAGGCTAAATGCCTTCCCCCCCTTACCTCAAAATTTGGTTATCTTGGCCACCGACTGCTACGACAAATAAAATAAACATAAATGGTGACAGTTAAAATAATTTATTTACAGTTTAAAATTTAAATTCCATTTTTCATTAATTTGAACCCGTCAAATTTGGCGGGCAATATGCCCGAGTTTGCTGTTTTTACAGTTGTCAAAGTGATATAAACAACAGATGAGTAGACAATCGATAAGATTAATGACATTTAAAATTCAATATAGATGTGTTGAGTGACATCTAAATTAATATAATATAAAGCGGAATATATGCCTGGGTACTTTCATTCTGTCTATATAGTGTTTGATTACAAAAATTAATTAAAGTAATAGCGTAATTGAGTGCCCATTCCAATCTTCATCATATAATAAAAAGGTCTAATTTGTATTTTATTTTGTTTGATTACAAAGCCCGTTCTAAAAGGACTAATTCTGCTGGTTTTACAACAAAATCCCTTTCTTTCGTTGCGTATTTACCTAAAGGTCGAATATACCGACAACAATGATAGGAAAGCAAATATCGTCTAAATCCAAGAATTTCATCGCTAGCTTCGCATCGCAGTTGCAACCTCAGGAGCGATCAGTTCCGCGACACCTTAGATAAATGGCGAAAAGTTCTCTCGTAAACCTGTATTATGATTTAATGGAAATTTACGTCATCATAACGTGTGGAGAGCAAGATATTTATTAAAGAGGAGCAATAGAAATAATTCCTCCCTTATATCGCCTTTTTATCAATGGAAAAAGCTCTTTTCAAATTGATTTCGCGAAAGTTTATGTGTGATATCGGATCGTTTTCCTGAGCACGTCTGCAATAACGATTTCGATTTTTACACAGACTCACTACACAGAATATAATTTGTATCGAAGATCAGATTAGTTTTGTACAGTGGCGGTTTAGTGGGAGACGCAACTGGCTTAATGAGTTGAGAACTGTTCTCAATTAAAATATCAGGAAGGGAGAGAGCTTTATTTTCAAGAGCAAGAGAAAATGACAGAGCTGCTGTCAAAGAACAAGTAGGAATGTACACGGGTTTCCCGTGGTACAGAAGTGCTTTTCGTCAATTTCGCAGTGGTATAATCGTATACCTCCCAAATGAATAGTTACAGAAAAGTCCTAACCTTGATATTGTGGTATCCCTGTTTAGTCGACCCGGTAATATACTAATTTCCTTATTTATTTATATGAAGATTATATATACACCACCATTTTGAACTTCGCGAATAATTGGTTCCGAAAAACTGACGCGAAATGAAAATTCGCGAAGTGCAAGTCCTATTTTTCCCATGAGACGCAATGTAAAAATAAGAGTACAGTTCCAAGTCAACCTATAAAATTCACTTTTTACCGTAAATAATGCAGTTTAACTGAAAATAAGAGAAAACGTAACGGCAAATGAAACCCTAGCATCATAAAGTGAACAAATCTTTTCATTACTTTCAAAAATCGTTATAGTAATTACAACCCAGCATTACAAAGTAATAACACTTCTTTCGGCAAATGTGCAGTTAACTCCAGCACATTTTCGAATGCGATTTTCGATCTTCTTTTGTTCATTTCAAGGAAATGCTTTAATTTAAATGGTCAACTAGTGAAATGGAATGTTGAGTACGTGATGCACGGATGTTTTCTTAGGTTCTGAAACAAACGTCTCCAGGCCGTAAAAATACACTAGCATTATAAAGTGGTAACTTTTATTTTATTAATTACTTTCGAAATGCGTTACAAAAAATCAAAATCTAGTGTAAGAAAGTGATAAAATTTCTTTTAACTCTTCAAAATACGCCACAAAAAACGAATCATTAAAATGGTAACATTTCTTTTAGTAATGGCGTTCAAAATACGCGGCAGAAAATTTTACGTTTACAAGATGATAGCAAATCTTAGATTTACGTTAAAAATTTGCAATAAAAATGAAACCTTAACAAAACAAAATATCATTTCCTTAAATTACGTTTAAAATATGTAGAAAGATGATAGCAAATTAAAACCTTGCATTCCAAAATGATGGCGTTTCTTTAAATTTTAAACTCAAGTTTCATCAACGAAAATAGCGGCGTTGACCGTGAAGTTCAAACTGAGCTATAAAATAATTAACTTGAGAGTTATCACGTTTGTTTACTTCAAAAACTGCTAATAACGAGAATTATACAAATAATATAATAATAATAAGTCCATTTCTAGGGCACAAAAGTTTAAACTGACCTTCGAAACAAAAAAGTAGAGGGAGTTCACGCTTGTTGTCATGGTCATAAAAAATGTATTTTGTTTTTTTTTTGCAATTGTGGCACCCCTGCTGAGTCGATTCGGTCCAAATATGTCATTGTGGCCATGTATTTAGGTGAAGATTTTACGTACCAAAATTGGTTGAAATCGGTTTAGCCAATTCTTCCCTGATATATGCGTACGGACGGACATCACTAAGATAATGCAGGCAACTCTCGTTCAACGAACGACATGCGTTACTGAAAAGCATTTGTAAAACGTAAATTCTTTGAACGATAGTGATTTTTTCGTTTAAACTCATTGTCGATTGAAGGGTAAAAAACAAGAAAAATGTTTATAAAATATTCACAGCAAGAGCAAGTACTATAAATGTGGCCACGGAAATGGCTTGAAAACAAATCCTCGGGATGTAACGATTGTGTATGAACCGCGAGAAAACGAATGCGACCGAACGTAGTCAATCCAAGTCACAGACTGAAGCATAGAATGGCTGTGGGAAACACTGAGTAGTGCACTTCCTCCTTATCGGTACAGAAGAGGTCCTTCAAATCTAAGTGGTTATTTGTAAATATATTTTGAGTAACAAACAGTACGTTCGGTGACGTCACATTTAACCTGTCAAGAAATGCAGGCGGTAGGAAAAATGCGTGGTAAAGTAGACACACGAAGAATTCATGGGTAAACAAGACGGTTTTTGTGACCCCAAGAGCTTTCGTAAACATCCGAGTTTCTTCGATCTGAGTTGGATACATGTTATTTAGTTCGTTAAAGTGAATAGAACTTTCACTGAAAAGTAAAGCTATAAAATTCAATTCATTCGTTAAAGCGAACATTCGCCCATCGAACGTTCGTTGAACGAGAGTTACCTGTAGTGCTTTTCAGAAATGACGAAACGCACTAAAAATGCTAGTATAATAGAGGGGCGGTAGCACTAAAGTAGAAACTATAGGCAGGAAATGGAGAGCGGGGAATAGGTGATATGAAGCGTAAGAGGAAAGGTACTTGTTTGTTTGTTTTTCTCGCTAATTAGCCTCCTGAACCGCAATAACCATAACTCCTTCTACACCGAACACACAAAGGAAGAGGGAAACTCGGTGCTGGCATTAGTTTACTCTTTACGAAGAGCACCTAGGGGACCAAATGCTTAACGTTTTGTGAATTTCGCGGTAAGAGCAAGTGGAGAAAATTCTTTCGTTTAGAGACAGACAGAGGGATTTGAAGATGTTTTCAAATTGAAAGATAAACGGGTCGAAAAGTATTGAGCCTGTTAAGCGTAAATATTGCGTCTACATCATCCGATGAATATAGAGCTACTAAAGTTCAGACGTATAAGGAATCCCGCGCTAAAGCAAAAAGTACTATGCGCGAGGCTTTTACTAACTCCAGGAATAAGGCATTAAATAATTATTTGAAGGAGGACCCTAAAGCGTTTGGTCCTATGTGAGAGTGGTCCAAGGTAGAGGCCCTACCATACCTTCCCTGCGTCATGACTCGGGTGCCCTTATTCCCCTTAGCGTAGAGAAAGCCAACCTGTTAATAGCAAGGCAATTAAGTTCCATCAGACCTAACAAAGCCACTGGTAACGAATTTTAAAAGAATTAGCTGAAGAAATAGCACTTTTTCTCGGAAAATATTCGAGAAATTCATTTTCCGCGGAGAGATCACTAACCACTGGAAGTTAGCGCATGCTACCCCAATTCATAAGGCGGCGACAAGGAGAACCCAGAAAATTACAGGCCAATTTCCTTAACTTCGATATGGTGTAAAATTCTCGAGCATATACTCGTAAGCAACATAATGCGATTTCTTGATAGTAATTCATTGTTAGATGATAGTCAACACGGCTTCAGGAAAGGTAGGTCTTGTGATACTCAGCTCGGTCTTTTTGTGAATTGTATACTGAGAAGCGGAAAAAATAATAGGCAAGTCGATGTAGATAGATGTTAGGAAAGCCTTTGATAAGGTACCTCACAGGTAGTTATTAATGAAATCAGAAACCTTAAGCGTTAATTACAAAATTGTTAGTTGGATCCGTGAATTTTTAAATCATAGGAAGTAAAAGGTTGTTATAGATTGGAAATCCTCGAACTTAGTGGTGGTTGTGTCTGGCGTTCCACAGGGTAGTGTAATTGGTCCGTTATTATTTCTAATTTATATAAACGATATCAGCTCAGTAGTCTGAAGCATAATTAGGCTTTTCGCGAACGACACCGTGATTTATAGAGAAATAAGCAATCCGGAAGACCACCAGTATCACCTAAATGATCTAGAAGCTATTTCTGCATGGTGTAAGGAATGGCAGTTAGAGATCAACCAAAAGAAAAGCTGCGTCATCAATTTCTGGAGAGCCAAGAGTATCTCGTTGGATGTTAATTATTCGTGGGACGGAGTAGAGATTCCAGTTTCAGACTCTATTAAATATCTTGGAGTCACAATCCATCGTGATCTCTCGTGGGACACTCACATTTGCCGATTGATAGGTGCCGCTAACAAAAAGCTGGCCTTTAAAGGGAGAATAGTTCGAAATAACTTCAAAAAAGTGAAAGAAATATGTTATTTTCCTTGGTTCGACCGCAGGTCGAATATGCGTCAGCTGTGTGGGATCCCTACGAAAAGGGACTCATTAACGAGATAGAAAGATTCAGCGAAGGGCAGCTAGATTTGTAAAGAGAAATTACGATAGTAAACAAAGCGTAATATCGTTAATAGAATATCTGAAATGGACTTCGTTAGAGGAACGTAGGCTGTAGGCTATATTTATACTACTGGAAAAATTTATGTCGGAGGGACTAGCGAATAAGGTAGTAGGATTTATCAGAAGCCCGACGTATCTCGGAAGGCAGGACAGCGAGGATAAGATTCGCGAGATCTATTGTAGAACGGAGCGATATAGAGAATCGTTTTTCCATAGGGCGATAAGAGAATATAATAGTAAAAGATAACGTGGGAAAACTAGGGACCTTTGGTGCACTGCACCCCCTGCCATCCTTTAAAAAAGCTAACTTGCAGGGTACCATGTAGATGTAGACGTATTTATAGTTGAGCTGGCCAAAGTTGGCACTTGTCTGCTCGGAAACAGTGAAGTGCCACCTCTGGGGAGAGAGATATTTAGCCAATGAGACAGCGTAAAGAGCGAGCCGTTACCATGGCAACAGTGCGCTGTTGTCATTTTCTCTTACCCCTCCTGTTTCCCTAGTACAGGGCTCCCCAACCAGGGTTCCGCAGACCATCGTCAGGAGTTCCGCGAGAAATCAAAGAAAAATAAATATTTTGAAATACCGCGAAAAATTCCAAATATCCCTCGAAATATCTCGAAAATTGTTGTCCGGCAATTGGAAATGATGGAGTTATCTCCGCGCGCTACCAACTGCCTCGGTTTAGTTTTGGTCAGTCGTATTTAGGGTTATATTTAGTTGTATTGTGTCTGCTACCAGATTGTTCGAGAAGGTTTTTTCTTTATTTAAAGAGTGACGATCGGGCAACCATGTCAGTCTTGAGTAGACAGTACGGTTCCACGGATCTCAGCGTTGGTGATACTCTCATAGTGATTTATTTTCGGGAGTGATTTCGCGAGTGGTGTTTAGTGCGCGTTACGGTCGTTCGCTATTTTGTAGATTTGCAGTCTTTGCGTAGTTTTGTAATTAGCGTTTTTACCGAAGCCGTGGTTGTTTTTGTGTATCTAAAATCCCACCCCCGTAACAATATTTTCATACGGCTGTTGAAGATTGAAAAATGTAGAAGTATATGAAAAGAAGGCGCGTCAGTGAAGGAGAGGACAGTGAAAATGAATCAAGATTATCAGAGCCAAGTACGAGTAAAGCAGGAAGAGAAGTGATTGATATTTTTAAAAAATCGCCTTTACAATGACAGTTACTTGGCCATGGGTTTTACATGAACTGGAGACTAAAATTACCCCGTTCCATTGAGCATTGTTTGCGGAAAAAAATTAACTAACACAGCTATGGCCTCAGCCAAGTTAAATCCACACTTCACCACTAATCACGGCCACTTGTCAAATAAAACAGTTGATTACTTTCAATGACTTTTGGATTCACAAGGCAAACAACGTAAAGATTTTGAGAAGAAGGTGAAAAGGCTCAAGAAGCAAGCTTTTTAGTAGCTGAGCTAGTTGCACAAAAAATGAAAAGTCGCACTATCGCTGAAAGCCTAATAATGCCTGCTTGTAAAATAATAGTGAAAACAATGATAGGCAAAGAGGCTGAAAATGAAATTGATCAAGTTCTTGTTTCTAATAACACTATTAGTAGGCGTGTGGATGACATGTCACACGACATTGAAGATGTCTTGTTTGAAATATTAAAAAATGCTAACTTTGCTCTCCAAGTCGACGAGTACAGACATAACAAGTAAAACTCAGCTGTTGGCATTCGTACGATTTGAAAACGAAGGTGAAATAATGGAATTTATGTTGTTGTAAAGAGCTGCCAAAAATCACCAAAGGTCAAGACATTTTCAACATTTCCACCGTTATTTTAGGGAATAAGGTTCCTATGTACAAGATGGAAGATTTAAATGGTGAACCCATCGAGGGAAATTTTTACGGTCCGGAATTAAGACGAACGGTTATATCTAAAATTACCGAATTTAAAATAGATAAAATACTGAGGAGAAAAGAAAAAGGTAACAGTCTAGAATATTTTGTCAAGTGGGTAGGATATTCTGATTCTTTAACTCATGGGTAAAAGCATCTACTGTGAATCGTTTAAAAAATTGAAATTTTATAAGTCGATATTCAATTCGCTTTGTGAATAAAGAAGACGGAGAGCGATAAAGTCCCAAAGATAGTTAACGTTGATTCATTATAAATTGGGGTATTAAAAAATGAATGGTTTTTATATCACTCTTTTAAGCAAATCTTCCTATAAGTATGTTAATGATAATTCCATAGCTCATTTTCAAACAAAATTAGCTAATAGATTGTATTTGGAGAGTAGTCAATGGCAAGTTGGGCTTTGTGAGATTTCTTTTCCGACCATAAATGTGGAGGAGGAGGAGGAAAGAAGTGTAAAAACATTAAGTGAAAGAAGCGCAAGTTCAACAGAATCGATAGGAAAAGGAAGTGAAGAACAAACAGGAATCTTAGAAATCACTTCCACCGATGCGGTAATAAAAATAGATAAAGTACACAATCTCAATTTTCGCCCCCAAAAATATGTCATTTAATGAGGCTTTCGAATCTTTGTGCAGAAGCTATGTGGCGCAATATAGAGATACTCTTCATATCACCCTAGCAAATACCATACGTAATTATATATCAGCTAATGTTCTTCATCCCCAAAAAAATTAATTGGGTGAATATGATCCTAGAGAATATGTGATTATATCTAATGAAAAAATCACTTATGCTATAAAGAGAGGAAATTACATTTCTTTTATTCAATTTATAGGTTCGATAATAACAGAAAATGATTTTATTGAAGTGTTGAACGATATTACCGAAGGTATCGTAAAAGGTCATGGTCCAGAAAAGGAACGTTATTTCAGATCATTAGTCATTGGAAGATCAAAAAGAGATTTATCGGGGAGTGATGATACAGCTGAAAATGGTGATATCTTCGTTTACACTGCTATAATAAAACCTCAAATGATAGGCGATTCGATGAGTAGATGTTTGAGAATCGTCGATTCTAAGAAAAATCGTCAGAAATTTATTTATTATTTCCCAATCGAAAAAAATGAAATCGAAAGCATTGAAATATTGCTAGCTAATCAAAACGGGAAACCTTATAATTTCTCCCCCAGTACAAAACCTTCTACTTTAGTTCTACACTTTATAAAAGTATCACATTAGTCAAAATCATCATCATAAATCGAAATGTCATGCAATGTGGATCGATATTCGGCATATTATGCCAATCAATGCGGGGGAGACTTTGGGTCCGTTTATCAACAAAGTTATGGAGTTCAGAGAGGTAGAGGATTGGCAGAATTTTTTCTGTTTCCAAGTTATTCCCAAATTACAGCTTATGCCATTCTGCATAGTTTCCTATTATTCCATTAATTTCTGGCTTTGGCAATCTCACCATTTGAGAGGGAGGGGTTTTCTTCGACGTTCTCTTGGAGGACGTCCGTTGGGGCTGGTTGATACTAGCTTGGCTAGCCCGGACCCAACTAAGAAAAACACCCGCGTTCAGAATCAGAAAAGATAATCTGCTAAGGTAGTTCGGTGGTAGAATATCCGCCCAGCAAGTTCGGGTTCGATTCCCGGTCATAGCAGAATTTTTTCTGTTTCCAAGTTATTCCTAAATTAAATACTTTAATTAAAGAATCTTCAAACGTAAAAGCGTATTACGAAAGTTTCATGAATGTTGGCTGCGTAATCGGTCTCCATAACGTTACCGATATAGCTAAACCAACAGGTAGAAAAATCAATTTTGAAAGATTAAATTTGGAAATTCCTATACATTGCTCAATCGGAGAATTTTTATTACAGCGTATGTGAGAAGACTGCAGTCACTGGCGCGGAATTAAAACTCCCGTAAACTGCTATTCTGTGCGTGTGTGAATGATGGAGTTGGTCCATGGCGATGGAGCTAATACTCCCGTAAACCAAACTCCATTAGAGATTTTTCAATTGAGAAAATATATAGTGGATTTTCAAGCCTTTCGCAATCAAAAGAATGAATTCGTAGTTCAAGAATTGGCTAATTGCGATATTGACAATGATTATAGCCAATCATGGATTTTTCATCACCACGTGAATTAATTTGTAAAAAAGAAACTTCATGGCTTACCAAATACTATCACGGAATGGAGGTAGAAGAAGGTGACATCACCCATGAAAATTTCGAAAATGTACTTTTGAAATATGCATTAGGTTATCATCTTTTTTTGATAAAACGTTTAGAAAAATGTAAATTCTTATCCGATATAATAGGACATAAAGTCATCGATTTACTCGTTATTGACTACCCTCCGGTTTCACCCTCATCGGGTAAAAGGTGTATGCTGCATAAACATAGAAATGATGGAAATTTAATGTGTGCTGTGGATAATTGTCACAAAATTAAGAACTGGTATCTGCAAAATGTTGACCTAAAAAATGAATCTGATAGGCTTATATCATTCAATTGCTTTGCTAAAAATCAATTTATTTTCGATGTATATAAAATGGCTTCTGTTGGATTTATTTATTCTGGATATATGGACATGACTATTTGTAGTAAATGCGGTTTAAATGTATACGAGTGGGAAAAAATAAGAACTACAAATTTTATTGGATTGGAGTCTTTTTCAAAAATAAATTTCAACATTTTTCCATATTTCTTTTGCTCAATGTATCTTTTAAATTAATTAGGGAAAATGTTTCCCACAGATCAACTTTTTCATGTCCCAAGAAATGATTTTAGAGAAATAACAAGGTTGTTAATTTTTAAAAAACGTTTGATAATCATTGTATATTTATCATTTATATAAGCCTGATAAACAATCCTTCAAGAGGAATTACAAAATAAATGGACCATATTGGATAAGTAGAAGCCGAGATATGACGTTGTATGTTTAAAGTTACATAAAAAACTTAGTGTTCACATTTTTAGTTTTTCTTATTTTTAATAACTTTCTCCAATTTTTATAAAATTAGGATATACATAATCAGGTTCAGCATAAAATCTACTACGATTGAGCGTCACAATTTTACTTAAACGACAATAACACCAAAATCGCAACAGATTTGGCAACTGAGTGGGATTCGAGGACAGGGCGATAGGGAAAAGCAATGGAAAAGAGAGATAGCCCATAAGACACCACACTGTCAACTAAGTGTGGAATACGCTATACCTATTCGGAATGTTTGTTAAAATTGCAATACAGTCAGTCGCAAATAGTTCTCGGTCGAGCGTGAGGGACAAACGTAGCATAATGTTTGAATAAATAACTTTCATAGAAATTATTAACGAATGATTTGGTGTAATGGTTATAGCGTTTGGCTATGAAGCTGAGGTTATGCGGTTCAAATCCCAAAATTGAAAGATATTTTTCTTGACTAATTTATGAAAAGGGATTAAAGTAAACATGTATATACTAGTAAAAGGTACTTGCATTCTGCTGTCAGCATTGGCTGGGTCTATATCCAATACAACTGTAGGGACGATTTGAACGGCCACAGTACTTCGATGTGGAAAGCAGAAGGGAAACTACCACATTACAATCCATAATAATGATTATATGTTTGGACAATATGAATTTTCTCGAGGTAAAACAATCCGGAGGTAAAATAGTCTCCCAATCAAATCTCCGGGCGGGGACTGCCTTGAGGAAAACATTTGTCGAAAGTAATTTACGAATAGGCACTTGGAAAGTAAGAACTATGAGAAAGGCAGGAAAGCTAGAGAACTTGAACGAAGAAATTAGAAGAAATCGAGTTGACATTATAGGACTGAGCGAAACTAGATGAGAAGGAGAAGGACAGTTCGACTCAGAAGCATTCAAGGTAATTTACTCTGGAAGAAATAGTGGGGAAAGGGGAGTAGCTCTGGTACTTAGGAAAGATGTGATGAAAAGCTTGACAGAGATAATAGCAACGAACCATAGACTGATGGCAATAAAGCTAAAAGCAGTCCCAGTGGACGTGCTGATAAGCCAGGTATATATGCCAACGTCAGCTCATGAAGATGAAGAAATCGATGAGATTTATGAGCAAATTAATGAAATTTACGAAGAAAGCGGAAGAGGAAAGGTTAACTGCATAATAAAGGGAGATTGGAACAGTATAGTCGGAGAAGGACAGGAAGAAAATGTTGTCGGGCAATACAGACTTAGTAAGAGAGACTGAGGAGGGGAAAAACTGGTAGAAGTATACATCAATAATTACCTTTTACTGACTAATACATGGTTCAAAAACCATAGAAAAGGTTATAAACATGGAAAAGCCCAGGAGATAGAATGAGATGCCAAATAGATTACATCCTAGTAAAACAAAGATGCAGTAACAGCATAAATACCGCCAAGGCATTTCCAGGAGCAGACATTGATTCAGATCACAGCCTTCTTATAGTCGACGTAAGTACAGAGCTCAAACAAATAAGAAAAACGAGAAGAGAAAGACAGACTTGGGACCTAGAAAAACTGAAAGAAAGGCAGGATGTAGTCAGCATGAAGTTGGAAGATCGCATAAGAAATTTGGAAAACAAACCAAAGACCGTGGATATAGAATGGGAAGAAATTAAAACCAGTATCCAGGATACCTTGGATAGAGAGATTGGAAAACAAGAGAAGAAAATCAGAAAACCATGGATCATGAAGGAAATGCTGGAGAAAATGAATGAGAGACGAAAATGGAAAAACGTTAACACTGAAGAAGGTAGAGCCAACTATAGGCGTACAAACAATGAGTTGAGAAGGGTAACAGATAAAGCTAGAGAAAATTGGATAAAAGGGAAATGTGATGAAATACAACAAATGGAGAAGTTAGGACGGTATGATATGATGTATGCTAGGGCACTGGAATTATAAGATAAGAAGTCGAATGGAATTCGTGGTCAAGGAATTATGAATACGGATGGGAGGATAGTATCAGAAACGATGGATGTAGCACAGGTATGGGAAGAATACATTAAGGAACTATACAGCAAGCAGGTAGGATCGGCAAAAATAGAACTGGAAGATGAAGAAAACATTGAAGAAGACAACCTAGGACCAAGTATTATGGAGAGCGAAGTAGAAAAAGCGATAGTGGAACTAAAGAAAGGGAAAGCTACAGGCAGCGATGGAATACCAGCTGAGGTACTTAAAGTCATGGGATCAGAAGCACTAAAAGCGATCACGAAATTAATTAATAAGATTAACGACACGGGAGAGTGACCTCGGAATTTTCTAGAAGTAACAATGTTCCCTCTAAAGAGGAAACCAAAGGCAATGCAGTGTTAAGACTACAGAACGATAAGCTTTCTGTCACACACTTCGAAGATTCTTGAGAAAAGGCAGAAGAAATGCTAGGGGAAGATCAATTCGGTATCAGAAAACAACGAGGAACTAGAGATGCTCTAGGGGTAGTTGGAATAATATCAGAAAGGGCAATAGAGTACAGTCAAGATACCTGTGTATGTTTCGTAGACTGGCATAAGGCCTTTGGTAGAGTACATTGGGTAAAGTTGATGAAGATATTAAAGGATAGAGGTGTAGACTGTAAAAACAGAAGACTGATCAGGAATCAATATGTTAATCAAGTTGTAAAGGTCAGGTTGGAGAATGCGGACACCTGCGGAGTAAATATCGGTAGAGAAGTAAGACAGGGCTGCTGCCTATCGCCAACCCTATTCGACATATATGGAGCAAGTCTAATGCAAGAAGCGTGAGAAGGCACAGGAGATTTCAAAATTGGAGGAAGGATTATAAGAACAGTAAAATACGCGGATGATCAAGTACGTATAGCAAGAAAGGAAGAGGAGCTCCAAAAAATTGTAAATAGACTACTAATATCTGGTAGAAAATACGGTATGGAAATAAAGACAGAAAAATCCAAGGTCATTCGAATATCTGGCAAAGAAGAAAATTTGAGCATAATTATTGAAGGAAAGCCTTTAGAACAAGTTTCAGACTATAAATACCTTGGAAGAATCATAACAAGAGAAGCAAAATGTATGGATGAGATCAGGACTAGAATAGGAAAAGCAAAAGCGGCTTTCAGAAGAAAGAAACACCTACTTAAGGGGAATATATGGGAAGATATCCGCAAGAACTTCATACAATGCTATGTATGAAGTATAGCTTTGTACGGGGCAGAAACATGGACGCTAAGGAAAAATGACATCAAATACTTGAAAAGCTTTGAAATGTGGACTTGGAGGGGAATGCTGAAGATAAAATGGACAGATAGGATGAAAAACGATGAAGTGCTACAAAGAGTAGGAGAGAAGCGAATACAGACTATTAGAAAGAGGAAGGCAAGCTGGGTTGGACATCACCTGAGGAGAGAGAGAGTATGATTTAAGACGTGTTAGAAGGAAAACTAGATGGAAAAAGGGAAAGAGGTAGGAAAAGGTTACAGCTGATAGACGATTTGAAAGGAAAAGAGAGTTATCAAGGTATGAAGAGGACAGCGGAAAATAGGTGTATATGGAGAACCAGGTTTAACCATGAATAATCACGGGCCTGTCTATCGACAGACTACCTATGATGATGACTCAATGTCAGTCCGTCCGTCCGTCTGTCCGGCCGTACGTCCTCCCTTTTATCTCTTGAACAGTTTGTCATAAAGAAATTCTGTAAACGTCATTTTGTTTCTGCCAACTAGGAGACCCCGGGAAAAAATATTTTCGTTTACGGAAGTGTCCCAGGAGATGATTACATTTTCCCATATGTTTACTTAGGAGTTTCGATTTTTCAAGGTGCAAGGTTTCTTTCCTTCATTCATTAAAATACGTAAATATAAACCGAATTTCTCCGTTTTTGCTTTATTCGACGGCTAAAACTATAAAATATTTTATTCTTGTTATGTTTAAATGTTACGCGGAAGAATTTGTCAGAATTGCGCGTTTCTTTTCGAAATTTTATGGCTTTTTCGTACTCTTTCCGAGTGTTGCCAAGCCAACCCGCATTGTTGCCTCCGATTGAATTAGCGTCTATGAATCCTTGAAATAGACGGAAGAATTGCGTTATTTGTTTCGTACTTTTTATAAAGCATCGAAATTATACTTGTAGCAACGTCAAGCTTAATAGATTGCAACGTTTATTATTTCAGATAATTATTATTCAGTAAACTGCGTGTGTACTGTGAGCAATTTAAACCATTGATCAAAAGAAAAAAATTAATTTATTTCAATGCAGGAATGTTGCCTTTTTCGTTAGGGAGAAACAACTAAAATTGCACATATAAATTAGAAAATCAAACATTAAATTCAAAATGTCAGTTGTCTAATTTTATAAGGAGAAATGGGATATTATTACTTTTAAACGTGCAGATTCCTGAGTGACTTTGGAAAGGTTTTTGTGGGCACCACTAGCATCATATGAGTTCGAAACTTGAAACAACGAACCCCTAAAAGAACAAAAGTTTATTTTCTTGCCATCCCAAGAAAGTCAAGGTATATTTATGTTCATTTTTTATTTCACAAATACCTTTCCCGTTAAATTTAATCGGGCATCTCCCTAGTATTTTTAGAAAACTACATTTGCCACAAAAATCTCGCGAGACCACATAATTACGTCTTATAGTTTCGGAGACGAAAAAATTCAAGCATAACATCGTATATTTTATTCTCCCAAGCTCTTATATGTTGTGTAAGGTATAGATCAAAAAATTGATTAGGATAGAGGACAACGTTTCCCACGGAAAAGACGGCGAGACCATAGAATTACGACTTAAAGTTTCGAAGATAAAAATTCAAGAACCGTCCAATCCATCGCTACTGTTTTGTACGATATTCCTTTTAAAGAGCGCCTTTGAAATCTCAGTGTATTCCATTTATTATCAACTTTGTATTAACTTCGCTTTATATATATATATATATATATATATATATATATATATATACTAGCGTAATTGCCCGTCAAATACGACGGGATTATCATAAGATTATTCCAAATATATTTGATTTCGATATGAGATGTCAGTACGATATGCTTTCATCTGGTTTGCCTTTCATGCACAATCAAATCACTGTTTTGAAAGTTATCTTAAATTATACTGTTTAAATAATTATTATCAGAGAGGCCAAATGATTATCCAAATATTTGCTGAAAATAAGCGGAAAATCGAAATAATAAGATATAATAAAGAATTTGCAGAAATTTACTTGAGGTATTTCAGAAAATTATTAAGTTATTTAAAACGTATAGAATTTAACTTAATAATTGAATTAGTTTACTCGTATTAACGCGTGAAAGCAGGATAAATGAATGAATGAACAGTCAAATTACCATTAAAGAAAAATGTGTAATAACTTGCTATAAACTAAATACCTACGTGAACTGCAATGAGTTTTAATTATATTTTAAGATCACAATTTTCTTTTAACTGCATATAGTAATTTTGAATTTTTTCTGAAAATTGGCTTTACTGAAAGAAATTTAAACTAAAGTCATAAAATGTTATTTCATCAATCCTATTATAAATTCGGTTCGAAATATTTGCTGTATTATCATTTAAAGTACTCCATTGAAAATTTCGTTATCTATATTTAGTTTTATGAATTCCCACCATTTGGCAATGGCGCATGATTCGATAGTATAATTTTTTTTATAATCACTTATAGTTTATTATCGTTATTTCTTAACTGCAGCTCCTTTTATTCTTAAAAAAATGCTACGTCCTCTTCCTCGTACTCCATCTCTGCTCATTTCCCCCATTCTCTTTTCCTTTCTCACTCTAATTACTTAATAGATTCAGTATATAAATTATACCCATCTATACAAGTCTAATCTGTGTCAAAGCACTAAATTGGTGCATTTATTATGAGGCCAAAAATACAATTCAACAATTGGGACAACAGTAGTCCAATATACCTAAATAAAATGCGTGAAAACGTGAAAGAATCTTATTAGTCATAATTTTTGGAGATTTACGAATGAGATTTAAATTCTTTTCTTCTCTTCATGACTAAGTTAAATACTCATCCTTGAAATATTTTCAAATGTAAACGAAAAAGTTCTGCATGTCAAGGGATGGCTTTTTGCGTGACACTGTCACACAAGGTCAGTCCACCTTTATTTTTAGAACGAGAATGATTGACGATCTAATAAGATTATAAGTCCGACAGACTCCATCTCACCGCAATGTAATTTTAGTGGTTTATCCCAGGTGGCTATCATGATTCGTGTTCTAAAATTTCTGACTAGATATAAGGTTGAAATTTGACAGAAATATTTAGGTCGCGCATTAAAAACGACGAAAAGTTTTTTTCGAAAAGGCAACGGTTTGACTCCCGGACGAGTTCTTTTTCGCTTTTGATTAAAATTAAAAATTATTACGTGTCACAACCAAGGCTTTAACGGGCATGCTAGTAAATATTACGGGGCATGATAATGAAAAATCAAATTACAAAAATTACGTACGGCATAGAGGCAGCAGATCTCTGAAAGGACCAAAAGAGGGAAGAAGAGGCGCACAAAAGATGCGGGGGGTTGAGGAAGGATGAAGGTGCAGGTCAAAGGAGATCTGAGGAAGGGGTCTTAGAAGCAATGGGTCAGCTGAAAAACAGTCGGTAGAACTACGGGGGTAGAAGCCCACTTTAGCGTGGGTGGGATGTGGGATACACGAAACTATGGACAACAGATGGAGGAGGTAAGACTTTTCTTGGAATGAGTGTGGTTTGCAAGAAGAGACATACATCCAACATCCCACCACCACCTGTGGGTGTCCTTTCCTGCCCCAATTATTATTATTATACACAACTGCTATAAAGATAATAAAAAACTTGAACGCTACGATTTTATGAAAAATTTGGAATTCAGTCTGGTGAAACCTCATATGGAGCGGAGATTCAACAATCCAAAAGTCAGTACGGATGTTCGTCGTGGAATAGCACAAATTCTGGAAATTGAAGAACCTATCTGTTAAGAAAATACTTTTAAAAAGAACGTACTGTAACCTGTGCCCTTCTAGACCTCATAGGAAAACCAAATACCAGTGTTGTGAATGCAAAAAACCGATATGTCTACAATGTGCTAGAAAAATCTGTAGTGTATGCTGAAAAAATTGATTAGTTTGACCTATTGTCAGTTTTTTCCCTGTATATTTAAAATCAGTTTTGCTTTATATTCTTGATTTGCTGGTTCAATTGATAACTAACTGTAAGTTAATATTATTTTTTTCTTTTCATACTGTGAAAATATTCATAATATTTTAATTCAGTGCACTCAATGACCTTTTCCATTAAATGTTGGATTTTTATTTTGTTTGAAACATAATTATTTGAATTCTGCAATTTATAAATATTTACAGTGAATAAAAACAATGCAATTAACAACATTTTTTAATTGCGTCCAAACTTAACGCTATAATGATTTATGAAATTGTAAGTCTGACAGACTCCACCTCAACATTAGTGTGACCAAAAGGAATTTATCTGTTTTATTATTCAGGCTTATGGGCAATATATATTTACTAGCACAATTTCCTTTCAAAAATGAAGGGTTCAAATTAATAAAAAAAGGAATTAAAATTTTTAACTTTAAATAAATAATTTTAACAATCATTATTTTATTGATTTTGTTTCTCACGGCAGTCGATTGTCAAGGTAAACAAATGAGCAATTTCGGGAAAAGAAGAATAGAATAAGTGATTTTATTAATTTTTCTTTAAAATAGTTCAAATAGGATGATTGTAGGTCAGGTTTTTCCAAATTTAATTTCCAAAAGAAGAAAAGCTTGCAAGACAAAAAGACGATTTTTAGGTGTTATTTTACGAAGAATGGAAATATTACCCAGGAGTAACTCTGGAATTTCTTTGTGAATTTTCTTTCGTCAATGTATTTTTATATTAGAATAGTTTATTTCTGCCAATTTTCAATTTTTTATCTCCATCCTTGATTGAGTTAATCGCAATTTAATAGCTTGGCATTCAGATCAACGGAAGGACAACAGCCTTTTATTGTTATTTTTGTGATTCTTTTAAACCTCTCTAGCTCTCCCTATTTCCAAAACCGTCCTCAAGTCCTCCATTCTTCTATCTAACTCCCGTAACCTATCGCACAATCCTTCACCCCTTAAAATTTTTACATGCTCGGTTTGTTTATTATGGCGTCAAGCACGTTCCTCAGATTTTCATGCCGTTTCTATATCAATAATATTGAATTTAGCTCATTATTTCGATTTTTAATCTCTATTTAAGATTTTTAGGTATTCCTTCTCGTAAATAACGCAACGAATATTGTTTACATTGATTGCTATGAAAATCAATTCCCCCTCCTTCCGTCTTTCTCTCCTTCTCTTAATAATAGCATTCAAATCACGCTTAAACCTATACGGATTGAAGTAACAATAGGATTTCGAGGTTTAAAATGTAGTTGGTAGGCAAGGCTACATCCCGTTAAAATACCAAGATTTACCAAAATATACCATTCAAATGATTAACATGAGCGATTTCGAGCTGAAGGCGAAAAAAGACGAATAGAATACGAAACTTAAAACTGTTTTCGTTAGAATGGTCCAGAGGCAAAGATTGAAGGTCAAATTTTTCTAATTTTAATTTCGAAAAGAAGAATAGTCTGCACGTCGAAAAGTCCATTCTTAGTGCTTTTCGTCATTGCTGAAAAGAACTATTATCTTTGTGATGTCCGTCCGTACGCATATATCAGGGAAGAATTGGCTTAACCGATTTCAACTGAATTCGGTACATAGAATATTCACATAAAGTAATGGCCAAAATGGCATATTTGGACCGGTTGGACTCAGCAGGGGTGCCACAATTGCAAAGTTACCTTTTCGGTAATTGTGAATTTGGAATTGGCAGAACAGATTTCAGCGAAATTTTGTATAAAGGATGTGCAACATAGAAAAACTAAATCAATATGTATAGTGTAGATATGAAAACAGGGCTGCCACAATAAAAATAATAAAATTTCTTTTACACGTATTTGTGTTAAATTGTCCACATCAATTTTTACCAAACTTAATACTCATAATATACACATATATATAAAACCATATTAATATATTTAAACCGAATCAGCAATACAGGGGTTCCACAATTACAAATTAAACTCATTCATTAATTAAGGATTTGGAATGAATTGGTTGCAAGGATTTCAATTAAATTTGTATACAAGATTTGTACAACATACTGTAATGAAATAAAGATGTTTAAAGCGGAGCTTAAGAACAGGACTACCATTATAAAAAGTTAAATATTACTTTTACACGTATTTCTAGAGAACTGACCCAATGAGTTTTAAACAAATATAATATATTTAATCTTCATATAGATAAATAACCAAAATATCATATTTCAACTGGGTCGAGTAAACAGGGCTACCACAATATCAAGGTTAGAATTTTTCTGTAACTATGAATTTGGAAGGTATTGGCTGAACGGATTTCAAAGAAATTTCGTTTGTAGGGTGAGTATAGAGAGGGAAAACGAGATGAATGTGTTTAGAACGGATAAAAAAGCAGGGCTACCGCAATATAAGGAAAAATAATTTTCTGATTTCAAATAAAATACATTAGTAAACGACTATACTACGGCGAATTCGACGAAAAGCACTTCCGTACCACGGGAAACCCGTGTACACTCCTACTTGTTACGTGTTACCTTAAGGGAAATAGAAATAATTTCCTGGAGTCGAACTCGGATGTTTTTTCCAAATATTTTTTCGTCAATCACTTTTTATATGTGAATCAAGCAATCCTGAAAAATTTCGAACCATTATTTCTTTCTGTTTTTTGAGATATAAACGATTAATATCAGCATAGGTGCTTCAGTGGCGCGTGATTGAAGTTGTTGCAGACGGAGTAAGAGAAATATATATATCGATAATAATAAAACTACTTGTGCCTCACTCTCTGACATAAAACTCTAGGTACTTCTAGATGGGCTAGAAATTTGTCATCTAGGTAAGTCGAGTGGCATAACCGACGAAAAAAATCGAAAATCACAACCAAGTTAATATTTAATGGGTCTTTTTAACCCCAATGTTCCATTTCAGGACCCCATAAGAAAAGCATGAGATTCAGTGCAAGGCTTTCTAAAAATTCATTTTTCAATTACTTAAAATTGATATACAAATTCGGGAAAAGAATAGTTGTCTAGCTGAAAGAACGGGTTTTTTTATTTCTGAAGGCAGAATTCAAATACGTACCGAATTAGCGTAAATATGTGCTTTTAATCGCAAGTGTGAATTTTTCATCTTTTCAACAATTGAAATCTTTAAATACTACGGCAACGATCTCAATGCTTTTCAAGGGTTCTGATATTATACGTTAAGATTGCAGTGATTAATTTTAATTTTGTCATAACGAACTTCCATAACTCGGATCTCAAGGGAAAGCAAAAATTATTCGAGTTATAGAAAAATCGAGTTACGGATATATATTTTTTCATTTTTCTTTAATCGAATTAACATCAAGTTTTTCCCCATAAGCAAATAAGTTAACTTATATCTCTATATCTAGATCTGCCTGCATTTCGGGATTTTTCCGTAACATATATATCTATATATGTGTGTATATGTATATATATATATATATATATATATATATATATATATATATATATATACATATATATATACATACACACACACAACCTAAACTTAAGAGATCACAGTCGGAGTAGCAACCCTGATATCAGTGACGGTAAAACGTGAAAAGTATTTTAATGTTGTTTTTCGAGAAATTTTAACTCAATTATTAAATATGCTGAGGCATGGATGATGATGCCATAATATTAACAGAAAATATCATAACTTTTCCATAAATTTAATGTATAGAGTATTGTCTTAATGATCATTATTCCTTTTGCTCATGCAGGGCGATCTGAGTCACGAAACTTGATACAAGAAAACTTGGATACGAGTTGCCCGAGAGTTTGGAAATTACGGTTAGTTGCCTTAATTTCACTGAAAATTATAAATATACTGTTATCACTCATGGACTTTATTATCTAATACATATAGGCTCCACGTGGCTCAAGTGCTGTAGCCCTGAGATCGCTTTGGTTTATTTACTAGTTTAGATCTTGGTATATGGTTATTTTTAGCGCTTGCAGTATGTAAGCACTGACAACTAATAAGTTTATATAACGCTTCACTCACCGACATAAAACTCCTAGGTACTCCTAGAAGGGCTAGAAATCTGAAATTTGTCATATAGGTAGGTCAAGTGGCACAACCGACGAGAAAAATCTAAATCACAAAATAGTTCATATTTAAGGGGTCTTTTAAACCCCAATGTTCCATTTCAATACCCACAAGAAAAGCATGGGATTCAGTGCAAGACTTTCTAAAAATGCATTTTTAAATTACTTAAAATTGAGATAAGAATTCGACCAAGAACAGTTAAGGTAAACCATATAGTTATTGGTCACTAAGGGATATTTCATGTTTTAACTGGAATAAAATCGGAACATTTTTTGAAGGCAATATTACAACATATTTGGAATCATTTATTTCTGTATTCATAAAGAAAGTATCAATTCTGAATGAGTGTTACATAAAACTCAGCAGCACTTACAAATGTACCTACAGTTATTGGCCACCTCAGATAGTTATTGGCCACATTTCTGTTTATAACTTTTCTATTTTTATTAGCAATTAAAACAGTACGGCATTAGAACATGTTATAAGCAGGAACCAAACAAAAGAACAAAATATTATTAACCCAAGCACTAAAATTTCACTACTGCAGTGCAAGCATAATTACGTCTATCTCATCCTCGTCAATAGCAGCATCCTCATCTTCTGGCATTTTGACTGAGTTACTGACTGTTACTTCTTTATAGCAGATATGACAGAGAAAATTGTCACCATCTTATGAATTTGGGATGTGCTGCTTGTGATTTTTTGGCACACGATTCGGATACAGCTTTTGACAGTTGTCACAACTAAGCTCCGAAGCAGGGCTGATATTTTTATTACAAATATGGCAAAATGAATTGTGTTCAACCTCTTTGTTAAGCTCTTTCAAAAGTTTCCTTTTGGTCATTTGTTATTTTATTCTATTTTCTTCCTTTGCCTGCTCACGCTTTCTTTTCCTTGCTGCCTTTTCCTTTTCTTCTGCAGCCTTAGCAAGATGTTTCTTCTCAAACATATTCTGATATTTCTTCAATGTTACAGCAAATGGTTGTTTTTCAACATTTCTCACTGCGTTTTGGTGTATCAGGCCATACAAGAGACTCACTCATGTATTCAGTGCACATAACTCTTACAACAGATAAGGTGCTACTACTTGTAGATGGCCCACCACAAAAATCGCTACCAGTTCCTTTGACAGGTAAACTTGTCCTGCAGCCATTTTCCTTTGCAGTAGAGCTTTCCATATTTCCATCACGGTCAACATTCAACATCTCAGCATCGTCAGGAATTACTATGTGTACATCTAAATTACTTCTGTCAGGTGTAAGAGGATGATTCCCATTTTGTACCACACCATTTTTAGTAACTGAATCCTCATCATGATCATAATTTTTCTGAAAATAGTTCCAGATACGGAACAATGTGAGGAAATCCTCATTTTTGCCGGACAGTCCTCCTTCATCCTTCTGAATTTTTAAACTTTCTCTTTCCTGACAATGTTGAGGAATGTGGAATAATTCGTCATAATATCTACCTCATTTCCACCACTATATTCAGTACATCTTTCAGCTGATGTGCCCAGACAACATAATCCACAGTATTGGGATTAAGTGGGTAGACTCCACATGCTTTGAAACCCTTAACTAGAGTTTGTGGTTTAGCACTGGACTTAACTACTTATTTCAACTGAGGTGTAAACGACACCTTTTTTAAGATCTCGCCTGGATGTTCTGTATGCCACACCCTCACATCATTCTGCCAAGATCTTTTGATTGGCCGAAAGACAGCCACATCTGCAGGCTGGATAGAGTGCTATGACTTTAATCTGTAGCTTACTGCACAAAACACTCAACTGGTGAGATGACTTATGCCCATCAACAAACAAAACAACTGGAAATTCCACCCTCTTTGCAAGAAGATATGGGTGAAAAACATTGGTGATGTATTACAAAAATACTTCCGCCATCATCCATCATCACTGCGAGCAATTCCACAATCAGAGGGAACCAATTGAGATATTTTCTCGGGAATTCTCTTGTAAGGATAGACGATCATTGGGCAGCATGATGTTCCATCTGCTAAAAATGTAAACATTACAGTAATATTCTCCTTCGATGATCCATGTTCCACAGAATATATATTTTTTTACCCTTTCGGTGCTAAAACTTGACCAGTCGATGGGCATATATGGAATCCAGTTTCGTCGCCATTGAAAATCCTTCATTCATTGCTTCTTCCAATTTCTTCTCCTTTATGTACTCTTTCACTTCATCAAACCATTTTCTAATGTCAGCCTGTGAAACACAGTAACTTGCTGAAGTTACTGGCTCGCTGGTCCTTTCTACTATTTCTGGGTGTCACTTTAGGAAAGGCTGTATAAGGAGTAACAGTATATAATAATTAAAACACATGCTGAACCAAATATGATTATATGCAATGTTGCAAAGAAATGTGTGTTGTCAACCATTACCTTTAACCATCCATCTCCAGGGCGATTGTCCTTAAATGGGTAAGGCCTTAGATTCATCATTAAAAATTCTTGAACACTGTAAATGTTGTCATCTTTCTTTCACGGGAAGTCTTTCCTTGCCAGGTCATTTATCCATCTTATAATGAAAATAGATGTTTAGTTTAGTAGCTATAAAAATGCTATAAAACTGAATACAATAACAGTCTGCATGAGAGCATGTATGCATACTCACCAAATTTAAGTTCTATCTTCTTCATTTGAGAGAACAGGTGATGGGCCACAAGTTTTCTTATGTCCAGGGTTCTTCGATTTAAACTGACGGCTTGATTGTGGCATGCCATATTTTTTTGCAACAGCCCTAAGTGAAATCTGTTCATTTTGGATTTCTCATAATGCCGCTTCCATAGCCACAGGGTCGTAATTTCTAATAGGAAATGAACTTTAATTATCTCTTGCAAGGGAACCGCACGAGTTCACTCCCACCAAATGAGGTGTGATTTTGAGAGGCAGTAGAGGATGTCCATGTAGAAATGTTCTGAAAATACTAGGTTACACTAGCCATTAGTTTAGGAGTGGTTATCGTTGAAAGTGTGCATTTAAAAAATGTAAACAAAACATGAGAAAATGTAAATAAAGAGGAACAGAAGAAATGAAATTGGAAAATAATAAAATAACAAAAAGAAGAAACTATTTTTGTAGTCGAATGTTTGTATAAGAATTAGTTTTTCTTTAAAAAATATAACGAAAGTTTCCCCAGCTAAGGATTTAACTCTGGACTCGTGTGGTAATGCTTACTATAAACCACTTGACCGCCGGCCTATTACTTCAGTAATAAAAACACTTTCAATGCTAATTACTCCTAAACTAATGGCTAGTGTGACCTAATATTCACAGAACATTTCTCTACTGCCCCTCAAAATCGCACCTCATTGGTGGAAAGTCAACTCGTGCAGTTCTCGTATTAGTGTACAGTTATTGGCCACATGAATTACAGTTATTGGCCACGTGGCGAATAACTGCACAGAATATTTGGAAAGACAAATTGAGAAAAACTGTATAATAAAGACATTTAACGGATATTTTAGAGTAAAATACCTCGATTGGAAAATAATACAAAAAAACAGTTATTGACTGGAGTGGCCAATAACTGAATTTGAAGTTAATTCAATTCAGTTATTGGCCACTCTCAGATGGAGTACAAGATGCAGCACATAATGCATAAATCTTAAATAAATCATTTAGTAGTAGACGTGACTTACCCATAAAATGTTCACCGGTATAGCAGTGTCAAGAATACAGTACCTACAGTCTCTCCAAACAGGTTCTAACCTTAAGAATTTCACAACAAACAGCACTATGAAAACGTGATCACAAGAAAGGCATCATTACTATACTAGAGACATCTGCTGAGACTTGAAATAACATGATTAAATCTGGAAATGAAAACACTGCCCCCTAGTGAGAGAACATGGGAGTTAAATGTCGCTGGAGTCTTAACACATTTCTAATCTTCAGATGGCCAATAACTGTGTGGTTTACCCTATCTAGCTAAAATAACGGAGTTCTTAATTTTTTAAGGGAGAATTCAAATACATACTGAATTAGCATAAATATCTGCTTCAAATCAGAAAAGTGAATTTTTCCTCTTTTCAACATTGAAAATGTACAAAAAAACATGGCAATGACCTCATTGCTTTTAAAGGAACTTTTAATGGAAATAAATGCCGTCATAACGAATTATATTCCATAAATCGAATCTCAAGAGAAAGTAAAAATTATTCGAGTTATAGAAAATTGAAAATACAGAAAAATATTTTTTATATATTTGTATATATACAGTGAAACTTCTTTAACTCGAATCTCAAGGTAAAGCAAACATTATTCGGGTTATAGAAATATACTTCCTCATTTTTCTTTGAGTTAATATAAAGTTTTTCCCTTAAGCATATAAATTAACTTAGTCTAATTTTCAATATCACACGTATTATGAAAACATCACCTCTATTTTCTTCCGATAATTTGTAAGTTTTTACTGTAACCAAAACACTAATTGCATCATGCACTGTGATTGAGGGTATCATAAATAATTAAATTCTAACGTAATACCGAAAGCACAAACACGACGATTCAATTTGGGATACAGACTGTTGGAAGGAGTGGATAGATTTGTTTTTCTCTACGACTATCATGGAACACAATAGGAGAAGCAACCCTGATAGTAGTGATGTTAGGGACTGCCTGACACAATGCAACCCCTAAAAATCCTACGGTGTTACTTCTGCTAGTTTAACTAACATAAGGTGCTTTATGGGCTCAAATTGCATTTGTCCCATAACTCATTGTCGTTGAAAGCAGACAACATATTCCTATCTATCAGATATGGGAAAATATGCTGAGGGTAAAGTTTAGATGCAATTGCGAAAATAGCTATCAGTGCAAACCTCTAGTTTCTACTTCTCTAGCGACCAATAATAAAAGGAGTACTTAATTTCCACAATCGTTTTTTCCAAATAGCTTCAAGTGCCGAATAAAATGCCTTCACAGGCTGATTCCTGCCCGCAGGCCATAATCTCCCCACCTCTAATCAGGCCCGGCCCAAGATATTTTGACGCCCCAAGCACGGAGCCTTTCGGGTGACCAAGCCGGTAAAAAATTTTGCGATCTTGTTTGATAGAGATTGTTACCATCCAAAGAGGTGATGAGATAGTCTTGTTTAATTATCACAAAGTTTTCCAGTAATGAAATAGGCTACCGGTCCACGCACGTCCCCAAAAAATAGTATAAAAGGAAAACATACATTTTTTAACCCCCAAAATTCATGATCTTTCATTCTTCAATCTTAATTCTATTATTTCTTTATTTTTACACGTAGATTAATTTTTAAATGTTTATAAATAAAGATTAAAATACTTTCACTTAATAAATTAATTATGATTGTTAATGATCTCTTCGGTCTGAAATCTGTTTTTTGGGGTTAAAAAATTTGTTTTTCTTTTATACTGTTTTTTTTGGGGACGTGCGTGGTCCGGATCCAATAAAATATGTTTACAGAGAATTTATTATTAAATTTTCATACATTTTTACAGGACATTTTTCATGCTTTTACTAAAAAAATTTAAAATTTGATTGTTTTGAATTTGTATCTATTTAATAATAAAAAGTTTTGATATAAAAATTTTTAATACACAGAATAATAAGATTACAATGTTACTAATAAAAAAATAACAAAAATTAAATATATTTACGTCGAATTGAATGTAAAAGTCACTAATATTTACAAGAATTTCTGTTTTCTGGCTTTTACAGATGCAGTCTTGAAGTAGGTCTTCAAATTTGATGTTTTTTAGAACATCGTGCTCTATAGAAATAGTTGCCAGACCTGTCAGTCGCTCTTGAGACATAGTTGATCTCAAGTAATTTTTAATAATTTTTAATTTAGAGAAACTTCTTTCACACGACGCTACCGTTATTGGGAGAGCTAGCATAATTCTCAACGCAACTGCCAAATTAGGAGCAAAATCATTTGGTAAAACAAATTGCAACACATCTAATGGTGTCCAATCCGTTTTTATTAAAGGGGACAGTGCTGTTATTTCCTCTAACATTTCCGAGCCATCCAAATCAGTCTCATTGATATCATTTGAGTTTGTTAGTGCTGCTTGTAGATCCAAACATTTTTTTAAAAGTTCATCTTTGGAAATGTTTTTAATATTATTTACATCATATAGAAAACGGAATAAATTACTGTGGTTATGTAATTGCATAACTCTTTCTTCTACGGACATGAATACTACATCATAGACATAGAAATAAAAATCTACTTTGAATTGCGTCTTCAAATCAATTAGGGATTCATCTGGAGCAGAGTTAAAAGTTTTTCGTCGGGGACGAATACGAGTCTTTATGGGAAAAAATGGTTGGACTTCCAAATCAACGGCAATTATTTTTGCCTCTTCTAAAACTTCATCAAATGCAATGTCCGACCGACATTTCTTTAGGGTTTCTATGGTTGATTTTAATATATCAACAACTTTCGAAATGCATATTTTTTCTTCCTGTGAATACTTGCTGGCTATGTTAATCGTCTTTAAAATATTATACCAGACAACAATACAGCAAATAAAACGGAAATCTTTCATTTGATTAGCCAATGTTTCTGCTTCATGTTGAGCAATTGGATCAAAGGATGAATCTTCACTTATTTCATAAAGAGAATTGTAAATATCATTAGAATGAAACCTGAAAGGTTTGATCGCCTCTATTCTACTTTCCCATCTAGTTTCACTAAATGATTTTAAAGTTAACTTAGCAACATTTTTAATTAAAACAGACCAGCGTCTTGTAGATCCACTCATAAAAACATAGATAGCTTGTATTATACTAAAAAATGAAACAGCGATATGAGATGATTTAGCAGCATCATTGATGACAAGATTCAAGGAGTGAGCATGGCAAGGAACAAAAAACGCTCGATTATTTACATCAAGTATCCTTTTTTGAACACCCGAGTGTCTGCCTTTCATGTTTGAAGCATTGTTATAACCTTGACCGCGCATATTACTCATGGGAATACCTAACTTTTCAAGTTCCATAAAAATTGCATCTGTAAGTTCTGATGAAGTTGTCCTCTCCACTGGGATGAAATTCAGGAAGTGCTCACAAATTTCTACCCCTTGATTGATGTTGAGGAAACGTATTATTATTGACATCTGTTCAATATTGCTTATGTCTGTTGTACAATCAACAATTATCGAATAATATTTTGCCTGCTTCAAATTTTCTAATATTTTATTTCGCACTGCCGTGGACATTAGCTGTATTAGTTCATTTTGAATAGTTTTCCCTAAATAGTGACTATGTTGTTCATTTGATTTTACTCTTTGCAGATGCTCTGCCATGACTGAATCAAATTTTGCCAGCAACTCTACTAATTGTAGATAATTACCATTATTGCTTTCATGCAATCTGTCTGATGAGCCCCTAAATGGGAGACATTGACGGCCGAGAAATTCGACTATAACAAATAGTCTTTCTAATACTCCTTGCCAATGATTAGTTTCAGCACTCAAATTTTTTTGTAAATACGAATCTAATGTTTCATTACCAAAAATCCTTTTCTTGAATTCCATCCATTTTTTATGTGATTCAAAGTGAATTGGTGAGGTTTCATGTTCTTTAAGGGTTTGACTCAAATTTCTCCAGTCATTATAACCATCTTCAGTTATAGAAATTTTTGTCAAGCTAAAGAGTTTACAAAAAAAGCAAAACACTGCGTTTTTAATTGTTGAGTAAACAAGCCATGTTCTATCAATATCCTCTCCATTTCTCAGCTTCCTTTTGACGTTTGCAACAGTAAATCGTCGGTTATTCTTATCTTTAGGGTAATTAATATCTGCTCCTGGCTTTGTTGGTCCTCTTAAAACTGCCTCTAATCTAAATGAATCTGTGATAACAGAGGTCAAGGTTGCAGGATCCGAAATATTGTCAACAATTCCATCTCTACATTCATATCCACGATCAGAATGGATCGCACTATCCGCCACTTCCGTAGACCTATGCGAAGATGGCTCATTTTTCTTGTCTTCGAGAACCACATTTTCTTGTATTGCGGATTCTCTCAAAGCCGAATCTTCTTTTAAGAATTTTTGTATAGACCCCGATTGCTTTTTAATTTCTAATTGAATCTCAGCTTTTCTCTTGTGATATTCGGCTCCCGATAATTTTTTACGACCAAGCATCGTGTTTTTAACTGTAATGTAGAAATGGTATCTTAATTGTTTATAATATTTATATCAAAATATAATATAAAGCTGAATATTATTTGTTATTTTTACAGCAGTAATATTTAAAATGAAATTGTAAATGGGAATCATTGTGATCCTAAAGATCGAATTTTGTGAATAACTCGATTAGAAATAAACTTAGAAGCCTGAAATTCCTCAGAGTATCATTGTTAATGAATATCTGCGTAATGATCTAAAATAATTTCGTGAACGATCACGGGTTCAAATACAGAGGATGAGATAAAACGTAAAAATCAATTTTATTTTAATAGGTTTCATTTTTGTTTCCTTTAAAACATCTGAAAATCAAGATATTGTTACTAATATTTGCTTGAACCCACCTAAATTAATAGATTCTTATTCTTGTCGTATTTTAGTATCTCAGTCGAAATCGCTTTTATTGAATTTATGTTCAAGTTTTCCCAACTTTTACAAAATTTCCATGGTTACGTATTGTTGACCTCGGTAATTTCAGTGCTTGGAAAATAAACTTTCTCGGAATTGAATGAAGTTATGGATTAAATAAAAATAAATCGGATGTTACTTATGTCTTTTAATCTATATAAGACTAGCATTCTATTTTTGGTTGTCTGTCATATTTCAATGCTCAATCTCGGATATTTTAATCTCCGGTAATTTTTATTCCTCTAAGTTTATTTTTAACGAGTTGTTAATTTAATTAATTAATTAAATTCATTAAAAACCAAACAAATCCCTTATAAATTATTCAATTGAATTCATAAAATTATAATATTATAAACAGAACAGAAAATCAAATAATTTATGATGTTGTTTATAAGAAAAGGCTCAGTTAGAGATCTTAACTATATAATTTTCTTAATTTCTTATTGAGGCAAAATACGAATTCATTAAAATATTAAACATCCCATTAAAACAATCTAAATATAACAAGTACCTGTTAAGAATGAATAACAGCGAGCAATGGGGGGCGGGTGAAGAGCGTCAGTGAACAGGGAACGTGCCTCCTATTAAGATAATTAATATGGATTGAAAGAATTCAATAATTTTTTGCAAAAATAAATGAAAATGTTTCTCTTACGTCTCTCGACAAATGTTCAAGAATGTATAAAACACTGACTTACCTCTATAAATTATAATCCTTTCAGTCAAAGGTGTTACGTTGATCTCTTCGTAGGAAACGTAGAATTTGCCACTTCCCTTCCTTCTTGAAACACTAAATATACTCCTGCAACTTATAACACAACTTATAACAGAGACAGGCCAACGGAGAGTATTCACCGCGCTCTTCTCCTTACTAAGTGAGAATGGTGAGAATACAGCGCGCTTCATAGTAGATTGTGTTTTCCCAGGAGTTTTAATTTTTCAAGAAAAAGAATGAGATAGAATGATAAGACACGGAACGACATGAAGACCTATGGGTCGCCTGAATGAAAGTGTACCGCCCCCAATGTTTCCTACCGATTCTCTGTTTTGCGCTCCAGGGATATCTCCGGGACCCTCAGGAAATGGAATGACATGAAGACCTTTGGGTCGCCTGAATGAGTGTACCGCCCCCAATGTTTCCTACCGATTCTCTTTGATTTGCGCTCCAGGGATTTCCCCGGGACCCTCGGGAGAAATGCATTCTTTGAGCATAGAGGCACAGGTCTCACTTCCGATTTTATGACCCCCAGAATTTCCCTCTGGCCGGCCTCAAAGTTCCTGCCAGGAAGGCGCATGCCTTTCCATGAAGGGTTGAGGAAGGGCTATTAAGAAAGGCTGCCAAAGAAAAGGAAAATTGCAGCCTCGCTCTCCTGCACAGCTGCACTTTGAAAACTGACCGTGTGAAATATTTGCAAGGATCCCCAAGACAAGGGAATTTTTCGAGCCTGGTTCAATTATTCGGTTTTTCCAATTTCCTTTTCGCCTTTCTTAGACCGATTTGTTCAAACGATATATCCGAATGTCTTCTCCCCATTACCAGCTGAATATCTTTCCTGATTTTTGTCAGCTGCCAACGCAACAGAAATAAGATATTTTCTAAATTCTTGTGAATCAAAATCTGCACCCCCAAAATTTTTTTCGCCCCAAGCCTTGCCTCTAATTCACTGTATACTATCCGTAGTAATTTTCCACTTATGCAAATTTTGATTTATGCAACAGGTGCCGGAATGCATTCCTTACATAACCCGGGGAGTGACTGTACTATTAAACAATTTAAAGTAAATCAAAGTTATGAGATAATTAAATAAATTTAAAAATAGGCTCAAATGCAAACCGAAATACTTGTCTTATACGTTGCCTAAAAATACATCGACAAAAACCCTGTACTCAAAACATGAGAATAAAAACTTTCAAATTGAAAAAAGGCAAGTGACTATATTAACTTGTGGTGCAATCGCCTACATGGCAGCAGCAAATCCTTCCAAGAAGATACTCCTTAAAATTCTGTTTGACACCCTTGCTTGAGGCCTAGTATATTTGATTTATGCAACAAGTTTATTAATTGTTTTTAGAAGTTCCACTTCATTTTTCTTCAATTGTATAACACTAGCAAAACCTACTTCTGCTAAGGTGTAGCATTAACTTGGGGTAGATTCACTCAATGGAAATATGCTAAAACTTACATCATACTCAATTTTTGTAACACCTGTTTTGAAGTGTTAGATTTTTTAAGAGAACGTAGATTTTAATCTTGTTCAGGAGGCAGTTTGACAACTGCCTGTTGTTTTAAATGTTGAATTCAATTGTTTCCTACCTCCTGTATCTAATATACAATAAAAAATATTTCTCAATCTCTTCATTGCTATCTCAATTTTTTCAACTATCCAAAATTTACTTTATCCTCATATCTCATGTAGAAGCCTCTTTACTTCTCACCATGTGATTCTCTATTTACCCTTTGTTCATTGAATTAGCGACTCTTTACTTACAGTCAACAACCACTGCACTCCACATTCAACACCAAATTGAGTGGTACCTGTAGTTTTCAGCCTCATTTATTTTATTATATTTTTAGGAGCAGCCATGTCTTATATGTCATTATATGTGCACCCAATCCGCTGACCTCATTAATCTAGAGCAGCGGTGCTCAAAATTTATAGTCCAGTTAAGAAAAAAGCCTACCTTCCCTATATCAAAAATGCCACCTAATGAATTGGGTATTTTTTAAGTAAATACAATATTAAAACTATCTTCAAACCCAAAGAATAAGTCAATAATTGACCATGAAATGTAAGACAATTCCATTTTGAACATAATTATGTGCACCGCATGAAACCAAGTTTACATTGGAGAGAGGAAAAACTATCAAAACAAGAATAGAGGAGCATGAACAAGCAATTAGGCTGGGCTACCTGGAGAGATCAGCAGTAGCTGAACCTGTGGGGAACATTAGATTTCAAGGGGGCCAGAACAATAGCCAACACCTCCCATTATAAAGATAGTCATTGGAAAACTATAGATAAAAAGAAAAACAACTTAAACAGAGAAACAATTAATACAAAATAAGTGAGGTGGTATTCTGCTATCTATAGACTAACTTAGTAGACACCAAACCCCACACCTCACTTCCACCCGGTGTACATAAATACAACCAACACTTCCTCTTATCACCATTCTGTCTGGAAGAATGGGTCCAGCAATGGAGAAACAATGACAACATCCAAGTTCCAGATGCACGACCATCAGAAAAGGTATTTGATCTACACCTCTAGTCAAGGTTAAGAAAATTTAAGATTCCACTGGAATGAGTTTTATTTAGAAACAGAATGATGCAATACAACTTTTTCTGACACAGGTGTGTAATCTCTACACTCACATACAGTTAATTACAACAGCGTAAGATGAACAAAGTTAATCGCCTCTGGAGCATTATGGAGATGAATTTAACCCATTCACACACCACTTGCCAAGCTCTTCTTAAAACCACAACCTATTTCGGGGCCTGTATACTACAGATGGAGAGGAGTGGCACTGGACTGTACAAATCTAATCACAATTAAATGTCTGAGGCAGTTATGTTGCTTATGACGTTTCCTTTGCAAGCCTCTCAGCCTTCTCTACCACCTCCTCAATGGGGCCCACCATGTAGAATGCAACCTCGGGAAGATGGTCCAACTCGCCTTTCAAGATCTTCTGAAAACCCTGGTGAGAAAATCAAGCTTTGTTATTTTCCAAATACAGCAATATATCGCTTAGCATTACCCTCTATAGCACTGTTTTGTTATAGCACTCATGATCCACTAGCAAACAGTCAAACTTGACTCCACATTTTGCATTGTTGCAACTATTTTAGACCCAGAAAGGCCTAAAAGAAACCTGCAGGTGTTGATGCTAGTAACGTCAAAAGTGTCAAGAAAAATATACAATGATTCCTTTTTGGACCTCTACAGTTAGCATTCTCATTTCCAGGAATGCATCCTGAATGCTAACCAAAGTAATACTGCAATAAATTAGCTTAGCTGAACTTAGTTTGCCAGCTTCAAAATATATTTCAGCAATATTTTGGCCTGGATTCAAATTCACTTTAGTCTAAATAAACTTTGTACTTCCACGCATACGATCATTTAAGTCCCGAGGTTGGAGCTCAATTGCAACTAATTTTAAAATACAAATTAAAAATATGTTGCACTCATTATCATGTTATTCAAACGGAAAAAATTAAGAGAATAACTTTCCAAAAAATAAACTGGTCAACCAAATCGGTTTAAAAACCTTATCACACCACCAAACTCTATTGTGGTTAAAATGACTTTCTATATTCTGTAGTTGAGTTATTAAATTACACACACGCAAGCAAGAAATGCATTTTTATATATACAGTAAAACCTGGTTAGTAAATTTTTGCAGGGGACAGGATAAATGAAGGTATTAACAAGGAAAGCATACTAAGCAAGTTACATACATTCCAAAAGAATACACCACCATTTTGAACTTCGCGTGCTTGTAGCTCACGAATTTGCACTTTGTTACAAAACTTTTTATAAACATTACTCGTTTCACGCCGATTAAATTGCATTATTTATGATAAAAAAGGTAAGGTTGACTGGAACCGTACTTTCATTATTACATTGAATCTTATGTGAAAATAGGACTTGCACATCACAAATTTGCATTTCGCATCAGTTTTCCAGAACTAATTGTATTCACAAAGTTCAAAAAGGTGGTGTACTTGAATCAATGTTTGTCAGTAGAAATAATTCTGTATGTACCTGTGCTGTGCTATAAACAGCCAAACAATATCAAATCAAAGGCTACTTAAATGGTGAACTGTCCATGGTTGAACTTGCACAAAAATCACAAAAATGTTTTAAATTTACTTTAAAAAAAAACTTGTCAACAGTACTGTTTTTTATTTTTAATCTCCAGTCCATAAATTTTTGAATCCAACTTTGTAATTACCGTATCTGCCCGAATAGAAGCCGACCCCACAAAATTTTCCAACATTTTTTGGCAAAAAAAGTAAATTCGTAAATTTTATGCTTAAGTGTACCAGACATGCACGCACAACCTAGAATACATTACATCTATATAATTATATACGTTCCATGTAAAGTTTTATTAGAAATTATTACTGTCAATTATAAAAATAGTCAACGTCATTGCTAACCTTACAATCAAATGTAAGTATATTTATTGATCTTACTGGAATTCAAACTGTTGCGCATCGAAAGCTGTCATCGAATTTGGCATGATCGTCTACTTAGTCATTATACGCAATTTTAATAGATTCTATGAAAGAGGTTTCCAAGTTTTATTATAATTGCTGTTAATTATCAGATGAATTACAGTTAACGCCGTTGCTCACACCTTCAAATCAGATGTATCTTATGTTAGCGGAATTCAAACAGGTGCGCATCGAAAGTCGTCATCGAATTTTGCGAATTGACTAAGCAGACGATATCCTCTGCATAATCAGTATACGCAATTTTAATACATTCTATGAAAGAGGGTTTTAACATGCATACAAAAATGACAATGGCTATAGCAAAATATAAAATAAACAAGAAAAATTAATATGAACTTCTTTTATACTGTCAGCTCCTAACTTTAACGTACCTGCCATTTAAATGATCCGTAAAAGCTACTACGTCTGCTACATCTGAACTTCAAATCGATTGCAGCACCAAGAAGTGCAATTAAAACAAAGAGTTGAAGAAGCTTAGTGTAGTCAGAATTTGTAAAAACCTCTAATAAGACCGGTGTTGGTATCCATTTACCTTTAACTATGTACTAAAATATATAAATAACCTTCAATAGCAATTTAAATTACAGCTCCGGGCAATCGCTGTAAGAACCAACATATTTGTTATATGATCATAAAACTGAGGGACCTATTCCATTTTTAATGATTTATAACTTGCATCTACGTTTTTGTTTCGCCTTTACTTAAGAGGTAAGTTATAGAGTGGTGCATTTTTTTGTGACGATTCATCAAATGTACTAACCAGGAAACAACATTATTTTAACGTACTATTCAAATATTTCTAACAAGTATTTAAATGGAATGGAACCGGGACCTTGAGAAATCGACGTACTAAATAGGAAAATGTGCTAACGAGGACCGTACCAACCAAGTTCCACTGTATTAAGATATGCATAAGGATGGGCAGAAAAACAATAAGTGCTTATTTCTTTTAAGCGATATGCCTAAGAAAATAAGCATAACTTTAGTACAATAGTATATGAAATGCAGAAAAATTTAGCAAATAGATGTAATCTACCTTAATTGTTTCTTCGAGGGGGACAAGTTTTCCGGCATGGCCAGTGAAGACCTCAGCCACTTGGAAAGGCTGTGACAAGAACCTCTGGATCTTACGAGCTCGTGCCACAGTCAACTTATCCTCTTCAGACAACTCATCCATACCCAAGATGGCAATGATATCTTGCAATGACTTGTAATCCTAAAATCGCAAAAAATATGCATTTTAGCTCAATTATACAGAACACACAACTTTAAAATTTTTAGATGAACAAGAAATTGAATGAAGCAAACTATATAAAGGATGAAGTTATTAAAATATCACCTACATTAATTTAAATTTATCCACCAACTGCAATTATGTATAGCTGACACTCCAAATGGCACTGTTCTATCAGTTTAAAACCAAATCTAAACTAATGCATCACATTAAAGATATTGTAAAAGAGTTACAATGGAAAACCTATTACTTGCCTGAAGAATTTTCTGCACTCCTCGAGCAACATTGTAATGCTCGGGTCCAATGATGTTAGGGTCCATAATACGGGAGGTGGAGTCAAGAGGATCCACTGCTGGGTAAATTCCAAGCTCGGCAATAGCTCGAGACAACACAGTGGTGGCATCTAAATGCGCAAAAGTTGTGGCTGGAGCTGGATCAGTCAAATCATCAGCAGGCACATAAATAGCCTGAAAATAAAACGTCAAATCAATAAAATTTCGATAATAAACCAAGAAACACTTGATTATGGAAGCATGCATAACTCTCTTATTCAAAGCTGTATTGTGTCGAGTATCAGTGTAGTGTACTACTTCCGGCACTTCTGCTATAGAATAAAACCAAAGCAATACTCTAACTATGCCATATTAAGTAAAAGAATAGCTAACCTGCACAGATGTGATTGATCCCTTCTTGGTGGTCGTAATACGCTCCTGCATGGTACCCATGTCAGTAGCCAAAGTGGGCTGGTAACCCACAGCAGAGGGGATACGACCCAACAGGGCAGACACCTACAAAAGCAATGGATTCAACAATTAAATAACACCATTATCTTTATTGTACAAAATTTAAATCCATTTTGTAGGTGCTGGTAAATGGAGTAGTACAATAACATTTAAACAAAACAATGCAGCCTCTTGGATTTTTTTCATTATCTCTCCTACTATCATAAATAAAAATTTGAAATAAAGAGCATCTTAAAAAACAAAATGAGTTTAATTGTAATGTGCAATTTTTATTTAACTTATTTCCTCAAAAGTACATAAATAAAACTTGTAATTCTCAAAAAATGAAATAATGAGTACAGATTTTTAGTCATTTACATGTCAGTTTGGAGACCACCAGTCTCCTCAAATTGATGAAAACTGTATCACGGTGCAAACGGTGCTTCTATCATCTTCAGAATCAGTGAAAAACCAGGATGTTTATGACACAGAGAAAATCCAACTGAGTGATGAAAAAAGAGCAAGAGAATTCCCACAATGATTTGTTCATTCTTTACAGTGAGCTAACATCAAAACTGAGCCATTCCACAAAGAATACTTGAGCGAAGTTAGAAGTGGCAATGGACTTGAAACCTGAGCCCAACAACTGTTAGGATAAAATATGTAAGGGACCAAAACTTGTGGGAACTTAAGTACCTTTTGCCCCTTCAAGCCTAATGGGAACTTAAGTTCTCTTTTGTGCGATGAAAGTTAAGAATCTTACCAATCCCAAAAATAATCCAATAGTAACAATTTTTAAAACCAAGCATAACTTTACAAGCTGCTAATGAACAAAGGGACCAAGGTTAATGAATTTTCTGAATACTAGATGTTATTTATTTGTTATGGAAAAAAATCATTCATAAAAATCAATATTTCTAACAGTACCAACATGATAATATACCACTAAGGGTTGAACTTGTCAAATTTCTGAAAACATTTCTATGAGATGAACAGTTGTATAAAACTCCTTAAGCCAAAAAAATTGTAGGGTAAGCCCTATGCATTTCGCCCACTAAGTGGGCATCTTCAGGGGAGAACCTGCCTTGGCAGTGAACAAGGTTCAACTGCTCATTTCTATGAGATGATAAACATATCAATCTCTTGTTTTCACTGAACTACAAACAAGAAAGCTAGATTACCATATTTACTCATGTAATACCTGCATGCATGTAATGCCCGCACCCATGTTTTTAGAGCTAAAAATCTGGAAAAGTTGGAATTTGTGTAATGTCTGCACTTCCAAAATTTCGATTTTGATATTTGACAGCAACATCAGTTTAATAATCTATCTGAAGCCAACTTTTATGATAAAATTACTGCAAAAAGCAAATATATAAGAAGTGACTTCTAAAAATTATTTTAAATAATTTTTTAACATACGTAATCATGAAAAATTGACATCCATTGCCATTATATTACACGGAGAAAACACAAACCTATTTTGGAATCTGGCTCCTTAATCTCGCGGAAAGGTTCAATTTTGAACAGCTGCACATTCTCAAGTTATTTAATTTAAAATGAGTAATTTTTCACTAATTCTGCAAAATCACGCTAACTCGGCCATTTTTCACCTAGAAAAAGAGCAAAATTTACATAAATGCACACTGTTCACGTTAAAAATAAATCATGTCAAATCTTCCGGATATCACACAATACCAAAAATAACCGGTCACTAGACGCAACGCAACCCGGTTACATAGAAGCATTTCTCACATTTCTGTGGATAAAATGTATCACTTACATATTTCAGAAATCACAAATGAATAACTAACAGCTATTTAGTGAAATTTCCATCCCAAGATTGTGTTCTTTGCTTTTATACAGTAATAGAAGTATATTTTTTAAGATTGCATAACATAAAAGGAACCCAAAAATGCAGTTACGGTAAAATGTGATTTGAGCATGTCGTGAATCGCAATTTGTGATTTAGGTTTACTACTGACAGCTGGCAAGGAATTTAAGAAATACCTGATAAATACCTTCTTATTACATTATTCCACCCATTTTTAAAAATACCTTGGTTCAAAATCGGGGAAATAAAATGCACTGCATATTGCACCTACCGAAAAAAAACCTCATTACCTCATGCCAGGGGCGCAGTATTTAGGTGTTTCACGGGTGATCTACCCTCGACAGATGAATGAGCAAAACTCGTGTAATGTCCGCACCCCCCTTTTTGATGGGAACTTTTAGGAGAAAAGTGCAGGTATTACATGAGTAAATGCGGTATTCCATGTGCATACCTCTGAACCTGCTTGGGTGAATCTGAAAATGTTGTCAATGAAAAGCAACACATCTTGTCCTTCCTGGTCACGGAAATACTCTGCTACAGTCAGCCCAGTCAGAGCCACACGAGCACGAGCGCCAGGTGGTTCATTCATCTGCCCGTACACCAGAGCCACCTACAACAAAACAAATTTGTATATACAATATGATTCAACTAAAATAATTAAAGGATCTCAGTCAATCTACATTTGGAAAAATGGGCAAAGACTGAGATACCCATAATTACAATCTACTAGTTTCCAAAGAAGGTATGTTGACCACCACCTGTATTAAAAGGAAGGTCAAAGTTTGACATTAGAGCAGCAAACTATAATCTTCAGAAAACGGAGCCTCAGGACTGGCAAAGCCCTTAAATTTTCAAAGAAGCACTGCATATTTGCTAGGCCTCCATAGCACATCTCAATTCAACTGAGAATTTCTGCTTGGTAGTAAACAGTAATATTGCATCTCTGAACTTAACATATGACTTGTTTAAATTTTAACTTCAAAACAATAAGCTCTGAAAATGATAAATTATGTCTTTTAAACCAGTTCAGCATCCACAGGGTTATAATAATCTCGGAGTGGGAACAATATTTTTCATTTAAAATATTTAATAAATACAGTACTACTCAAAATATAGTGTTTCTGAAAATTGTTTTCCAAATGCAATGTATACATTATTGATAAACAAGTAAGATACCCTTCCTAAAGCAAGAAGTGGAAGCATATTTTCTTAAAATTTTCAGGATTCTGGTAGATAAAGTCACTGATTAATGGAAACATGAGAAAAATATTAGTCAAAGTAGACATGAAATTTACAAAGAAAATACTGTGCTATAATAACAATTAACAGAGAGCTGATACCTCAGTCAGATCAATGCAAGCATTTGGGAGTAAACATGACTCAAGACTTAGGATGGGATTTGCACATTGATAAGATCGTTGCCGCAACTTACAAGAACCTCCATTTTGCTATGAGAAATCTCGAAAAAGGCACTACGCCACATAACTCTCAATCACATTTTAAAATTACTTGGAATCATTGTACAAATATGGGATATGAACCAAACAATACCTAAATGAATGAAAATTCAGTTTCATACTAGAGATTTTTAAATATGCATCAAATAGGTCCACAGATTCCTTTTGAACACGAAAATGTCGTGTTTTTAGGGTTATCTTTTGTCATCAATGGAAATCGCATTGTTGCTAATTTCAGCATGCAGTGGACCTCTTAAAGGTTCCCCCCTCTACCCCTGGTGCTGCTGGCCTCCCTACCATGAAATTTCTGAGATATTACTATTTCGTAATTAAATCTACATTTTTATAAAGAAATTATAAGCACAAGACTAAAATTTTTCAACAGTTTCTTTAGGTGTTAGTTAAAATTCTGAGTGAACAAATAACAAATTTGAAAAATTTGGGGGCACCAACAGCACGGGGACCAGAGAAATAAAAATCATTTGCTACTTAAAAGAAAACTTTCCCGAGTGAAGGTGGGTAACTCCAGCTAGTACGTAATCAAGAGCCTAGCTTAAAATTGGAAAACTAAAGATAAAGAATCCTGATATTTTTGTCCCACAGTCCAACTTAATGGTAAAATTTATACCCAGTAGTTAGGCCACCCCAACAATTGCAAATAAAAAACTCATAACTGTAAAAAATATTTTAAATGATAGCAACATCATTACCTTGGAGGTCTTATCCTTCAATGAAATGACTCCAGACTCAATCATTTCATGATACAAGTCATTGCCCTCTCGCGTTCTTTCACCAACACCAGCAAATACTGAGTAACCACCATGAGCCTTTGCTACATTGTTGATTAGCTCCATAATAAGTACAGTCTTTCCTACACCAGCACCTCCAAAAAGACCTGCAAGATTCAAGTTTTCCAACAATTAACAGTAACCCGGGTTAGTTTTTCCTAATTCTTCTTAAACCATAAGTGTGAAGAAGTCCCTTTATAATACCTTAATTGCAATGTTTATAATAACCAAAGACCAATCAATTGAGAGAAAATGACAAAAATATTAACTTTACAAAGACAAAACTTACCAATTTTACCGCCCTTGGCATAAGGAGCAAGAAGATCTACTACTTTGATTCCTGTAACTAAAATTTCTTGCTCTACACTCATCTCCACAAACTCGGGGGCATCAGCGTGGATTGAAGCATATTTGTCTGTTGTGATGGGACCCCTTTCATCAATTGGCTCACCTAGAATACACAAGAAAAAATGTTTACTCAAGGCAAATTTCTTCAAAATAGTAAAAAAACAGCCGACTTTCACACTCTAAACTCACCAATAACATTGATAATTCTTCCTAGTGTTTCTGCACCCACTGGAATTCTGATGGGAAATCCAGAATCTAATACTTCTTGACCACGGACTAAACCTTCCGTACCATCCATGGCAATGGTTCGGACTGTGCTCTCACCTAAATTATGTAGTGTAAAAATATTATGTCAATCCCAACTGATATTTTAATGGCAGCAGCAGTTAATTGTTCAAAATTAACAGCCAAAACAAGTTTCGAAACAGCTGTTTAAGGATGTGAAAGCATAAAAACAACAATTTACACATTTCCAATCACAAGCTACACATTCATGGTGAAAAGTAGAATACAAATATGCATAATAAAATAAGCCAAATATTTTTAGCAGCAAAATTACCTAAGCTACTTTAAAATTCAAATTTGCTCGTTATTAACACCTAACGTACCTAATAGAATTATAGTAACTAGCATTAAACGATAGCCTTACCCAAGTGCTGAGCAACTTCCAACACCAGGCGGGGTTTTCGATCCTTAACCTCAAGAGCATTGAGGATAGGAGGCAAGTTGTCCTCAAATTGGACATCAACAACAGCACCAATCACCGCAACTACCTTACCCTTGGCTCCTGCTGCAGCTTTCGCTTGTGTGGCATATGTTGTCTTGTCTGGATTTGACACAAATATAACAAAGCAATATTATCACCTGTAGGAACTAAAAGAAGGCTTCATCAAAAATAACGAGTTCCAGAAAAAATTACACCACCACTAAAACTTGCAATTAATCTAAACACAACTAAATTATTTTTGCTGAATTTTCCTATGTTTAAATCATTAAAAATGGTTGCATTGCCTAAAGCTTATTTTTCTAAAATGAATTTCAAAGGAAAATACCAATCAAGCATCTTGGTATTGAAAGATGCCTTATTTCCTACAAAAAGATAAGCAGAAACAAATTTACTACACAGTGCATCAAAGGCCAAGCATCTTACCAGAAACATGAATATTTCTTCTTCCAGCAAGGAAAATTCCAAAATATTTTGAATTGGTTAATCATCAAAGCTTTATCAAGAAAAACTTTTAGATTACAAATTACATAGCATACTGTTCTAATTTTTCTCTGAGTATAATTGTGAGAAATACTACAATATTGAAAAGTCAAATTCATTAGCTCATATTAATGATTATAATAATATGTATGGCCATCTGATCCACAGCAAGCATTTTAGAAGAAAATTGTTGTTTAGCAACTTAATTGCTTCAGTGAATAAAATAAGAGTTGAACACAATGAATAATTTGGTGATGCTGATCAATTTACAGGTTACCCTTCACATGCATTCTTTTCCCTAAACATGTATTCTCATCAAAGTACAATGTCAAATAGTAAGAGAATTAAAAGGAAACGTTCAAGTTACTGCACTGCAGACAATATACTGTTAATCATGTATTCATACATCCAGGTTTTTTCACCTTTAGCAGTTACGAAATTAATGCATGTACAATTTCATAATCACAGGAATTTAAAAATATTTGATTTTATGGGCTGACAATCAGTACAATTTGGAGCTGTTTTTGTATGCAAGCTGGATAAAATCAAATTGCTATAAAAGGCTGTTTAAAAGGAAAAGAAGAATTCCTAAACAAAAATTTCCCTGCAAACTTAATTTCAAAACAAAATGATCTGCTAAACATCTAATTTAATGGATAGTATTTTTAACCTTCATTTTACGGCTAACTTCTTGACTGAACATGAAAATTTTAATATTATGTTGTCACTGAAAATTATATGCACTGATGCTGTAATTATATTTTCAAAGATCAAAATTCTCAAAATTAACTCTTTAAACCTTACATAAGAAATTAAAATTCAGGTAATTGATGAACATGATCTCCAATCAATGCTAAATAATGTATAACACTAGGAGTGGAAACTTCAAGGGGCAAATTATCATTAATTAGGAATAGCACGTTTGTTATAATAAGCAATATATACCCGTTTTCACTGAGATTTGAAATATGCTTCACTTGGGGTTTGTATTAAAAATATTTTACTGTATGAGCAGCATTAACTTGCTCGGACAAATAGCATTACCTAATCAACTATGATTATATCCGTAAATAGCATTTCGAAAGCTGTTGAATTACAGCTTAAAATGTAACATTTAGAATAAATTCAGAATTTAAAGATAAAAATCAAAATGGGTAATACCGCCATGAAACATTATTAATCAATATCACTCATGTTACGCAACTTTAATGTTAAGTTTTAACAAAACCCAGCTGATTAAAAAGCCTACCACATGAGAGAATACAGACCACGAAATTCAAATCTCTTTTATTTACTCGAGCATTTTATCAAAATAGCATACATGCACTTTTATCATTGATTAAGAACTTAAACATTCCAATATTTCGAGTCTTTATGATTGACTTGGAAATGTACCGGAATTACGAGAAATGTAACCAATGTCATACTAACCAATTAATGAACTAAACCGAGCATAACTATGTTTTTATAATTTTTCATTAAGACCCATTCCGGTAGACCGATTTATTGGGTAGCCAACCCTTGACATTGCAAGCAGTCGATTAACTATTTAGTATAATCCATATCAATTGAAATCAACGCCTGCCACTTAGTAGATTGATGCGCGATTTAGCGTTTAATACTGTTTTAACATGTAGGAAAGTCCACGAATTTTCTAATCGTGTCAAATATATTGTACGGCAAGAATAAAAGTAATTCAAGGCTTAAAAGAAAAACCAATAGGAATGCCATTTCATTATGACTTCATTACGCGAAAGAACTTTAATTTATTGAAAATACTCAGAAAAAACGGCATTCCATAAATATCAAATACCATAAACTAATTCTTCCATAAGAACTGAAATATCACTATAGGCAAACGAAAACATTTAATTAAATAAAATTTAATAGCTTCGCTATAAACTCGTATGCTGAATGTTACACAACGTTAAAAGCCTAATCGGCAAATAAATATTGTAATGCAGATAGACCGGTTATCACAAAATGGCCGCCTGTAACAAGTGAATTTAGAAAAAATAATAAGTTAATGCCATTTCAACAAGAATATAAATTGCAATTAAACAAACAATTACGTTATCGCCTAATGCTAAAATAGTCTGTAGCCAAAAAGACATCAGTAATAAATCTAACGGCACACTAGTCAAGCACCATACTCCAATTCATATATGTATCGATTTAAGTAAAACTTTATGGAATACTTTATACTTACTATTGCCGAAATAGACCGCAGTGGCCTTTGCCGTCTCATTTTGAAGATTCTGAGGCCTAAGGGCGGGTTTTACCCCCCTTAAAACCCCAGCAGTTGCCCGAGATACCGCACTCCACATGATGGCCGACGAAAAGGGACGATCAGACAGATCACGTGACAGAACCTTCCCAACTTACCCTGCGAAAGCTAGTTCCCCGGATGGACATGCGTAAACATATGCCCATGCGCAATGCCACCCTCTGCACTATGAGCGCAAACTTTAAATGAAGTATTGATTTAATTGAAATAACCAAAGAATTGCTAAGCATTGATGCGTTAATTATATCTGTAAAGATCTCAAGCTTTCACGAGACTGGTGTTATATTTATTTTTTAATATTTAATTGTTGTTGCCCCATCCGTTATCCCGAAGTAATTGGTCATGACAGAATTAGAACTTTATAAACGGTCTTTGAAAAGTTTACTGACCCAAATTATAGACTTCCGAAAGGAATGAACGCAGTATGTAGTGCAAAAGGATCATTTATAGAGATGCTAAGAAGTTCGTCTAATAGTATTACACAGTTGGTACATTTTAAATACAACTATTTACATTAGAAATCAAAAACAATAAAACACATAAGTTGCAGAGGATATCAATTGATATTATACATGTGGCAACACAACATGGGAAACCAACTGTTCTAAATGCATACATTCTTCCACTGAATAGAATACCTTGTCTAGCAGATATTCTCTTAGTCATCTTTTAAAAATATTATTATATTATTATAGTCGGTCTAGGTGGCGGCGGGATAACGTCCTCGCCTGCCAATCCGAAGGTCGCGGGTTCGAATCCCGCCTAGGTGGGTTTTTCTCCACCTAGGGCATGGATGTATGTGTTCGCCTATTGTTATTGTTAACATATTCCACTGTAAAATGGCTACAAAAGCTGTATGTGGAATTGTTGAATAAATAAAAATAAAATAAAAAAAATATTGGATATATTTTTTATATTTGTAGACAGTTTATTCAGAAATTTGATTCCTGCATATGCAGGGCCATTACTATACATTTTTAGATTATATTTAATAAGTCTCAAGTCATCCTTTGTTCTTGTGTCATAATCATGCACACCTTTATTTTGCTTAAGTTTGAAAAGAGATGGATTTTCCTTAACAAACAGGATTGTGTAGAAAAGACGCATTTGTGGGAGGGGTGTCCAGTGAAAGAGGTGTGTTTGTGGGAGGGGCGTTCAGAGAAAACTGCACCAGGGTCCTGAGCAGGTGAAGATTGGGCTCTTAAAATGGTCTTGGAATTATCTCAAAGAGGCCCTTTCACGAAGTTGGTATCTTTCCCGTAGAATAATCTTATGTCAAATTCTATGGTATGCACTACATCATATTTGCTGCACATTTAGGAAAAAAGTTTAATACGTTCACAGATTAATTTTCAACTGCCTGTAATTTACTTTTAAAAGACTAGTAAAATAAAGGAAACAATTTCATTCCTTTGAATTACCACAGTACAAGTTAAAAATATCTTCTATCCCAAAATGGTAATAATTTAATCCAATTTCAAGATTTTTTTATTAGTCTGACTGAAAAAGTATTATACACACTTCACGTTGTTTTCTGCTCTACTCTTCTGCTTTTTATCCATCTATAAAATATTAAGGCAAATAAAATAGACTAATCACGGATGGAATGATTTATTTTTTCAACAAACTCTGATTAGCAATATAAGATTTAGTCATCAGGTACTCACTAATGGTCATTTCCCTACTAAAACAGCAAAGTAGAGAAAGAAGACTGTTGTAAGGAGTAAGTAAATGGATGAGGAAGTAAAAGAAGACAAAGAAAGGGAGAGAGGATGGAAGATGAAAGAAAATGGAGAAACCAGGAAGAGAAATGGAGGAATACAGAGAGGGTAGGAAACAAGGAATGAGGAGAAAGGGAAAGTGGGAAGGAAGTATGGAGAAGGAGATAGACAGAGGGGAAATATGTAAGTTTAATATTTTACCCTCATATTAGACATGTAATTATACTAACAGTTACTGAGAGCAGAAGTGGTATATAGGATATTTTCAATTTACATAAAAGAAAAACCTTACCTTCTAATTGAAATTAGCGTATTCTGAACAAAACTATTTCCTTTTTGACAATAATTTTTATAAACAAACGGATGGTCTCGCAATGGGGTCCCCTCTTTCCCCTCTCCTTGCCGACATCTTCCTCAACAATTTAGAAGTTAACCTTTTTAATTCTGACCATCCTTTATTAACTTATTCCGAATTTTGGGGTAGGTATGTGGATGACATTTTGTGTGTCTGGAGTGGTACGGATGACCAACTTTCTGAATTTTTAACCCTTTTAAATTTCCTCCATCCTTCCATTTCTTTTACGGACGAATCTGAAACAAATGGTTTGCTTAACTTTTTAGATCTCACTTTGTCTCTGCTGAACAACACACCTACCTTTGCGATTTTCTGTAAACCCACTTACACAGATCAGGTTATTCTCAATCACTCTTCCCATCATTTTTCTCACAAACACGCTTCTTTTCATTCTATGCTTCACCACCTTCTTAGTATACCCTTTTCTAAACCCAATTTCCTTATAGAACTTAACACCATTAAACAGATCACTATCAATAATGGCTACCAAATTGGTTTAATCGATAAAATTATCTCCAAAAAACGTTTTCTTATTGCCTCCCAAAAAATCATTTCTTTTCCGCCTAATTTCAGCCCCAAACCTCTTAGTTAGCACAGACTCCCATTTTTAGGAAACATTTCTTATAAATTGTCCAATCTTTTTCCTAAACTCAAACTTAAACCTGCTTCTACTCCCCAGTTACTTTTTCCAAATTATTATTTAATGCTAAAGACCTGATAGAGTTATCATTAAGAAGTGGTGTTTATAAACTTGCTTGTGATGATTGCGGAGCGGTCTACATTGGCCAAACAGGGAGGAGTTTTGACAAAAGGATTATGGAACATAAGCGATACTTCCGGTTAAATAATTTGAATTCTCAATTTGCGAAACCTCTGTTAAACCTCAATCACCATAGTTCCTTTGTTTTCTTTGTAACCCCTACTGTCTCCCTCTCCTCCCCTCATTTTTCCCTATATATATGGAACAATTTATATTTTATCACCTGATGATGCTATGATAGTGAAACCGGTCGTGTTTAAATGAAAATTTGTGGAAATACAAAGTTCTTCCTTTTTCAATATGAGTAAATTCCACCGAGTTGATCCTGACCTCATTAATGATACTTACCTTATAAATTTCTGAAGTTGATGGTTAGAAGCTCAAAGGAAATAAAACTGTATTAGTCATAATTTTAATTAAAACTTAATTGGCACAAGCACACCCCATGCAAAAATGGTACCCCAATTCTGAACGAGATTTTATGCCTGAAACTGCAGTACAGCTGCGTCCATGTGATGTGAGGAAGGCAATTCAAGCAGGGGAAATCCCTGTCTCTCAACAGTCAGCCATCTGAGCCCCCTCTCTTCTATCTCTCTTCCTTCGTCCTCTCCAATCACTTACTTGCTTAATAGATTTTTCTTAACGTGCAATATTGAGCTTTCTCACGATGTTAATTATTTCTTCTCATTGGCATATTAGAAGGGATCTGAGCATGGAGCCATAACACTTGAGAGAATAAGCAATCTCAAGTGTCTTATTTACATCCGAGGTCATCACTCCCCTGAGACTTTGATCATTAGCAATTTTGTTTCGATATGCAATATCATCCCCGATCTCATAACAAATACGACATCTGTAAGCAGCCTTGGCAATAAGCGGCATATATATGTTAGGTTCGGCAAATAAAGGCATATTAACCAGAACACATTGGCACACTTGCACCATGTCCCCACATTATAAGGGACACATTAAGGTGAGCAGGAGTTCCCGTAGCTCAAGAAATTGAAAACAAAGGTGGCAATGACTCATATGGCCTGCCAGGATTCTCAAATTCTGTAAGTGCTCTGGGCCTCTAAATAACTGAAGGGGGCCCCAATAATTGTGCACCCAGCCTCTCGACCACCTTAATCCAGTCTTGCATGTAACTGGTTAATGCGTATCACCCAGACTTGAATGACTAGGATAATGTAAAGCATACAGTATGTCACTTATAGTTTAATGTAAATTTTACCAAAGTTTCATGTATACCCGATAAGTAGATAAAAATTTATAAATACATAATTATATAATTGTACTTCCTAAAATCCAATTTCATTTAAATCACCTCCATCCTCCTGGAGAGATTCAATGAAATAATGCAATCACAATCCACGAGCCGAATGCAGGCCATTATGCGATTTTATTTCACCATCACCTTTGCTTCTCCTATATAATATCGTATATTTATTATCCCAGATTTTGATTACTTATAATAACTAAAATATGAAATAATATTCCTGTATCTTTGAAAAAATACCTCTCTAATAAAAATGTATAACACCACTTTTATAACAATGCGGCTCACATTTAATGAAAAACTTTGTAATGTGGTCCAGCATATGATAAAAGTTGAGCACCACTGCTTTATGCAAAAATCCCCATCGAGAAAGAAGAGAGCCTGGGCCACTTAGAGGCCATTCATCAATGGCGTGAGCAAATCATGGTCTCTTAAGAGGCCTTCCACATGGGCGTTAAAAGCCCTCTGGCCCTTGGTTCATGCTGTATAAAATTTCAGTCCACTGACCTTTGCGTTCCACCGACCATTCTGGATATTTCAAGATCTCCAGATTGGCCAATTAGCCCCTGACTCTGAATCCCTTAATCCTGTCTTGAGTACAGTGCATTCTATGTTCGAGTTATAATTCTATCAGGCATTCTATTAATCCTCTTTGAGAGAGAAAAGTTTTGTGGAATTAGATTTAGTCAAAGGTTATTATGTTGGAATTACACATGATCTATTGTACAAATTTCTATTTTTAAATAAAATAAAAAGCTTGCAATACTTATATAAAATTTTTAATCTAAAAGTATTTAACTTGATAAAGTTATACTATCACAATAATTACTGAATCACAATAATATGAGTATTACTAACTGTATTTTCATTTGAATAAATTTTATATGGGTAACTAAAAGGAAACAAATGGCTTTTATTATTGTAATTAACACGAAAAACATTATCAGTTAACATCAAAGTCTCCTAAAACGTTTATTGAGTAATTTTTAATTTGAGTAAATGTATTAAACTAAATTTATCTCAAATACCTTTTCTCAATAATTTATTGCTGTTTAAATCTAATGCATTTCATATACTATATACAACTGAAATTTACAAAGTGGTAGGCTTAAATGTGACAAATCTATGGGATAAGCCATGGTAGTAAAATTTATTTTTGTGAAAAGACCAAAAATATGCAAGTTTTTAGCAGCGCCATAGCAAGGGTATGGCAAAGGTGGCAAATGCCATAGGTTCTGTTTGAAATAGGTACCAATCATTTCTGAAAAACATGCCAAATTTATTTCCCATAAATAACAGGTAATTAATTTTATACTCAAATATTATTATTTCGAATGAAAATGCAGTTATTCTTTATGAAAAAGCAGGAAAATAATATTTTACATAACTAAGGTGTTTCCTAAAATTTTGTCGTAGATGTCAAATCTCTCAGATACATTTTTGCTCTTATTCAGTACAGTATAAAACTATTTCAACAAAATAATAAAACCATGCTTTTAGACTAAATATAAAAATTCAAAATAAATCAAACAACCAATCTGTGAGACAGTTTTTTTGCAGTATTCTCTATACCAGAGGCCATCTAACCTTTTACTAAAACGGCCACATGAAACTTGATATGCCATTGTACAGGCCACATATGACCTGTCAAACATGCACATATCCAGAAATTTACATCAGGGGGGTCTGAGGCCAAAACCCAATTTCCAGCAATTGATTAAATAAAAGTCCTATTCAAATAATATAAACGTTTATGTTTTAGTTCTCATTACTCAATGCAGCAAGTAGCAGCATAGCAAGAGGAAATGTAGCAAGTTCATAGTGTGGTTAATGCAGATTCCACAAATGTCTGTACACCGGAGGGGGGCAGGTCCGGACCCGCCCCCTGGGTACCTACATCCTTGCTGTCAAATGATTGGTCAGTCCATGTGTAAATTTCAAAGGTCTAGTTTTAAGCATTTATTTATGTGGTATCAAATGCTTAGATCAAAAGTATATTGCATCCATACACTAAAAATGTTGCTAATATTTCATAATTGATATCTTTTGACACATCCTGTTGGATAATATATGAATAAGGATATTGATGAGGTGAGCCACATTAAATAACTGTGCAGGCAGGACATGATGCCCCAGATGCTGGAATATGCTTGGCACAAAACAGAATACATTCTATGCACTATAAATGTTGCCCCTGTGAAGATTGTTAATGATTAACAAAACTCTTTGAGTTGTTCTTTCAAATGAAATAAGCAGTTTTCTGATATCTCTTGTAGTTTGAGTTGTTTGGATGTTTGTAATGTGGTGAATAAATTATTGCCACCGTGTATTTTGTCTTTATTCTTATTTTTCTACAATAAATAAATATATTTAAAATAAATCAGGTAATATTGACCCACAACTATACCTTTTAGTTTCCTAAAATTATTCTTCAACTCTATTTCTGAAAGAAGCCAGAATTGGGCTTTGTGGTTTTAAATTTTGCTCAAACATGGAAAATTACCTGCATTTTGAATGAAATTACTTCCATAATTTTTGTTTGATTGGAATATGAGATTCCTATAGCCTTTACTGCTTATTGAGGATATGGTTACATGCTGAAATTCCCATTCATATGCATGCTATACAGTAAATCCTTATTTAACTCAGTAGATGCATTCCTAGAAAGAACAATATTTAGTGAAATTGTGTTAGAAAAACTGTATTAAATATTATGCTGTAAAATTTATGGATTAAAATTGAGGAAACTTCACTTTCAATCTTTAATAGCTTGTCTATGTGGTTCATCCTCTTCAAAGATTACCAATGCTTTCTCAATAAGATTAAATGCTTTTGACAATATATAGACAGTCAGCATGCAAGCGGGTGTGATGTCAACCAATTTGTAGCCCTTCTCCAGTAGTCCACTCTTCAGCATGAGCGTAAATTAACACCTCCTGCACTTCCTCAAAGCCAGCTTCTTTTGCAAAATTGACAATGTTACGACTTGTGTTTGTAACATCCTCATATATATTGTCGCGTATATTCCGCGTTTAGGGACTATTGCTATGGTAGCCCACCGATGCACACCAATTTCTCATGTCATCTCTACTCACTTCCTACTCCTCTCTTGACGCCACCACACTCTGTCCCCCCCTCTTCCGGTTTCTGCCTACTTCCGCTTTCGTCCCGAACCGCACGCTACTGCCATCTCGCGGGCGTTCGCAACACTCTGCCCTTCCTGACACTGCCACTCGCCCTCGAGTGGCCCACCGCAGTCTCCGATGCCTGAAGGGTGGTGGGAGAGGCAGCCCACGTAGTCTGCCAGCTTAGGGGGCCTTCGGGTCGCGCGACGAGGACGTGCCCTTTCCTCTGCAGGCGGTCGGTTTTGTTCTTCACCGTCCATGCCTTCCAGTCTGTCCTGTCCCTCCTCTTCGGTGCTTATCACGTCTCCGATGGCGTCTGCGTCCTCCCCACTGGTGAACTCGCCGGTGGTGGCCTCTCCTTCGCCATAGTCCTCCATCGCCGCCGCGTCTGGCGGCCCGGCGGGTCTTGTAGGTGGGGGGGCGCTCTTCGTCTCCGGTTGTAATCCTCATGTTGGGCGCGCTTATGCTCCGTAGTCCGAGAAGCCACACACCTCCGAACCCTCTCCACTCGTTCTAGGAACTGGCTGTAGGACTCCGGAGCTTCCTCCGGCCAGGGGAAGGTAGTCTCCTCGGGTAGTCGGTGGCTCACCGAGCCAAAACACTTACGGTGATGGTGGAGTGTGCGGACTAGCTCTCTCTTTTCAGCTTCTCCCAGTTCGTCCCCTACGTTCCACGCGGTAGCGTCCTCGTTGTCGTCCTCCGCGCCACAGGCCACGGTCTCGCCGCCAACAGTAAGCGAACCAACAACTTCGCCCGGATAGGCGTCCACCAGTCGCTGCGAGCGCCTAAAAGTTATGGGCTTCCGACCGACATTCAGGAGGGGGATCTCTACCTTGCCCTCCTCGACCTCCAGGACGGCTCCAGGGCTTGCCTATTCCCGACCCGATCGGGCACACGTCACCGCGGAGGTTAAAATTATGGATGGCGAGGAGCCGGGGACGCGGGCCGTCACGAAGGCTAATGCACCAGGGGGCACCACTTTCTCCTCCTCCACTACCAGGGTGCCGATCATATCCGGTCCCAAACCCGTCTCCATCATACCCAACTCCCGCACCGCTGCACTCCACTCGGTCGTCTTCTCGACCTCGGCCTCCGGTGCGCTCGGAATCATAAAGGCGGGTGCGTCGTCGACCGCGTCGGCGTCCTCACTGCCCCGGATAGTGTTTGCCCCCTCGCCTCCCAACCTAACATGAATTCCTCCCCCACTTCCCACTAAGACAGCGCCGCTCCTTGAGATCCAGTCGACACCTAATATCAGGTCGAACGGGGGAGTGTCCATGACCCTGACGCCCCCCAGCATCACTTCCGCGTCGTGGAACCGGATCTGCATGCGCACAGTCCCCCGTGCCCGCACCGGGCGCCCATCTATGCCCTTTATGTCCATAACATCCTCGGCGTGAATCACTAGGCCTAGAGACCTCGCGGTGTCAGCCCCGATAACACTGACGCAGGCGCCACTGTCTACAAGAGCTCTAAGATTTCCAAATCGCGGCACCGCTACCTGGACCAATGGTAATTGTCCGCTCTTCACCATATTCACACAACTCGGAATCCCCTGGCCCAACGGGCCGGCGATTCCGTTTCCCTGCGGCCGTTCCGGGCAGTCCCTTACGAGGTGACCCTCGCGACCGAACAGATAACACGCGATTTCATGCCGCGGCGCGTCAGGGCAATCCCGCGCTAGATGGTCACTCCCCCGGCACACGTAGCACATTCTGACGAGATTCCCCCCTCTACGATTTTCTCCCCACGCCTACTCTCTTGCCCCGACAACACCTCCAGCCGGTCCAATCGCGCGGAGAGCCGCTCCAGCATACTCGGCAGCGAATCTTGGCGGTCGCCCTCGCTTTTCTCCTCACTGGGTGTGGCTACGGAAGCCTGGTTGGAGATACCCGCACCTGGGACCCCGCGGCCGTTCGATAGCTCAGTGGACCCCATTGCCGCGCCGGGAAGCAAACTCGAGACAATCATGGGATTCCCAAGGCCATTCTCCACCGCCTCCAGCCTCTCCAGGAACGCGTCGACGGTCGATGGCACCCCTGACATCACCGCAGCCGCTACTTCCAGACGCCGCAGTCCACGCGCGATCCTCCCGATCTGCTCCGCCGTCGGCAGATCGACGGGGCAGCGACGACAAAGACGCAGCTTGTCGTAAACATAATGGCTGCCAGGCTCACCAAGTTGCTGGACACTGGCTTCCATCAGTCGACACCATTCCTCTAAGGGCAGCTCCAGCCCAAACGCTGCCTCGAGGCCTTTAACCCACTCCTCCCAGGAAGCCGCGTGAACGCCCCTCACCTCGTGCCAGTTGTCGGCGGCCCCCGCGATCTTCGCCAGCGCCGCTCGCAAATAGTCCGGAGATTCCCAGCCCTCCGCCTGCCCCACACGCCAAATCGTTGCGATCCACCGCCGAACGTCCTCGTCGCGATCCCCGACGAACGTTGGGATAGCGGTCATGCTTGTCGCGCTGAGCGCTCGGGGCATGGTGTTAGAGGTACCTTTTGGCGGACTCTCGGGCTCCCGCCGACAAAACGTGCTCTGGAAGGCTTCCCTCTGTGCCCTTAACTCCTCCTGAAGGGCCATCCTCTGCTGCGCCATCTCGCTCATGAGCTCGCGGACGAGCGAAGGTTCCATAGCGGCGTATATATCGTCCGTACCGGCAATCTCGCGCCCGCTTCGTAGTCTCATACACACCTCCTCGCCAACTTCCACTTCAACACAGTGAAAACGTGCAAAGACGACACGTGGTCCCCAAGGCCCGTTTTTTGTTTAATAAACGGCGTGGTCTATTCCGCAAATCCCACTTCTGACACCAAATGTCGCGTATATTCCGCGTTTAGGGACTATTGCTACGATAGCCCGCCGATGCACACCGATTTCTCTTGTCGTTTTCTCTCACTTCCTACTCCTCTTTCGACGCCACCACACTCTCCCGCCCCCTCTTCCGGTTTTTGCCTTCCTCTTTCGTGCCGAACCGCACGCTACTGCCATCTCGCGGGCATTTGCAACAATATCATGGTGCCCTTGAAGTCATGTGCACCTTCAGTCCACAACTTCTGCCAAACTCCACTCCTATAGGCAATTGATATTTCAACCCATGACTCAGCATTAATATTGAATGTACTTTTGATAGTAAATTTAATTCTTTGACTTTCGGCTTACCTTCACCATCTATTGCTTTGATTTGGCAAAGGTTTTGGATAAATAACAATTTAAACATGGCGATGTCTCATTGGTCCATGGATTGGATAATTGATCTTGTATTTGGTTAAAAAAAATAACTTTGATTGTGAGGGTAACAGGGAATACTGTTGAGTAGCACAACAATCTTTAAAAGTCAATTTATCTTTCGTGGAATATTTTTTTATTTGCTTGTAGTGGCCTTTGGATTTCATCATGTGAAAATCATCATGCTCTCCATGCAATGAAACCTGAAAGTTAATACAAGCATTCATGAAAACTGTGAAAGTCTTCAACTCTATTCTTTCATTTCTTTGCAGAGATACACATTAAAATATTCTATGAAAATTCTACCAGTTAACCACAAATTCTACCTGCCCCATCAGCAAGGAAATGGTCTTGGAGGCAAAGACCAGCTCATGCACATTTCTTTTTCAATTTTGTTTGATATTTTTATTTGTAAACTACCTTACAAGCCCATCAAAAATTAAGGGAAAAAGCTAAACAAAATTATTTAGATTTCTAACATTTGTTATCACAATTCTAACATTTATCATAACAAAGTTATTTTCTAGTCACATCAATTCATTAATGCAATAGTTCACTTTAAACCACATTTCTTGTAAATATTCATTTGTAAATTGTATATGGTTAGGTGGAGGAAGGGGTTACAAAGTCTCAACCTTGTTGTTTAAAGTGTAAAATAAATAAATATATCATTCAAAGGACTTAAGTAAACTGTAGTACATCCAGTGTATCTCCTAATATTACACTGCCTTGTTTGATTCCACGTTGGCTCTTATCTAAACAATGGTTACGTCCCACTCTAGATCAGAGGTTCACAACATGGTGCCTGCCAAGGTATTTCTAGGTGCCTGTTGAAGCATTTCCAGGCACCCAATGCTCTAATAGTGTAGAAATTCCCAAGGGATACAATATTGAAATACATTTCAAAGTTCATCATTAATCCTTTGATATGCAGACGGGGTTGAGAAAGCTTAGGCAAAAGCCTACTACCCTATGGAAAGATCGGTAACTTAATTCTATAGAGCAAGGGTGCCCAACCTGCGGCCCTCATAGCAATTTCATGTGGCCCACCACTAGCGTTTCGTAGTTTTCAAAAATTTTCATTCTTTTTTTATTTACCCACCAAATGTTATTTTATATCTAGCAAAAACTGTTAAAATGTCTAGCATTAAATTGAGAGCCCTTAATAAATATTTCTCTATTCAAATAAGTTATTTTTAATTGTGTATTTGATATTTTCTCAAAGATATTTCTAAGATTGAATTGAATCATGATTCTTAATATTGTAATTTTAACCCTGTAAACCAAATTTTAATTTGACTTTCACTCATATAGTGCCTCGGAATCTCTAGTTAACTTCTGATTAAACTTTAATCCAGACTGCCGAAGAATTGACAATTTCCAATGTGGCCCACCGAAGGCTTCACTGCCACCAATGCAGCCCACCAAGTAGAAAAGGTTGCCCACTACTGCTATAGAGCGATGCTCAGGTTTTCACGTAAGGTGACACTTATGTTCAGCGAGAAAATTTCTTTGAACAAGTTCTTCAAAAAACTTGAAAGAAATCCTGCAACCCATTCACCAACACGAAAATAACCACCAAAGCTACCTTTAGACTCTCCATCTAAATCAATTTCAAAATTCTCTGATAACAGCCCCTTTTCCAATGACCAATAACTCTGCTTCTACCCCATAATAACGCTTCAACCACTATTAGCAAATGGAGAGGATAATTTCAGGTAAGAAATATTTTTGTAAATTGTTATTTTAAAGTTTTATATATAATTTTATATATTGTATGCATGTTTAAATTTAATGTTAGTTAATTTTAAATACAATGGTGCAATATTCCAACTTGGTTTTGAGTGAAAAAATATGAGTTTTTCCATTTTGGGAATGCATCTCCATTTATAACATTAGTTAATATGGAAAATTACCGTCCGCTTAACGTACATCTGCTTAACGTACAGGTTTTCAAGAACATAACCTGTATGTTAGGCGGACACTGCCTGTAATTACAATTTCAGTGCCTTTGCAATGTTTAATCTCTGATGAGATCATTGAATAACGGGATTAATGCCACAGAGCATTATAATTCTGATAGATGTAATAAAAATCTTATAAATATCTAAGATAAATACCCTTATGTGTATTGAGATCACAATAGCTACAGCAGTACACATAGTGTACACATAAGCTTCAGGTGATTCAATATTAAAAAATGTATGGAAACTGAACACCAGAATGTCATTACAGTGCATGTCCACAGAAAAAAATGACCCGTGAATGTAGAAAAAAAAGAAGTGAAAACTGAAGGTTACAGAAAAAGAGAAAGTCTTCATAAGCTTGTACTAAATGGCCACAACTAGAGAAGGAAGTGAAAAAATGGATAGTAGAATACATGAAGTTATATATTGCTGTATAGATGAAAATGGTTATGTACAAGGCAAAAAGAGTAGCAGAAGGAAAATGACTAGTTGAACATATGTATCGTTATTACACATGCATTATATTTGTTAGGAATTAAATCCTCATCTTGCACTTGTTTAACCCCTCAACGCCGTCAGTCGTACTATTACGTCCTGCAAAAACTGTCTAATCGGCCGTCAGGCGTACTATTACGTCCTGCGGCAGCCCTAATTTATTTTATCTTTTGATGCTAGAGACTTCTTTAAATCTAAATAACCTATATATATTTTGAAAGAGGAAGCTTTGTACTTCCTATCCATGTTTGTCCTGTATTATTTTTCTCTTTTAAAAAATATATAATCAACGTTGAATTTCGCGATAGAATTTTCAATTTTGCTATGATATGATGGTGTTTCTCCGTATAAAAGTCGCTTTTCAATGTAGCAAGGAACCTTTCCTTGGTGTTTGAAATGCAATGTTGGAACTGTGTATCATTTCAAAGGAGAGCACGTTTTCTCTCGTCTTTTTTCCTCGTGGAGATATTTGGCTTATGTCATATGACAAAGGTCTTCGTCGGTATGTAAAGAAAGAAAGGAAAACATCTTATGTCTGTCTATGCACAGCTTATTAGTAATGTTTACAATGCAATTGATGAAGAATGGAATTAGGTTGAGTAAAAACATTTCTGTAAACATACCCTTCCATTACCACGCGATCCTTCGTTCATCGCTTCATAGGAGAGCATCAACATCAAAACAGCTGATTTCAAAATCTAAGGCCGACATTCTTCCGATAATTTAGTGCCACGCCTCAAAGAGAGGCATTTTGTGAGAAGGATAATATCTGTCATATAATTTTCAAGAGATTTAGAATTTTATTTTAATCTCGACGAAAATTGCGGGAAATTGATTATATCAATTTGTAAGTATTTGTCTACATATAATATACGTTTAGTTTTGTGATAGAATTTTAGTTTTTACCACGGACCTACGGATTTTCGGTTTCTAAAGTTGACCCATAAATACCTATGGAAAGGGAATCCACAAAATTGGGTTCCTTTTCTTTGACACTTGAAAGAAGACGAGGTCTGTTTTCCTCTTCAGATAACTGCTTCACTGTTGTGCTAGCAGGGCCAAAGCAGCGATGAAGCGAGTAGGCAAGAAAAGAACACGCCAGCAAAAATCACGAAAAGCTCTTCCATATATTTACACAATACATTACTAGAAGTGTTTACTAAGTTATAAGGCATTTCTTGCTGAATCCAATTCATCATCATCATGCTTCTGTCCGAAGACAGGTTTTAACTGAATCGCTGCCTCCATTTCTCTCTCTCCCTAGAAGCCTCTTTTATATCTCTATAAGTAGTATATCCCTGCTTTATATTATCTAATATTCCTATTCTTTTTCTCCCTCTTCCTCTTTTTCCACTAATTTTTCCTTCTAAGATCGTCCTTTGTAAACACTGTCTTCTCAATATGTGCCCTATCCAATTTGCTTTTCTTTTCCTGATTGTTTTTATTAGCATCCTATCTTCTCCCACCATTTCTAATACTTCTTCATTTCTCTTCCTCTCTGTCCATTTCACTTTCATCATTCTTCTCCATACCCACATCTCAAAACTTTCTAAATATTTTTCCACCTTTCTCCTTATCGTCCACGTCTCTGCACCATAAAGAGCTATGCTCCATATGTAGCATTTTGCTAATTTCTTCCTTGTTTCTAGATTTATTTTCTTGCTTGTGAGAAGCTCCTTCTTCTTGTTAAATGCTGCTTTTGCCATTGCAATCCTACTTCTGATGTCCTGTGTACTACTTCCATCCTGTGCTAAAATACTGCCGAGATATTTGAAACTACTTACTTGTTCCAATTTTTTGCCATTTACCATTATATTTAATTCTTTATGTTCCTTTGAAACCACCATGACTTTCGTTTTTTCTGTATTGATCTTCATTCCATATTGTTGGCCAACCTCAACTAGTCTGTCTGTCATCCTCTGAAGCTCTTTCTCGCCTTCTGCTATTAAGCCCTGATCATCTGCGTATTAAATGGTGGTAATACTTTCACCTCCTATCTTAAATCCTTTCTCTTCCATCAACGCTTCTTCTGTTATTGTTTCTGCATAAATATTAAATATCGCTGGTGAAATAGGACAACCCTGCCTCACTCCCCTCCCTATTGAAGTACTTTCTGTTTCTTCTCCTTCAACCCTGACTCTAATCTTTTGATCAAAGTAAAGGTTTTTAAGCAGTCTTTTATCTTTCCAATCTATTCCTATTTTGTTTAAAATACCTAGCATCTTATCCCATTTCACTCGGTCAAAAGCTTTTTCCCAATCTACAAAACAAAAATACATATCTTTATTGACTTCTAGCGCTCTTTCTATCATGATCCTCATACATCCTATAGCATCTCTAGTCCCCCTTCCTCTTCTAAAACCAAACTGATTATCTTGCAGCTCCTTTTCTATTTTACATTCAATTCTTTTGGTTATTATTCTGGTTAGAACTTTAGCTGTATGAGAAATTAAACTAATAGTTCTGTAATCCTTACAACATTTTGCATTGTTCTTTTTCTCCAGTGGTACCATCACAACATCTAAAAAATCTTCAGGCCATACGCCAGTATCATATACTTGGTTAAAAAATTTTGTGAGTTGCTTAACTGCTTTAGACCCTAAAACCTTAAGAACGTCCACGGGTATATCATCACTCCCAACAGCCTTTCTTCTTTTCATGTCATCAATTGCTCTTTTAACTTCAGACTCGAGAATACTTGGTCCTAGCTGATCTTCTTCCACATCCTCTTCTTCATTTAATTCAATATTTCTTGGCTTTCCTTCTTTGTCATACAGAACCTCAATGTATTCTTTCCAGACACTCTTTACATCATCTGGCTCCGATACTATTTTACCACTTTTGTTCATGATTCCTTTACGTCCTATCTTTCTTGCTTTTTTCCTGAATAGTTCCCTTGCTTTGCTATACATGAGGTCTGTTCTACAAATTCTTTCACATTCGGCAATCTCCTCGCATTTCTCATTTATACACTGTTCTCTGGCTTTATCTGTTTCCCTTCTTAAAGCATTATTTAACTCCTTGTACTTTCTTTGGCCTTCTTCAGTGTTTATGTTCTTCCACTTTCTCCGCTCTTCCATTTTTTGCAGCATGGCTGCTGTGATCCAGGGTTTTTTGTTTCTTTCACTCGTTATCTTTGATACCTTCTTTTCCATTACATCTTTAATGTTGCTATGGATGTATCTCCACTCCTCATCTACATTCTTCCTATTTTCTTCATCTCTCTCCCCCAACCTTTCCTCCAGCTCAGTCATAATAGCCTCCTTGTTTTTAAGGAGTTCCTCTAAGTTCCATTTCTTGTTAACTCTTATGTTTCTCTTAACGCTCTTCAGTCTACATTGTATATTTGCCACCAAAAGGTTGTGGTCAGAATCGATATCTGCCCCTGGTAGTGTTTTCACATTTTTAATGCTATTTCTAAATCTTTCATTGACTAGTATGTAATCTATCTGGTATCGTCTCTGGTCTCCTGGGCTTCTCCATGTGTAAAGTCTCCGCTGGTGATGCTTAAACCATGTATTAGTTACAATTAATCTATTTCGATGGCAGAATTCCACAAGTTTATCCCCTCTTTCATTTCTCTTCCCTAGTCCATATTTTCCCACTATGTTATCTTCCTGTCCTTCTCCAACTACACTGTTCCAATCTCCCATTACTATGGTGGTGATCCTTCCTTTTCCCTCCTCCTCCAATATCTCCATAATCTGTTCATAGATTTCATCTACTTCGTCGTCGCCAGCATTAGTCGTTGGCATATACACTTGAATTATAAGCATTTCCACTGGATCCATCTGAAGTTTTACGGCTATTAATCTATCATTAACTGTCACTACCTTGCTAATTCTTTCAGCTATCTCTTTTCTCATTATAATCCCCACTCCCCTTTCCTTTTTCTCCCCTCCCGAGTAAATAATCTTAAATTCGTCTGAATTTATCTCGCCTTCTCCTTCCCACCGAACTTCACTAAGACCTACTATACCTACATTATTCCTTCTCATTTCCCTTTTTATGTTCTCTAGTTTACCCCCTGAATTCATAGTCCTAACATTCCATGTGCCTATTCTTAATTTCTCACCACTTGCTTTCCTATTAATGTTAAATTTCCTCTGTGCATCCCCTAGGGTAGTCCCCACCCGGAGATCCGATTGGGGGACTATTTTACCTCCGGAATATTTTACCCCAGAAAGATCCATAGAGGTATTTGCAGCTTTTCAGCCTATCATGGGAAATATAATGAGGTAGTTTCCCCTTGCTTTCCTCATCGCAGTTTCACAGAGTGATTACCCATCTGTAGCTGTTCAGATCCACATGATCACCACCTACAGAGGTACTGTGCAAGCTGCTGCCCTTGCACAGGGGGATGTAAAACCCCAAGACTGCTTCTTAGTCTGACTCTTCCCCTCAGACCTTTCCGGCTTGGATGGTCCTACCAGGAGAATTATCTTCCGCCGGCATAGCTCTTTGGTTCGTAAGAGTACACAAACCCTCCCACCTCTGTAAGGTTATGCAGTCCTTAGGGAGGGGAATCCAATTACGCATGTGTAAATTTTCTGAAAATATTTGGGAAGGACCTATAAGCTAAAGTTTTCCGTGTTTTATACAACGTCATATCTCCCTTTCCAATGAACGAAATGCAACCATTTCTTCTATGTGACTTCTGTAATGACTAAGAATGATGACTGTATAACTAAAACTTTTATATTATAAATAAATCATCTTTTAATAAATCAATAATACTACATTTACTTAAAAATTTCCAGTCAAGACATGAAAAAGTTGAGATGCGTAAAACTTTTCACCTAATTGGTTTAGATGGGTAGACTTGCAGAATGAAATAGTTACTAATTTAAGCTATTTTTTATTAAGATTGCACATCAATATCTTCAATAGATTTCCCGGTGCTGAATATTATATATAAAGCGCGAATGCACGCCGGATAATTAGCGATTGGTTTACATTCTCTTCTACTCCAACAATCTTTGTATGTAAAATATTATACGCAAAATAGATATTTACAAATATCATGTTTTTCATAAATCCACAAAATAAAATTCAGAAAAATCAAGAGAAAACTTCTCAAGTTATGATTATTTTAATATTTTCGAACGTTTTTGCAATGCAATCGTGAAAACTTAAAAACCTCAACCGGCCGTACGGGTGGGATTTAATAAATCTCCTCCAGGCTTGAGGGGTTAAATAAGTACTATCAGTAAAATGTCTCTATGCAATAAATGTGTGTGGTCCACTCCGACAGTCTAATTGATAGGACTGCAGGTCACATCTAGCTATACAATTTCAAAGCGATAACTTATGTTTTAGATCATCCATATATCCTTTTATGAATTAGGTCTATCTAAAATGTTATATTTAACTGTTATCATGCCATAACATTTTCTTTAAATGTTGCCTGATACAGACTTAATCACAGCTAGAAATGTTGCACAACATGGCCCTTCCTAAATGCTTTGAGGAACCAAAATTCTTTTTTTTCCTGAAAAATCTTATAAAAAACACTTATAGCCCAGTGTATCTTATAGCCTGAAAAATACAGTACTTACCAAGTCTGTTGTAAAGTCAAAAAATGCGACATCAACTTCTTTTAAAATTGCTCATCTTTTAGCACCAAAGAAAATGCCACTTGAAGTTGGCCAGTATTTAAGGAAGCATTCATTGCAAGTGGTGAGAAATAAAGAAGAAATCATCTCAGAAATAAAAATTTTGCAACTTTTAAACAACACAATTTCTAGAAGAGTGACTGCCATTTCGCATGATATGAAAGTTTGTCTGCAGACTGATCTTAAAAAATGTGACTGGTATTCCCTTCAACTTGATAAAAGCTCATATGTAGTCAATAGGGTTCATGTCTGTCACCAGCCAAAACTATATTGAAAATCTTAGATTACCAGCTCTAAAAAAAAAGTAAAATACTCAATTTTATGTGTTTTTCTGTTGCATCTGCCTCCCTCTCTAAGAATGTGTTAAGTGCCTAATGGAGATAAAGGTTGAGAAACCCTACTCTAAATGGATGCATCTTTCATCCTTAATAAACGTTTTCTTTATATTGGACCTGTATTTTTTCTGTTCTTACTCTCCTATTGGAGTTCATGAAAACAATTAGTGCAAAAGATGCCACTTTGTATAACATATTACATAATAACCAAGTATCATGCTTATTATAATCCAGATGAAAACCTATTACTTTCACTACAAAACTTCATAAAAGATCTAAATATCTTCAAAACTCTTCGTAATATAAAATAATAACGACAACTCAGCATGCTGCAAGTATACTCATTCAGCTCCATGCGACAGGACCAGTTCAATGAGTATACTCATCATTCCACCTTTAGGGGTCAGTGATCAACAGAAATTGTATCAATTTATAGTGAGCATAAATTCTCCAGTAAAATATATTATTTATGTAATATAAAACTTTTGTAATTTGGTTCAAAAACAAATCTGTTTTGCTCACTCAAATGTTTTCCGTGTATATTCACCAAAAGTATGACATTTCCTATCACCGATTTTAAATTTACACTAAATTCTTTATGACTTTATTAAAGTATAAAAAAGTTACAAATTTTATTCTTAAATTTTCACAAGAAATTTTTAATTCATCTTTATAAAATGTAAAAATGCACACTTCCTTGCTTTATAAATTGAACAGAGATATCATGTACTCTCCAGGAATTCCCTTTTTGCTCATGGACCACTTCCACTTGTGTCAGGTGGAACATAGGTAGGATCGTCAACCTTGCATTCTTCTGCCAATGTTGTAGGAATGACATCCTTTGTAAGTTCTTTAAATCTGTCTAGTGGACAGAAATGCTCACAGCCAGGCAAAGTTAAAGGATATGGCTCATGAAGTGTGGTGTTTCTCAGGAAAATCTGTTAAAAAGGAAATCCAGAAGCCCATTGTAATTAAATTTATTTGACTATATTATCCAGAATAATGTTATTTTCTATAAACTTATGCAAAAATAACACTGTATATTACTGCAGATAAGTTAGTCTGGATCATAAGTCAACCCCATGTTTTCGTCATGAAAATGGAGGTTTATGCGTATACTCCTTCACTTAAAAAATACTTTTCATGAAATTTTTCCCCAGACAATGTCTAGGTCCCACACAATTCAAGTCTTGACAGAAAACACAGAAGCTACAGATAAAATAGAGGGCACTTATGATAAAAGTTTTAAATAGAATATTAATATAAGCATCTTAACAAGTAGCTGATTTGATGATCAGGAATGATGCAGGAAAGTCCCCTATGTTCATGACATATATGACATCATGTTGTGCCATTATTTCATCATTCTACATATGAGCTGCTTCGTACTTATGATACATATCACATCTAACATCTAGGAGGATACTAATGTTTAGGCACTTCCAGATGAGCTGGAGATTTGAATTTTTTTTGGGGGTAGAACTATGTGCAAAACCAACTAGAAAAATCGAAAATCTCAAAAAAGTTTAACAATGCGCCTGCTAAAAATTCGCAAATGTTTAAACAAATATTTAAGGATTATGTATTTTTGAATGTGCTACGAAGCTGAAATTTTTTGCACAGGTAGAATTTGTAAAATAACCAAATAGGGATTGTAGAAATTTTGATATATTAATTTATTGGGCTGTTAAATATTCTTCAAGTTTAAAAAAGTAAATAAATGTTTAGGTACTAGGGGATGAGCAAATGAGCTGAAAATTTTCAGTTATTTAGAGCTTTGTGCAAATGCACAAATAAACATTTGAAATCTCCAAGAAGTTGTTATTGCAGCCAATTAAATTTTTTAAATATTAAACAATTAGATAAATATTATTTCACTTCTAGAAGTTCCACAACTTTAAAATTTGGCAGAAATGTGTGGCATTAGTACCCCACAATAGAAAAAGTATAATATTCTTCAAATTGCATATTTTAGGGATTGCTTTTTCTCCAGTAGTGCTACATAAGAAAAGAACGAAAATCGGTGAAGATGTGAAAACTTTTGAATTAAAAAATATTTCTAATATACCACCTTTTTGAACTTCGCGTGCTTGCATTTCGCAAATTTGGACTTCGCGACAAAATATTTTGACCATTACTTGTGTTTCGCGCCAATTACTTGCATTTCGCGTCTTGCGTTTACGATGCCAACAAGCGTGAGCTCCCTCTACTTTTTTGTTTCTAAGTTCATTTTAAACTTTAGCGCCCTAGAAATGGACATTATTATATTATAATGCTCGTTATTAACAGTTTTCAAAATAAACAAACGTGATAACCATCGACTTAATTCTTTTGTAGCTCAGTATTAAGGCCGGACTGGCCCACCAGGATACCAGGAATTTCCCGGTGCGCCGTCGATGGCCATTCAACCGATTTTATTATTATATTAATATGTAAAACAAATTTATTAAAGATTAGTTGATGGTCCTGCTACATCCAGTGAACAATCTTCTGTTCGTATGATAACCCATCAGTGACATAACAACTTAGCTAAGGCCCACCAGCAAACTTGCAGTTGCAATTTATTGACATTAAAAACAAAAATTGTTAACAAAATTTACTGACTTAAAAAAAATAGTGGTTAGGACCCTTCCTTTTTGTGTTGCGGGCCCTAGTTGCATCACTGCAACTTGCAGTTCGCCGGTTTGTCACAGTTCTATACATACATAGCTACAGAGTGGACATTCTTTATATAAAAGTAAGGATTTTGGTTTGTAAATTATTTATAAGTTGCAATAATCGAAAACAAAATTTTCTTTTTATATTTGTAAAAGAACTATTTTTCTATGTAGAGAAAAGGTAATTGATTATAATTTTTGGTATTCAATTTGTTAAAAATAATTTATTCCTTATCCTTAGACCTGAGCCACAATGTTAGGCAAGGGAAAAGGTGGTTGGAAAAAACAAATTAAAAAAAGCTCTTTTGAAAATCAAAGCAGATGAATGCCTTAAGATTACCGACAAATTTACTGATTCTGCATCTACTTCTGCAAGTAAACTCAAAGATGCTCTTAGCACTCCATCAAACATTCAGTGAATGAAACAGCGATGTCAACATTACCGTCACTTGATGATAAGCAGGTGGAAATGACAGTGGTGGTGGAAAATTTGTCACACAGTACTAATAGACCATTTATAACATCGGAAATGGAAGATGTAAGTGACAAAAATGTATACTTTTTTCGTCCAAAAAATGAAAATTTGCGTCAAATCTTGAATTCCATCCAATATAACCAAATTTACATTCAAAATATAATTTAAGTGATCCTTTGGTATATTTTCGAAAAGATGGTTTACATCGATGTTGATTGTCTTTAAATGAACAAACCGAAGAACTTTTTTGTTCTTTTTGCTTAGTTTTTAGTAAAGATTCAGACCAGTCAATATGTATAAGTGGATATGATATTAAAAAAGCAAAACATATATATCAAATAATTGCTGAACACGAAATGTCATAGCTTTATATAAATAATACTGGAGCATATGTATTAAAGATCAACAATAAAGACATTTTAGTCTATGTAAAAAACAAAAGTCTGAGGCTGCAAATGTAAATCGACAGATTTTGCAAAGAGTAATGGAAACAAAAAAGTTAATAGGTAGATGTGGGCTTAGTTATTGCAGCACAAAAGAGTCAACATACACGTTGTTACATGATAACTTTGATCATGGTAATCTTTTAGAGTTACCTTTACGCATAAGTAAATTTGATTCTTTGTTAAAGATTCATATTGATGATTCAATTAAGAAAAGCAAAAACCGTCATGATGCAGTTAGTAGTAGCAAAGGACGAGGCAATTTTATTATATTTTTATCAAAAACTACAGCTAATTTTCTCATAGATACCATTACTACTCTTATAAAACAAATATTAACCGATGAAATCAGAGATGCTCAAATGTACAGCATTCAAATTGATACCACACAAGATATTAATGTACAGGATCAGTGTTCAATTGTTGCCAGATAAGTTAAAGATGCTATACATGAACGTTTGACATCTATCGTGTATTGTACTTCAACAACCGATAAAGATCTTTGTGACTCAGTTTGTAGAGTTTAAAAAAAATTAAATATAGATGTGTCCAAATGTATTGGAAATTCCACTGACGGTGCAGCAAATATGCAAGATCATTATCAAGGCTTTAGTACATGGCTATGCACATATATTAAGTTTGGTAATTAGTAATATAACCAGGGCCAACGGAACGGGGTAGCAAAACAGGCAACTGCCTAGGGCGCCAGAGATTGAGGGGTGCCATGAAGAGCCAATATTTTGATTTCATGGCACTGTATGTGTGTGTGTCTGTATTCTTTTTTTAAGCAATATATACTTATCTTTCATCTTTTAATGATTCATGTTGCTATATTTTTCACGTGCATTTGTGTTGTATATACTTTTATTTTCAAAATGATTTCAACTCCTCTTCAATGCTGTGCACTACCCCAATCCTAAAACTATAAGAAGTTTAAACTAGTAGTCTGAGGAAGATTTGAAGAATGTGTAATTCTTGAAGATGTTTCGTATCAACTAACTTACGAGCCTAAAGTTATGATTTGCTTAATCTTGGGCTAAAAATATTCTTCTTAATACCCATTTTTACCGATATTACTTGCCATGAAGTTTTTAATGTGGAAAAACATTGTTTTAGTAAGTATGAAAAAATTATTTAATAATAAAAAAAATATTTTACTAATATTATATTTAACTAATACCAGTGCTTATCATTGTGTAATTACCATTAAAAATAATTTTCATATATTAGATTTTTAGTATCATTTAGATTGGAGTAGAGTATGCCTAGGGTGCCAAACTGCCTTGTGCCGGCCCTGAATATAACACAACTACAAAGTGATAACATTGTTTGGAGTTTTAATACATGTGCAGTTTTTATGCAGGAATCCTATTCACGACTCATTGTATGGCGGAAATTTAGCTAATTGAAAGTTATTATTTATTATTATTTATTATTTATTGGGAAAATGCTTTGGTGGTCCAAGAATAAAGCATTAAGAAAAATGTTCAGCAAATTTAATAGTACAAGTGGAATAATATTTTATATATATGTTCTACAGACTTTTCACGAAATTTCGACATCAAGTAAATTTAACAGCGATGTACGTTACAAAACTAAAACAATGTTGGGCACTTTAAAAAGCTTTTAAATTATAATCATGGTGCAAATATTTTTAAACATATTTGAAAATACATCTCCATTATCATCATATTTACAGACAAGAGAAATGGATGTTTTTCAAGCATTTCACGTTGTAGTAAATACTGTGAGTGCTCTTTCTAAAATGTGAAGAAATTTTGATGTTGTTTTTGGAGCAGCTACAAATTTTGCAATAACTGCAAATGAAGAAATAGAAAAAAGAAATGTAGATATTGTTGTTGAAACAAATTTGAAAGAAAAATGTAAAAGAACTAGAAAGAATCTTGCTGGAGAAAATAACAGTAAAGATACTACATATAATGAGTGCGAAAGAGTGGTACCACATACAAGTACATAATGTAATAATGGATAGTGACTATTAGCTTAAAAGAATGATTTTTAAAGAATTTATACAAAGATTTGTCTTGTTTAGATCCAAATAATTTTCCTCAAATTGTAAATAGTAATATACCAAAAAAATGCATTGGAAAATTTAAGTATTTTACTTAAAACATTTAATGAAAATATTACAAAAGAACAACTACAAACTGAATTGATGGACTTTGCAAGGAAATGGAAAAGTTTTAATTAGACTTTGAGCGATGAATTTTTAATTGAGAACAAGTAGCTATGAAGTACAAAAAGAAAGCAATATTGAGGAAGCAATAAACGAAGAGATAGAATCCACTGCATCTCTAAATTGTAAAACATGCAAAAACTGTGTTGTTTGCTGTGTGTTACAAAACTTTAATTCGCATACTTTAGCATATTCAAATTTATATTTGTTGTATAAATATGTCTGAACTCTCTCTTCAACACAAGTGCCTTCTGAGAGATCATTCTCGAAGTTGAATTATATTTTGAATAGACTCAGAAATTGTTTGAATCAATCTCCCTTGGAGACATTTATATTAATGTCATGCGAGAAAGATATTTTAAGTAAAATAAAAAATGAAGATGTATGTATTACATAAAAAACTATTAGATTAACGTGTAATTTTCTTGGTCTATTTCATATTCTGTACGGCATATCTATAAGTCTGTTGTATTTCATAATTATTGTATCTCATGAAAATAAATAAAGAATATATATATAATTTTTTGAGAGTATGTTTATAAAATAAGAAACAAGTAGGCCTATTCGGTCAATATTTCCTGGGCCTAAACATGTTCCCAGTCCAGCCCTGGCTCAGTTTAAACCTACTGCCAATAGCACTATTTTCGATAACAGTCAAAGTTGCTGGCATCTAGCAGCCACATTAGAAATTATTGACTAATGGAAAAGCACCCTGCGCATTTAGTTTTTCACAACTTTTATGAGTATGACATTGAAAATATTCATTCTTTGCATATGAGGTTGCTGGTTTTTGACCGAAATATTTAATGATTTAATGCTTTTATCTTTGAGTTTTTAATGTAATTTAAGGAAATGTTGTTTTGTTAAGTTATCATTGTTTATTACGAATTTTGAATATAAATCTAAGAATTGCTATCATCTTGTAACGTAAGATTTTCAGATGCGTATTTTGAACACGATTACTAAAAGACATGTTATAACTTTCTTACACTAGGTTTTGGTTTTCTCTTATGCATTTCTAACATAATTAGTAAAAGAAATGGAACCACTTTTTAATGCTAGTGTTTTTTTTTGCGGCTTGGAAATGTTTGTTGCAGAATCCAAGAAAACGTTTGTGCATGATGTACTCAACATTCCATTTCAGTAGTTCAATTTAAATTAAACCATTTTCTTTGAATGAACAAAAGAATATAAAAAATCACATGTGAAATTGTTATAGTTAAACTGTACAAGTGCAGAAAGATGTAATCACTTAGTTTTGCTGGGTTTTCATTTGCTGTTATGTATTTTAAAGGTAATTTAAAGTATTTTTTCACTTTATAATGCTAGGTTTTCATTTGCAGTTATGTTTTCTTTTATTTTCTGTTAAACTGCAATATTTATGATAAAAAGTGAATTTTTTGGTTGGCTGGGAAGCACTTTCTCATAATAACATGGCATCTCATGGGAAAATAGGACTTGCACTTCGCAAATTTGCATTTCGCGTCAGTTTGCGGAACCAATTATTTGCGAAGTTCAAAAAGGTGGTGTAATGAAATACCTCTGAAAGATTAATGTTTTTTCAAGGAGAGATGAAATGGTTGCAGAATGCAAGCACCTTTTACTAGTATACTATATTGTGACTTGCAATAACATTTATTCAAACTAACACCCTCACCATGAAATATGAAGCCAGTTTCAAGTTAAAAGCGATAGATTTCGTTAAAACATCAAATAACTGCTGCAGGGAGTGAATTGAGTGTTAATGAAAAGCCGTTGCTAGTCTGAAGAAAAAATGGATCCATCATGATGATGATGCCGAGGACCAAATTTGCCATTGGCAGGAATCATTCCCCTGATATTGAGAAAAATGTATTGGAGTCAGTCCATGAAACTCATCAGAATGACTGCATTGTCACCAGAACTGCAATAAGACTATATTCTCTTAAGTGGACCAAATCAAATCCTGAATCAAGCAAAAAATTTCAAGGCAACAGCTAGATGGTGTAGCTGTTTTATAAAAAGAAGATGTCTTGCATTGCAGCAGAGGATCAAGAAAACTCAGAAACTATCGAAAGACATTAATGCCAAAATTACCTGTTATCAACAATTCACCATCATTACAGGGTGTTACAAACATGAGTACCTACAGCACAGACAATTCTGTTGAAGGCAACTTATTTGGCGGTGACTTTGGATTGAGGCTCCATGCTGATTCAGCTAATAATGTAACATCACTATTAATTAATCAAGCAAGATATCCTAGCTAATGCAGGAGGTAGGTTTGCCTTCTACTATGTGGGGAGAACCAGCACTGTTAGAATGTAGATCCTCATTAGAATTTTCCCATCCATGAAAATTTCATTCCTCTACTTCTGTAGTTTGGATACAATACCACTTCAAAATTTTGAATTTTTCAAAATTAAAGCCATCTAGCGGAAAATCTATTAAATATATGTAAAATCCAATCAGTGGAAAAATCCTATATTGATAAGAGCTATCAAATTCAAAAAGAATTTTCCTGACAATTCCAATAGTTTGGCTACAATACCATTTCAAAATTTTGAATTTTCCAAATTTGAAGCCACCTAGCTCTATGAACCACCATCAGTGAAAACTTAATGGATTTATAAGAAATATCTAATTCCAAAAGAATTTTCCAGATATGTACAGTAAAACCTCGTTATTTCGAAGTTCAAGGGAATTATCCGGGTTCGAAATAAACGAACTTTAAAAATCGATATTTCTTACGATCCTTTACTTGGACAGTAAAATCGCAATATAGTCTTATCTATCCATTCTGCAACAAAACGTATCGACATTACAAGTTCATACACACAGCGAATTCGTGAACAGAGCTGAAGTGACCACTTAATTCATGAATACTACCGCGAGTGAAAAATAGGATCGAGTGAACATCCCAATTTTCCCTATGTATTTCAAGTTACTCTTTTACGCCACGTTTTCAACCGCACATACTCAGCCAAAAGATTACGAAAACGCATGCTAAAAAGATTGGGAAAACGCTTGTGTGAAATATTGTATAGATAAAATAGATAGGAACCATCATGGTGTAATTCTCTCCAATTTCGTTCAAACTTTCCATGCCATCGGTATGGTCAAAATTAATTAATTAATTCTTTATTAGCTCTGGGCAATTTCATACATTGCATTGTAATTTTATTTCCATCCATATTACACAGCTGTAATAATATATACGTGCTCTCAAAATAATGTGGTCGTATTTGTTATGTCTGGTGATGATTTTACAATTATGTGCTTATGAATTCTTTTCTGCAATACGTACTCAACGCATTCTCCCTTTGGGACTGCTGGCGAGGGAATTTAAATCAATGAATTGCGTCATGCAGGCAGGAGGGATGGGTAGGGGTCAAGCTTAGGGTAGCGTGCCGAGTTTAAAGGTGCGTCCACACTTGGCGAACGAACACGAACGAGCATACTATCACGAACGGGAATAGATACACGCGAACGGCAATAGACGCACGTGGACGACCATAGATGCATGCGAACGAACATAGACGCACGCGAGCGAACAATGACAAACGATGTTTGAGAGACATTCATAGGTTTGTCGCTTTGTTCGTTCCAACTCTTTACAGTCTTCAGTTCTTTCGTTGCTTTCTAGACACTATATAATGCGTAGGAAAATTGTTGTTGTTGCAAGTGCAGCCTTTATTGTAATGCATAAGTTGCTTGAAAGTAATGATAGAAGTAAAGTAAGGAGAAAATGCCGCTTGTGGACGACTTCAGTATTTAAGAAAATGAATCTCTATGGTGCTTCTGATTTACTAGTGGACCTGAGCCGTGAAAACTGGACATTTTGAAAACTTTATAAAGATATCAGCATCAGATTTGGAGAAACTAATACAAATGGCATCCAAGCATCAAACTTTTTCTTGCCCAATTTGTATTGAGGGCTTTTGGTGTCTCATCAGATGGAAAGGCCACAACAAATGATACAGTGACATCATCCAACCACTCCATCTCTGTAGACAATGAACCCTTGGACAAATACACATCCACATTATACAAACACGAATGAACATTTCCCTTTGATGTACTAACAGATGGTGGATCATTGTTTGTTTGTGTTCATTCGTGTTTGAAGACACATCCACACCGTATTCATCAATGTGCGTTTGTATGCTCGTTTGTGTTCATTCATCAAGTGTGGATGTGGCTTAAGGGAAGGGAAAACTAAAAAGGCAAACATAAGCATGACGTAGTTTATGGACTACCAATTAGAATTGTAAGAAATGCTCTTAACCCCTCAGTTCTGACACTGAGGTGCATATTCTCCATGTCTCTTTAGTATGTACATCAAGTTTTAAAGTCTCTCTATGTTTCTTGGTTGAACATTGATATTGGTGGAGGATTCATCAAATTTGGTCAATTGGTTGCTGAGATATCTTCAAACAGAGTGCTTTCGGTCAAATTTGCCAAATTTGGTTGAAAAAAATTCAGCCAGTTCTTCCCTGATATATGTGTACGGATGGTTGTACATCGCCGAAATTTGGACCGACAGTTCCATCGTGAAATTTGGATTGGCCCTTACATTACGATCCTTGACTCCATAAACTGATCTTACCCATTTTATGCTAGAAAATATCTCATCAAAACATTGATATTGGTGGAGAATTCATCAAAATTGGTAAATTAGTTGTTGTGATATCTTCAAAAAACTGACAAAGGGGACCCTCAGGCCCCTGTGGGCCAATTTGAATTACTTTTGGCAGTGCAACTCTCATGATCAACCTAAAGCTGCTGCCAAACTTTGAAGCTCCTATATTTATTTTCTGGGGAGTTATGAATGCCACGGACACACACACAGACAGCTCCTTTTATTAGTCGCCCACTGATTTTCCAGCACCCTCAGGACCAGAGCCATGCTGGATTAGCTGTTTTGCCAGACCACCAGTGAATATAATAACCTCATCATCATTTAACCCAAGGTCGTGCTGGTGAGAGTGCCAGAAGGATACACTAGGTGGATAAATGGAAAGGTATGACAGCAGACGACGCGATTTGGCTGGAATTAGAACGAATGGGAATTAAAACCAAATACTGAGATAAAAAGATCACCAAATCTCGGTGTATACTTGGTATCATTCACTTAGGTATCTTCAGACATGTAAATTCATTACTCAAAATGAGCAGGAACAAACCAAAACGTCATTCCAGTTGATCACTCGCGCCGATTATACTGTTCCGTTATGCCAGACATTAAGAAATACCTTTCCTTATTATAAGCTTTCCATTTCGCAAAATATTCCATTACTAACATGCGTTCCATTTCATAAAATTTTCGATTTCAATAATTCCATAATTGAACATAAACAGTACCTATATATTAAAGTAAATATTTCTGCATCTTTCGTTGACGACATTTTGAGGGTTAACTAAGAGATATGTGGGAAAATATACACAAATACACTGAGTTAAATCTACCTCAATGACAGCGGCGGATTAGTGAACTATTCTAAGTGATTGTGGGAAATTTGAAATGTCGTCACAGAAATCTGTCCGAACCAGTGGTGGTGGGCGACTTTATTATAGATTGTGAAGTATTTCTCTTAATGGTAAGTAAAATTCCATGGTTATAAGGATATGATTTGTTGCAGTAAAGGCTACTTTTTTGAAGAAACAGCAAGAGAACTAGAAAAAAGTCATTCTCAAATATCATTCATGTGATTGATGTTGAGTTGGATATAAATTTAAATAATAAAGCTATCTTGAATGCCTACTTGCTGAACTGTAACTATGTTACATAATGTCTTTAATTGTAACATTACTATAAGAAAATAAAAGATACCAAAATTATAGCATAGACCTATGTTCACTACTTCCTATAAATTCAATAACTTAAGATAAAAACATCAACTATTGCCTACCTTGAACCCATAACCATCTGAATTTGGCGCATGATGCAACTCAACCATTGTCATAATATTATATACAGGCACCTGCTCATCAAAGACACCCAATGTCATCAATACATTAGCAACTGTTGAATCATGTCCAGCATAAAGAAACATCTTTTGCCCAGAGCCTGTCTGCGCCATTTTCTCTGAGTCCCCAAGAATTTTCTTCACTAATGGTCCTGTAATATAAGTTATGGAAGAAAGTGGTAACTATTCATTTTAAAATGCTAAAAATATACAACAGCCTTCAATGACACACAAAAATAATAATGCCCAGCATCATTCACGCATAAATACTTTTTCACATGGCATATAATAATCCTGAAATTATTTAGAAATTAGATACTCTATATTTTAATTTAAAGCATAATTAAAAAAGGAAAAATTATTTTCTCCTGCAATCCATCACTATATAAACAACATGGTATCAGCTGAATTTTTTTACCTCCTAGAATAGTCATCTCTTTCCTTTAAAAAATAATTTTTGAAGAAAGCTGTTAAAAATTTTTCTTTTATTTTCCATGTAATTGTTTCTCCATTTAATTTAATTTAATTTAATTTTGTTGATTTCATGATAGTATAGATGGTACTATAAATCTTTAACAATTACAAATTGTAATTAAAATGTAATATATTTAAATTTAGCAATGATAAATAATGAAAACTATCATTGATATCCATCAAGTTGACATACCTCCCTTTATGCGCTGCAGTGTCTTTGTGTAGGCAGCAAGTGCAAAGCTGAAGGAAGTGAGAGGCACAAGACGGTTTGGGTAATAATTCTTAGTCCACTCTGGAAGGGTCAGGTTGAAAAGTTCCTGGAAGTTAAAAATATTCATCATTTTTATAACACAGAAAAGAAATAAACATACTGAATATCTATTTCCAAATTTTAGCAGTTTAATGGTATGTAAAATATTTACTATTTTTTTATTTTTAAATCATGATAGTTAAAAATGACTCCTTGTTTGAGGTATCCCCAACAGTCACAACAAAGTTATAAAAACCAGTTGCACAGTTCACCTACAAAGCAGCCGTATTTAGTGGTAATTTGCCAAAAATAGATAAATAACCTTGTTGTGGCTATTAGAGATACCAGAGACAAGTACTTATTAAATCATTGCTCTTGAATTTTGCAACCATAAGCTCGATAACTTCATTGAATTTAGATGACAAAAATAAAGACTGTAATGTAATCTCTGGAATTTCATTTATGCTACCAACCCAACCACCATCACCAGAAATTCTCAATTCTACAATGGTGATAACATTCCATAACACATATTTTTTACTTAAAATAATAAAAAAATGGTTTATTTATTTTTAATCATCATTCACTGTTGTGGTATTTTTTACAGTCATATGAATGTTATTTGGCATTAATTTAAGAAAAAATAAATTTCTTACCTCAGCTAGAAGAGTGTTGTAAAGAGATTGCACATCTTCAGGAGTAGTAATTGGCATTCCAGTGATCTCGGTTAACTCCTTGAAAAGGTCTTGATTTTCTTCGATTATTTTTTTTACATGTTCATCTTCCTTCTCAACCCTCTCTAACTCATAGTGATAGCGAGGGCAGGGAACTCGGACCAGAAGCAACTAAATGATAAGTAATTGAGCCTTCTCTTAAAATTTAATTGCAATGGTAAACAATGCATCCAATAAAATGCACCATTGAGCATTTATTATCAACAGATAGAGACAAGATAAAAGAACTTTTAAGAAATTTCAAGTTTACATGCTTCCTCATGGGTACTTTTATCTAATTTCTTGAGTTGTTATAGAACAGACAAGAGCCAACAACAACAGAGTAAAAATCTTACAGTCTACAGAGTTGACAAAGTTAAGGATCCAAAGAATGTCAGACATATTCATTTTTAACTTGATGGAAAAGTGAATGAATGTATTAGATTTTTAATAGTAAATACCTTGATAACAGTTGTAAATAGTTAGAGAAAAGATCATTAATAATCACAAATATTAGTCAAAAGCAGTGATGTAATTTATTACTGATTATGATAATACATAAAATAAAGCTTTTTTGTTAGGATCCACTTGCTTGTTATAGATAGCACGAGATCACAGCTTAAAATTAATGTATTGAGCAATTCCAATTTAAAAAAAAATTCCATAATGTATTCATTGAAATTATGATGATGTATTAACATAATTATTTCTATTTCAATGAATAATAATTTATGATTTGCAATAAAGTTTTAAATTGGTTAGAAATTTTTACCTTGATGGAACAAAAGGTCGATTTCCATACAAAATTCCTCTGCCATAACTAGGATACTCCTGATAAATCTCATATTTCTACATTTTAGACAATGTTTGTTCATTTTGTTTTTTTTTGCCCATGAAAAATTTTAAACGCTCATCAACATCCAATAACTTACTTTGCATTCATGCTGAGTCGGAGCAAACTCCAGGACAGAAGCGCACTCCGCTCCCGTTGCTATTACGTCCACAGAGTTGTTCTTCTCTCTCCAAAAACAAGTTGAATCTTAATATAAGCCAATATTTCCCTATTTGCTATGAATCACGGCTGCGGTGGAATATTCTACGCCCTGAACGCGGCCATAAACCCCTTTCAGGACCATTCCATCGGCGAGTGCGACGCAGCTCAACGTAAACAAGAGCCCTCCGCGCCATTCTCTTACTCACCGAGTCTTGCTTGAGAGGCTGAGATCTGATGGGCACAGGTTGCCAGTTCAAATGCTCGTTCCATTGCTGCGAGCCCTGGGGTGGCCAAAGACCGGCGCACTCGAGCTGCGCGCTCATCATGGTGCGGTCCACGTCGGTGCTCATGGCTGAGAAGACGGCGGTGGTGAGTTTTGGACCGAGGAGTGCGTTGTAGCGCCTACGAAGGAACTGTCCCTGTTCGTACTGCTGCCTTTTCCCTTCCTGAGAGAGAAAAAAAGAAAGCAGAGGGTTTTATTCGGCTTCCTAGATGGACTGAAAACGTGGAGGAAAAGACATGTTACTCTGAATACATACCTATTTATTTATCACAGAAACTCATCCCATTTACCCGCCGCCCTCAAAGGCGGTGACGGAGCCATAGCTCTCCGTATTACGGATCGGTACTAGAGTGAAATCCCCAATTTTTAGGCGGTGTGCGGCGGCAGAATAATCGGGAGCGGCCGATTGCTCGTAACGCACGTTATATTGTGCCGCGTTTAATACATTTTTGTCGTTAAAAATACCATAAATTTTTAATGTACACCGTATTCCCTAATTAGGTCTAAGTTCCAGAAATTTGTATTTCGGTGCAACAGTGGAGCAGAAACAGAAGGGACAAAAGGAGCATTGCCCCAGCCTCACCCCGTGAGAATGGGCGGACGATTCGATTACATATTTTTGTAACCAAGACCGCCTTACATTACTTTTACAAATAATACATATCTAAAACATCCTCTCCGTCATTGCGTTGCCTTGATTCGGAAAAGGGCCAGCAAAAAGGGGCTTCCCACACGGAGGGACATGATGCACGGCGCAGCCATGAGGCTCCCAATACCCCGCCACATACGCTTGGAGCGGGAGTTTTAAATACGTGGCCCGCGGACTGCATGCAATTCGCCATTTCAAAGAGTGCGGCCCTCTACTTATATTGATTCTACCGCGAGTAGATGGAAGAGAAAGTGTGGACGAGACCTGTGGCGTATAGACCTTAGGGGAGTTAGAACCCCCTCCATGAAGCATTCGTTCAATACTTGAGCTGGCGATTATCCAGGGAAAGTGATGGACTGCTGGATGCGGCTCAGATTCCACAAAAAGCTGTACATTCAATCGCACATAACACGATGATAAAAAATAAAATAAATTTGAAGCCAAGGTTTCAACATATCCTCCTAATCCCTAAACAGGGATCATAAACTCCCTCTTCCCTTCATGATATCCTGCGCACTCCACGAGAAAATAACAGTGCCAAATCGATCTGAAACAATGCATCAAAATTTAATAATTGGAAATTTTAGGATAATTTTCCTTTAATTAAAATATATACCATTTAAGTCGAGTGTTTTTAATTTCATCAACATGCTTGTGCCCATTATAGTGACATGCGATTCGCCATACATATTGAATTCATAACATATGGTCGGCCATATAAAAATTCTCTATTTGGCCCAATGCAATTTAGGTTTGAGACTCGTGGCTTAGAACCAATGGAAGTTTGCGATCAAACTTGCAGCATACCGGTCGCATGAGAGTAATACTTATCTCCTCTCATAGCGCCAACATCAGTGACCGTATATTCCTTTGATAGTTTATATATTCGTGTTGCGAATGTAACAATAACTGCATATGAAACGTATTTAAAAGTTATACCATCACACTTTGCTCGACTAGAGTTAGCAAAATTTTCAGACACTTTCGATTGTTTGTTTTCATGAAGAGAAGAATTACACTTCGCAAAGTAATTGTAGAGACTAAACTGCTCCACTCACGACATTTGCTGCAAATTAAGGCTTGCCACTCGAATTCCTAAATGTCTTCCGTTTGTAATTAATGTAAACACCACATAAATATAAAATATTTACTTTGGAGAACTGCCTAAGTGTCACGCTGACGGGAATCATATTTCCAGAGCAATTGAATATTTGCGAATTTTGTATATTTACATTTTGTATTCTCTCCTCCCTCCCAAAGGACTGCATAACCTTACAGAGGTGGGAGGGTTTGTGTACTCTTATGAACCAAAGAGCTATGCCGGCGGGAGATAATTCTCCTGTAGGACCATCCAAGCCGGAAAGGTTGGAGGGGAAGAGTCAGACTAAGAAGCATTCTTGGGGATTTTACATCCTCCTGTGCAAGGGAAGCAGCTTGCACAGTACCTCTGTAGGTGGGGATCATGTGGATCTGAACAGCTACAGATGGGTAATCACTCTTTTGTGAAACTGCGATGAGGAAAACAAGGGGAAACTACCTCATTATATTTCCCATGATAGGCTGAAAAGCTGCAAATACCTCTATGGATCTCTCTGGGGTAAAATATTCCGGAGGTAAAATAGTCTCCCAATCGGGTCTCCGGGTGGGGACTACCCTAGGGGATGCACAGAGGAAATGTAACATTAATTAGAAGAAAGCAAGTAGTGAGAAATTAAGAATAAGCACATGGAATGTTAGGACTATGAATTCAGGGGGTAAACTAGGTAACTTAAAAAGGGAAATGAGAAGGAATAATGTAGGTATAGTAGGTCTTAGTGAAGTTCGGTGGGAAGGAGAAGGCAAGATAAATTCAGACGAATTTAATATTATTTACTCGGGCAGAAAGAAAAAGGAAAGGGGAGTGGGGATTATTATGAGAAGAGATATAGCTGAAAGAACTAACAAGGTAGTGACGGTTAATGATTGATTAATAGCCGTAAAACTTCAGATGGAGCCAGTGGAAACTCTTATAATTCAAGTGTATATGCCAACAACTAATGCTGGTGATGACGAAGTAAATTAAATGTATGAACAGATTACGGAGATATAGGAGGAGGAGCGAAAAGGAAGCATCACCACCATAGTAATGGGAGATTGGAACAGTGTAGTCGGAGAGAGACAGGAAGATAATATAGTGGGAAAATATGGACTAGAAAAGAGAAATGAAAGAGGGGAGAAACTTGTGGAATTCTGCCATAGAAATTGATTGATTGTAACTAATAGATGGTTTAAGCATCACCAGCGGAGACTTTACACATGGAGAAGTCCAGGAGACAAGAGGTGATACCAGATAGATTACATATTAGTCAATGAAAGTTTTAGAAATAGCATTAAAAATGTGAAAACACTACCAGGGGTAAATATCGATTCCGACCACAACCTTTTGGTGGCAAATACTCAAGAGTGTTAAGAGAAACATAAGAGTTAACAAGAAATGGAACTTAGAGGAACTCTTTAAGAACAAGGAGGCTATCATGATTGAGCTGGAGGAAAGATTGGGGGAGACAGCTGAAGAAAATAAGAACAATGTAGATGAGGAGTGGAGATACATCCATACCAACATTAAAGATGTTATGGAAAAGAAGGTAGGGAAGATAACGGGTGAAAGAAACAAAAAACCCTGGGTCACAGCAGCCATGCTGTAAAAAATGGAATAAGAGAAAGTGGAAGAACATAAACACTGAAGAAGACCAAAAAAAGTACAAGGACTTAAATAATGCTTTAAGAAGGGAAACAGATAAAGCCAGAGAACAGTGGTTAAATTAGAAATGCGAGGAAATTATCGAGTGTGAAAGAATTTGTAGAACAGACCTCATGTATAGCAAAGCAAGGGAACTATTCAAGAAAAAGGCAAGAAAGATAGGACACAGGGAATCATGAACAAAAGTGGAAAATAGTCTCAGAGCCAGATGATGTAAAGAGTGTCTGGAAAGAAAACATTGAGGTGCTGTATGACAAAGAACGCAAGCCAGAAAATATTGAATTAGATGAAAAAGAGGATGTGGAAAAACACCAGCTAGGACCAAGAATTCTCGAGTCTGAAGTTAAAAGAGCAATTGATGACACGAAAAGAAGGAAGGCTGTTGGGAGTGATGATATACCAGTGGATGTTCTTAAGGTTTAGGGGCCAAAAGCAGTTAAGCAACTCGCAAAATTCTTTAACCAAGTATATGATACTGGCATATGGCCTGAAGATTTTTTAGATGTTGTTATGGTACCACTTGCGAAAAAGAATAATGCAAAAAGTTGTAAGGATTACAGAACTATTAGTTTAATTTCTCATACAGCTAAAGTTCTAACCAGAATAATGACCAAAAGAATTGAAGGTAAAATAGAAAAGGAGTTGCAGGATAATCAATTTGGTTTCAGAAGAGGAAGAGGGACTAGGGATGCTATAGGATGAATGAGGATGATGATAGAAAGAGCGCTAGAAGTCAATACAGATATGTACTTTTGTTTTGTAGATTGGGAGAAAACTTTTGACAGAGTGAAATGGGATAAAATGTTGGGTATTTTAAATAAAATAGGAATAGATTGGACAGATAAAAGATTGCTTAAAAACCTTTACTTATATCAAAAGATTAGAGTCAGGGTTGAATGAGAAGAAATGGAAAGTACTTCAATAGGGATGGGAGTGAGGCAGGAATGTCCTATTTCACCAGCGATATTTAATATTTATGCAGAAACAATAACAGGAGAAGCGTTGATGGAAGAGAAAGATTTTAAGATAGGAGGTGAAAGTATTACCACCATTAAATACGCACATGATCAGGGATTAATAGCAGAAGATGAGAAAGTACTTCAGAGAATGACAGACAGTCTAGTGGAGGCTGGCCAACAATATGGAATGAAGATCAATGCCGAAAAAACTAAAGTCATTGTGGTTTCAAAGGAACATAAAGAATTAAATATAATGGTAAATGGCCAAAAAGTAAGTAGTTTCAAATATCTTGGCAGTATTTTAGCGCAGGATGAAGTAGTACACAGGATATTAGAAGTAGGATTGCAATGGCAAAAGCAGCATTTAACGAGAAGAAGAAGCTTCTCACAAGCAAGAAAAGTAATTTAGAAACAAGGAAGAAATTAGTGAAATGCTACATATGGAGCATAGCTCTTTATGGTGCAGAGACGTGGGCGGTAAGGAGAAAGGAGAAAAAATATTTAGAAAGTTTTGAGATGTGGGTATGGAGGAGGATGATGAAAGTGAAATGGACAGAGAGGAAGAGGAACGAAGAAGTATTAGAACTGGTGGGAGAAAAAAGGATGCTAATAAAAACAATCAGGAAAAGAAAAGCAAATTGAAAAGGGCACATATTGAGAAGACAGTGTTTACAAAGGACGATCTTAGAAGGCAAAATTAGCGGAAGAGGAGGAAGAGGGAGAAAAAGAATAGGAATATTAGAGAATATAAAGCAGGAATATAGTACGAGTAGTAGCAATAAAATTATTTGGATATATAAAGTTTTTATTTTTTATGACAAAACGGTTCTTACTTTAAAAATGATCCTCGTACCTATATAGGTATAAAAGAGGCTTCTAGGGGGAGGGAGGGAGGGAGGGAGAGAGGGAGAGAGGGAGGGAGGGAGAGAGGGAGAGAGGGAGGGAGAAAGGGAGATAGGGAGAGAGAGGGAGAGAGGGGGAGAGAGGGGGGGGAGAGAGGGGGGGAGAGAGGGGGGATAGGGGGAGAGAGGGGGGGAGAGGGGGGGGAGAGGGGGGGAGAGGGGGGAGAGGGGGGGAGAGAGAGGGGGAGAGAGAGGGGGAGGGAGAGAGGGGGAGAGAGAGGGGGAGGGAGAGAGGGGGAGAGAGAGAGAGAGATATGGAGTCAGCGATTCAGCTAAAACCTTTCTTTGGACAGCAGCATGATGATGAATGATGACTCTCTCCTATTCATTTTCTTCACATTTTGCTCTGACTGAAAGTTGGACTTGTAACACGAAGTTATCACACTATACCGAATAACAGAACACTAACAATGGATGTTATAAGATATTACCTTCGCCGGCTTATGCAAGTGATACTTGGAATTTATCGTGACTTTTAATCCGACATTAGCATTCCTCATTCGACAAGGTGAGCAACTTGCGTAAAATGAGAGAGCCATTTTCTCTTCCACCCCGGTGTATGAATGCCAATGAACAAAATTTAGAATGAAATAAATATATCTTTAAGGGCGTTTCAATTCCTTGGGAAGAGTGAACGTCGGAGATATTCCTCCCTCGAATCATCTCAGCCAAAGGCTTCGTCTTATCGTCTTAAGACACGCAATTGGCGTGAACGCAAATCGTTAATCTCCTATCAGCGATTACGCATTTAAATAAACTCAAAACGCGCACATCCAATTTAGTGCTTGACAACTCGATGGCTGTTTCTCTAAGTTTATTTGGTAGAAATTCCACACGACAGACGCCTTTTACGCACGGTTAATGCCTACCATTTTATGACTCAATCTCCGATTGCTAATAACAATAGTACTAAGCGATAAAAATGATTTATATACGAGTCGTCTCGTATTTTCATTGGGACGGAATCATAAAAAGTGAGCAAAATTGGTTCACTCCCGTTTAATTCAATCCCCGTTATGAGGACTTCCTATCGAGATTTGAAAAAGAAAGGTGGCCGGAATGTCTTACGTTTACTCACATTAGTTAGTTGTCCCCATCCGACTGGGTCAAAAGTAAAGTTGGAGTATGGGTCATTGGGGTAAGTGTCAGCAGGGGTCCTCTGGCCATGGCGGAATACCTGGAACGAAGAAAGAAATTTGATTACATGCTCCACTAAATTAGATGAAAAAAGTTCCGAGTTTCTTACAAATGAAGAATAATACATAATATTTAAAATGAAATAATGAAGAAATTTTCGTTATCTTATCGTCGTAGTAAAACATGATGCGATTGTGGTGAACAAATCGGAAGTGTGATTTCCTTTTGAATTCAAAGTAAGATTTTTAATAACTTCTCCCACGTGTATTTGTCTTAAATTTGATTGTCAACAAACATATTCGACCTAACTTTAGTTTATTCTGAATTTTGAAATTCAGAGATCTCTCGACCACCCCTTTGTAATGAGCGGGGTATTTAGCAAGCGCGGGGCCCTAAGCGCAACAAAATGTGGGGCCCAACAAAAGCGCGGTCATTTTATAACGATTTATTTTATCATTTCATTTTATTTTTTGCATAAAAAAGTTATAGACAATGTTTATCATATGCAAAAAATTAAACAGGTATAGGTACATCGGAGTAGGATACACAATCGACAAAATGTAATTTAATTAGCATTGTCCGTTGTTAAGCGAGGACTCCCTTAAAGCGCCACTGTTTGAAATACCGTAAATGCTCGAATGTTTCCTGGTATTTTATTTAAAAAAGTCATCCTTCGCCGCTATTGCTTGTTACTCCGAGCAGTATTTTCAGTTTGTCTCATCACGGTTGACAAAAATATTGGCATTTTTTATGATTTCGAGACGGTGATTAGACAGCGGTGTCGAGGAAACAGAATTCAGTGACAATGACTCTGCTTGACTACTAAAACTACATGTTTGAATAGGAACATTCATTTAAAGGCAAATACACGATGAATTTGTCTTAAATCAAATAATTTAGTTACTAGCCACTAAACTTTAAAATGACTATTTTTCAATTATCATTTATTTTTTAGAACATAATAAATTTTCTTTCCTAAAAACATTTTCGCATATTTGATTTCACGAGTAAATTTCTTCAGAGAAGTAGCTATATCCTATATTTATTTTTACTTTTATGTTATTTTGGTCGCGAAGTGTACCTAGCGTACATACGGAGTAAATGAAACGCAGTGTATATTTTTAAAATCTTCCGGATTTTGTTTTTTATTTCCCTTTATCAGTGATGCTAACCTAATAAAATGTTTTTTTTTTATATTACATTAAATGTCAATATATATAACAACATAAAAATTTTTGTGATACTTTTACGTGGTGCTGATGCGGAAAATTAAAACTTTTTAATGCGATTTAAAACATAACTGGACAAGTTTTATTTAGGATACCACCATATATAATTGATATTTTTTACGAAATGGACATTTATATTTCAAATGAGGAGGAATTAAAAGCGATTATATATGTGTGTTGATGTATTTAATTTATCTTAAAAATAAAAATCAGAGTTTCCTGTTGATATTAACGAAGCATGCTGTGCGATGTTCAGCGCACATTGCCCTACTTGTAGCCGTAATTATTAGTCAAATTACCGATATAGGGTTAAAATTATGTTTGAAAACGGGTCGCATTTCTAAAACTTTCAAACTGAAGTAAATTGCTCTTCAATTATGCATTATAAAGAAATTATCGAACGAATTTGCAGCGTGTGAAAGCGTGGTAATTTTCTTTGGCTTTTCCAATAATTCCTGATTAACTTGTTTTCCTAGTGTGCAATAGTCGGATTTGTTTCTACGGTTATTATATCTCAATTACAATTAAATGTTTTCCCGAAAGTTGCCACATGGTCAACTTAAGAAACATTTAAAACGTTAGACCTACTTTATCCAGCTAATTAATAGATTGCCGAGTTCCGCATCCACGCTAACGGCAATAAGGTTAAGGACAACGACATTTTCGAATGGTGTTTCTTCTGAAAATTAAACGGTGCCTCATATGACTTATCACGTGAAATTGAAGATCTCGCAGAATAGGCACACTCTTGACCTAATTCAGAGGATGCGTTTCCAAACCGCTCGTGCGTTAAATAAATTGCTTACTCCTGACCATTTAAGTTGCTCATCATGGATTATAATCATTATCACAAGCGATGAAGGATATAAATAACTACTACATTGATAAAATGGATGAATAAACAACTAAGTAGTCGTCATTGACTGCAATTCCTCCATCGTGAATTCTTTATAAATGAAATGAGCATATGTATGTATGCAAACGTCTTATGTTAATAGTAGTAAACCAATTACTATTATGAGCTTCAAGATAACTGAACCATTACATTATTTTCTTTTTTTTAATATTAAGATTTAGTAAAGAAATTCCAATCATGCTTAATGTGCCTTTTCGAATCAAATTCTACTATTTCCATCTGTACTGACTGTGCAATATTTAATATTCACGTATCATAAAAATGTACTATTTTTACAGATGACGAACCGGTACGAATAAACACCCTAAAAATATATCATTTTAATAAGATTTTTTGGAAAATTTAATTTCACAAATCTCAGCGGCGATACGAATCCGATAAATTACGTTAAAGTCCAAAAAGAAAAGAGAAAACAAGTTCATCAACTGTTAGAATATTTGTTTTGCGATGTAAAATATCCAATACGTGTACTTTTATGACCGAATAGTTTTTTATTGATACAAGTTGAGTTTATTTAGCATTCTTCAACAATTAGATCGAATCCGCCGTTCCTCTCTTTCGCGCTTCCCGCATTAGAGAACGTGGCTCCTCTCTGTTGCCATTATCATTTCGAAAGTCTCTTACGCTAATGCGGTAAAAAAATACATATCTTCTTTTTTTAGCAGATCACGCTGTTTGACTCACCACACAATTTGGCTAATCTCTCCCATAAATTTCGCGAACACGTTCAGCAAAATGTACACAAATTTTTTTATATGAAAGCAATAAAGAGAATATTATAGTTCACCTTGAAAATTTTCTCCCCGGCCGGTTTCAATATAAGGTTACACTACGCTCGGGGAAATTAAAATTCCAGAAAATATATGGGATATGAGAATAAACATTCCATCTAAAATATTTCACCGGTTCTCAACAGATTTTGCTTTTACGATGCTCTATCGCGAAACTTGCAAATCCAAAACGTAAAAATCATCTCCCCGCAACTTTTCGCCACATTTAGCGCCATCCTTATACGGTATTACTAACACGTCTCTCTCCGAACATTTATGGCTGGTATAAATTTTCGAAGCATATCCAAATTTGAATTTAACGTTTAATTCTGCCGTGTTCCGCAGGCGAGATTCTCCATTCAAGCGTTCAGGGTCGTAAAACGAGGAGCGGCGGCCAATGGGCAGCGTCGTCCCTGGTAGATACCTGCAATTAATTCGAAACGCTTTGCGACGGCAAAGAAGCGCGTTGGCCCTCGAGGCTCTTGACGTGGAGCGTTGGACTAGCGTCAAAGGCGGCAACTTGGCGCCCCCGACCTTTAGAGGGTTAACCATGTTGGACGGTAAAGGGATTGTGTTCGTCTTGGTCGAGGAGACCTAGGAAAGAAACTTAAACAGTGAGTTTGTCCTCAGCAGTCAAAGGAAGGCAAAAAGAGCAAAGGTGCTCGAGATATTTGGTAGAATTGCGGCAAGTATATGTTTAGCGAAAAATAACACCAAAACTAATATCACACTTGCGAATCGCACGCGTTTTTACGAGAAACTAAATTCGATCAATTATACCACTGCACCAAAATTTTATCAAATCTCTCCGGCACAGAAACGAGTTTAAAAAACGCTAGACGTGCAATTTAGGCATCTTTACGATATTGCTTTGGCTCATTTATTTGTACGGCGCATAAAAATTCGGCTGGAAGAATCTTTGAAACGAATTAAGAACTGATTTTACATACATGCTTCGTGGTAAATGAATAATTTGGACATGTAAAGGTTCATTTTCGGCCAAAACACTGCATGTGACTTGGGAGACATCGTTATAAACGGAGTTGAAACCAAATACACATATTATAGTGGAGTTGTCGGTTATCTTTTCGAAATGACAGGCCGCGTTGGAAGTTGCCAACGCTTCGGTGGGTTGAATAAGAGTTAAAAGACCTGAATGACCATGTATCGCGTAGTGTGAGGGAATTTAACCAAAAATCGGTGGAACTTTCATAACCCACACTTTCTCACATCTATGCGCTACCATTCTACACAATATCATGCAACATTGGTAAGTATTCGCGCAGTTTGACTCGTAGCAACAATGCCGCTGCTGTTGGTGGGGAGAGCTTGGCGGTTGCAGGGCGTTAAAATCGATATAATGTCACTGTACGCTGTATTCCTGTTTGGATAAAAAAGTTGAAGTATTATTATTTATTACATTAATATCTATAACTGGATGAATTTTAATCGAAATCTATCTTGCTACCTAAGAATAAATCGATATTTTCTGAAAATCGATAAGAATAAACTACACCCATTGTTGCGAGATGTGGCTCATAACTTCAAGGATTATGTTATTCTATAGACCAGTGATCGCGAACCTTATCTAGCTCGCGTGCCAAAATTATCATAATAAGAGAAAATTTGCCTCTTCGCGTGCCAGTACCATAAAAAATCTTATCTGTATATTCGTAGAATATAGCATGAATGTTTACACAATTATATAGCAGGTCTGGAGACCCGTCTTTAGAATGAGAAAAGAGATGGTATGGCTATTTTATGAATTTGGGGGAGGCTTTTTAATCCTTAAAATGAACAAAAGCATGTTAGATAAACTAGCCTACGATAATGAAATTTAAAGAATCCGAAATTTGACATAATTTTGGTGTAAAAAACATCTGAGCATTATACATAGTTTATGCAATAAAAAATTCAGATTTATATTTTTTTAATTAAAACAATTCCCCTCCCCCCAAAATCATAGTATAACCGATAGTAAACGAAGTCACTCTTTTGCATCGTTTCAATATCTGCATTTATTAGATTTCTGGAGTCATTTTTGCCATGCCCGCCGTATGAGTGGCATATTTTTTTTCTTATTCCATTTTGTGGCGCGCCAACCAAAATCGTTCCGCGTGCCACCCCTGGCACGCGTGCCATAGGTTCGCCATCACTGCTATAGACATATGAAATTTCATTATATCCCGTGAAGCCGTATAGCTCCCGTACGGAATCGTAAAAACCACTTTTTCGTGTGTTGAAAAGTGAAAACTGTCTCAAGGAAAGTGCCATGAAAATCGCTAAACCTCGAATTTTCGTTTCTAATCTAACAAATGTTTTTGCCCAAATCCATCACAAAATCTCATCGAAGTTGGTGTTCATGATGGCTTAATTGCCCACCACATTTCCGAAACAGGTTCTGCAGCTTCAATCTCGAATACCTGTAGGTCAGAACCGGAATGAAAACAGCGCTTTTAATGGATTGGAAGGAAATCTGCTTCTTTCCCTGAAATCGTAATTAACTTTTTCATACAATCATTTTTGAAATATACTTGTAAACATATACAGGGAAATAATTCAACCAGATGGAAGAGCAGCAATCGAAACTTACACGCACATTAAAATATAAAATCGTGACTGACAATGAGATACAGTAGTAGTTATAGTAGTACGGTCAAAACAAACGTGAAACGTGAAAGAAAGAAAGTTGTTTCACGAAACATTGTGTAAATGAAGGACGATAGAGGCTGTCAATTAGTCCAGTGAAGCGTAGATAGGAAAATGAGTGGAAAGTCGTACTGAAATCGCTATTAAACTTTTTCATGGAGGGATTTGAGGTCGCTTTTAACTCGGCGTTCCGAGAGATAGGATGTAGTGAAAAAGAAAAGATGCGAACGGAAAGAATTAAAAAGTCAACAAGGATGCAGTTTTTTAAGAAATCAAGCGTAAAACGGAACCAGGAACAAGAGACAATTGTGAACTTAGGTGACCAAGATTTTACAAAGGAACTTGACCCAGAGCTGGTCCTAGGCGTGTGCGACGTGCGCTACCGCACTCAGGCGAAGGCCTCCGAGAGGCGGGCTTCGGGACACTATTAGATGTATTCCATTTATACACGTGTTTAAATTCGTGTTTTAAAGCTAAATAATATTGAATAGACTTTATCAGGCGTAGATGGAATAAACCGAACACGCGTAAATCGAGAAATATCTGTATTTGATTTAGCTTTAAGTAGGGGCGGCCAAATTTTCCTTTGCACACCCCCCTAAGAACCTTAGGACCGTCACTGACTTTACCGCAACTACAATCAACGTTAGGAATGGTACGTGAGCAAAGAAAATGCCTGTCAAAATACCACGGGTGTACGGTTTCAATTGATAGGTGGACATTGAAAACTTATTGGTGGAAATTATGAATTTAGTCGTAGACAGAAGTATACAGAATTTGACAATTTCCACAGATCGAACGGTTCTTGGCCTTATGGAATGGAAGCTGTGCAATGGAATTTAGAGAACAACTGCATACTGAGAAGAATGAGTCTGCTTCAACAAAGTACTTCATGAACCATAAAAGACCTTTAATTTGGCAAAAGTCGTGGACTTTCTCATTGTGCGATGGTTACCCCAGCTGTGCAATATTAAACATCTCCAAATGATCCGGTAAATACGGCGATCACCACTCGTTTAATTAAAAATTATTACGCGGTAGATACATCTACATCTACATCTACATATTACCCTGCAAGTCACCTTGACGGTGGATGGCAGGGGGTGCCGCGCACCAAGTTCCTAACTAATTATTATTCACTGTTATCTATTGTGGTCACGTATTGTCCTAGGGAAAAAGGACTCCTTATACCTCTCCGTCCTACTATCTATTTCGCGAATCTTGTCGTCATTATCCCTCCGTCCGATATACGTTGGTTGTCGAATAATATCCTTCATTTCATTTACGAATATCTCCGACCTATATTTATGTAGAAGTTTAAGTCTCGCCTGTAATCTACGATCTTTCAACGATGGCCAACTCAACTCATCAATGAGTAACGTAACGCTCTGTTTTTTATCGTAATTCTTTTTCACGAATCTAGCTGCTCGCCGCTGTAGTCATCGCGGATATGTAGCTCTTTGTGTTCCCAAATTTCATAATTTAGCGTTATAAAATACTACAAATACATTCGAACGGAATCTTAAATTGATCACGAGTATTTGTGCGGCAAGAATAACGCGTTTACGTTACCGAATCCGAGTCCAACAATAGTTGTTGTTATGGCAACACTCTCGTAATCGATAAGCATAATTCTACAATAAAAATTAGAAGATTCATTCCTTTCCTCAGAGAATAGTACAAAACTCGCTCCGATATTACTATTCTAAGATATTTAATGTGCAAGAGAAAATTACCCTGCACGAGGGATTTAATATTTCCCATGTGAATCAAATGGGAAGGATAGTTCCTGGAATCGAACGCGGGACTTCAATCTTCGCAACAAAAACTCTCCTCGGGAGCTCGGCTCATGCAGCAAAAGATTTCCACCAAGTTTCATGAAAATCGGTCGATTGGTTCAAAAGTTAATAGCGAGGGACGGACAGACAGACACAAAAACAAAACTTGAAGCCTAGTTCCATTCTGGAAAGTAGATTAAAAACTTACTCTTTTATTTGGCGAGACTTCTGGTAATATTTGAATTCTACAATTCCCTTAGACGTTATAATTGGAAAATTACGGTATATGTAAGGCAGCCAAAGTTTTCAAGAGCAGCATATCAACTCTCAAAGAGCCGTATGCGGCTCCGTAGCCGCCGTGTGCTCACCCCTGGTCTAACGCATTCAATACTCCAGCCGATGTAAAACAAGAAAACAAAAAAATATAATTGTGGATCAGTTGAGGCGGAGCAACGAGGTCGAAAGAATCATTATTGCAGAGAGACATAAGAAGAGTCGGACTCGAAACATTATTCACGAGAGCCAGATTGACAGCTGTGATATTTAAATTGGATTTTGCTGTCATTCTTAAAGCAGGAGTGACATTGGCTGTCTTCCATCGATTCCCGAAAGAAAAATCTAGCGACGGGGAGATAGCGGGAGCATTTAGCAGCAAAAGCGTCACATGTGCGTCGTATTAAAAGTGAAATATGTTGCACTGTGTTTTCATATGAAATTCCGTAAACATAGCATAAAAGAATATCCGAGCAAGCGCGCAGATATTCTAAGACAGGATTCCGGGAAATTTTTTATTTAGCGGCAGACTTTCAGATTCCATCTATCTTAGCGACACACCAAACCAAATTTTTTGATGAAATTTTGGAAAACATTATCCTCGTATTCAACATCAGCTTGCTATAAAATAAACAAATTTTCTGATACATATTTAACAAATTTTACAGACAATGGTTTGCGGAATAACGAAAAAATACAGAATTACCGATTCTCGGACTAAAAAGTAACTTCGTTGTAGTTACAAGCATGCGAAACGAATCCGGTAACACGTTAAATTTCTTTTCTACTGCCATAGTTGGTGAATAATCAAATAAGTCTATATCCTCCCCCTTCGTAAGATTTCAAATGTACCGCAGCACACCCATTGCGGAGAACTGATCCAATATAGCAGTGGTTTCTAAACAGTGGGGCTCGCTCGCCAGGGGGGCGCGGTGCACTGATCGAGGGGGCGCAAAACATTTGACATGTTTACTGTCTGTTTAACGATCCTAATAGTGAGACTTAGAATATGCAGCCTTCAAATTCTAGCCCTGAAGTGACAAGGAGGTATCGTTACGTCAATGTTTTCCTTAGGATGGTTATATTAATTGCGATTGTAAGCCCAGTAGGTATTCTTTATTAACTGTCATTGAACGTGACGCAGAGGGGAGCGCAAAAAGTGTTCTTAGGTGAGGGGAGGACGCGGTTTTTTAATGTTTGGAAACTGCTAAAATAAAGAAGCAATCCATCCACGCCACTGGCAGTAGGCGTTCGAAATGACGAATGAAAATCTCTTCCTGATTTTTTGTCGTTATTTAGCGTGCCTCGAAACGAAAAGGTTTTAAATGACGACTATTAAGGGGATTCCCGTCCACTATCGGTTTTCGTGAGTCAATTTAACCGCTCCAAACCGCTTCGCGTTTGCTCGATTTCGACATCGAAGCACACGAGGGCGCCCGTGCCTGTCCACCAATTTGGATTCACCCTTTAGCAAAATCGTTATCGTTTCTCTCAAGTATTAATTGAACGACGATGTCAGAATGAACTATGTTTGCAGTGAAAAATAATACCTTCGAGAAAGTTTTTTTAATGATAATGAAACGTAACGTATTTTTAGATTCAATCATTCATTCAATCATTATATAGATCGCATTTGTATGGCGCGAATGAACTCTTAGGAACTATGATTGTGGAAACAATAGTTAAGTTTCTCTACACCTTTGGGAAATGGAGCCAAACCTTCCACCAGACTTTGAAAGTGCCACTAATTGTTTTTAAACTATATTCCTCTTACGTGAATAGCTTTGTGAAGAAATTTAAAATTTTTAAATTTCCCCAACATCTAGGTCGGAAGCATGACCTTGAAAGTTAATTTTATATTTAAAAATATGACTGCTAGAAAAAATGGATGAGAGGTCCAACTTTAATTTTTGCTGCTCAACTGTGTACAATTTTTATTCTTAGAGACAGAACGTGAGAAAAAACGCAATTCTCATACTGACATGCCAATGGAAGTCAGAATTATAAAAATGGAGATGAACCATAAAACAATAGTAAGCCAAGATGCCTGTCAGATTTAGGAGGGCACTCAATGTATTTCGAAACGCAACACTGGCGAAATAAATCCAATCATTCTTTATTCTAAGCCAAGGAAGCGTCTAAACCTTACGTAATTCAACAGATTTGTCCTTTTTGCGTATAATATTCTCATTAACATTGATTCTAATTAAGCGCTTTTAAACAGCGCACGACGATAAAAACAATTCCGAACTTAAAACAGCAACATAAACGCATTGTCCGTTTCGGACAATTATATCAGCAATTTGCATTTTATAAATCATAAAGGAAGTTGAGACGAAATAAAATTCGATGATCGAAATGTTAAGGATTGTTAGGAAACGGAATGGCGATTTTTTGCCCCCTACTATTCCTTCTTTTTAGAAAATAATCATAGGTACATTTGTGAAACATCGGAAGGACTGTCGATTTCGCGAGCATCAAAAATTAAAATTGGACATTTCCAAGACACTTGCATGATTTTTCCAACTCTTGTTTCGTCAATCATTTAGACCAAGAATTTAGTTTGTGCAAAATTGCGTTTGCATACAAGTTAATACATTTTTATAGATACACGTATAATACACGAAGGTGAAATTTGGCAGCAATTTTCTCAACACTATATTTTTCATGCTCAAGGTTTATTATAAAAAGAATTAAGGTATTTAATATTAGATTTTATTCGAGTTGTTCAAAACAAAAATGTATTCGAAAATATGCGACCCAACAAAATTTTCCTATTGGCTTTGAATGTTTCATAGTATTGTGGGTCACTATCCACTATCGACTATCGACTCACCGTCTCATTATGGGAAAACCTCCATCATCGGTCCCAATGAATAATCTCCAGCAGGTAAAAAAGTAACCATTCTACGCTTTAAAACTAACGAAATTGGCTTAAACGGACGAAAGAGCCGCTGAAAAAAACCCTCTAACATCGAACCGCCACTTGGCGACATCTGTCGCAAAATCATCGAACCCGAGGAGCAAATATCTCTCTCACGATAATAATATTCGCCCAGTGACCTAACTCTTTTAATTAGGGCAGCCAGCGAGTGAGGAAAACTACAAAACTCAAGAGGAGTATTAATAAGAGTTTTTGCCACCGAAGAAATGCTCTCCTAAACGTCGGCGACGAAGTAAAGAAGGAATGCATCACCATCAGCCCACGAGTGCGTATGTATCTTTCCATTTCCTTCACTTCCCCGACCTCCTTTCGTTCGCGTTCTCGAGCCGTTTTATGGCGTCGGCTAAACTTTGAGCTTCGCCACCGCCCGTCCACCCGCCCCCAAGGCACGACAGCGGTGACGCAACGGCTACGCATGTCGGGAGAGCCCTGGACGAAGGGCGCGAGCCTCCTTTCAACCACGCCAACCCACCCGTTGCAACACGAAGGTGGCACACACGAGGGTCAACCCCGCGGCGAAAGTGATGCACATCCGTAGAAAATATTATGCAAAAGAAAATCGTTCTTCCCAACCCACCGAAAACGAAAAGAAAGGAAATTCGAACCTGAACAGGTGCGCGCGCCATCTATAGTATATTCACCGGAAAGGCATTTCTTTGCCATCGATGGATCGGAGAGATCGACTGGTAATGATAAGAGGTTTGCACAACAAATGACACCAAAAGTCGAGACCCGATTGTCAAAGATCACGAATCTAAATTCATATTTATGAAAACAAAATAAAAGATTCGTGTAAGTGAACAAACATAATGCGTAATACATACAATTTGATTTCAACAAGAAAACAAAATTATTCATTGTATTCGGTAGGAATTTAATTGGGAAAGGCTTTGAAATATTGAAAGATACTGTCGAAGTTATAACGTTGGTGCATAAACGGCGAAGAAATATAATGTATAATAAACGGTCGAAAGCAGGGGCGATCAACCTATGGCCCGCGAGAGCATTATATGCGGCCCGCGAAGCTTTGATGAATATGTGGTCTGTGATATTTAATACAGATCATTTTGTACATTCTATTTACAATTGTCGCCAGAAAACCTTGCCTGTTGAAGTTTTAACACTATAAAATGATTAAGACTTTATATTCAATTTAAAAAAATTCAAATTCAACTTCCTTTCATTTCTTAACTTTTACATAGCCGTTAATATTAGGTATTACAAAGCAAGGTTATAATACATTAAATATAGTCTGCCCTTTTTCTTCTTGATTGGGGCATGGTCCACCTGTCGGCTATTTCACCACTTATCACTCACTAATGTTTTATCTGTTATGAACGTTCAATTGTTTATCCCGAGGGAAAATTTAATCAGGTAAAAACCCTCTTTTTCTTGTTCAGTTTTTAAATGATCTCTTGAGTAAATTAAGATCTAAACTCTCATCCTGCCCGCCGAGGCACTAGCGAACTTAATACGGCCAAATCACTCGCATCTACAAATGCGAACCTCCACATAAAATGTGTTTAGGAAGCAAAAATGCATTTATGCCATTGTCAACATTGTGCGACATGGTTACGGGCATACGTCACGGCTAACGTCCGAATTGAGGCTAATGTCAACATTCGAATAATTCCGAGATTAATCCGAAGGCGGAAATCATCGGAAAGTTATTATTCCATATATAAATCTCACTGAATCTCACTGATTTCTCTACACTCCGATGAACCTTGTCAACAGAAACTTCATCAAAATGACCATTAAACAAGTGGTAAAGGTGATCAGCCATCACCATAGCAACAAATTGGTTGCGTGCCTCAAGATATCGATTTGGAAGGTTTTAAGAAAGCCGGCAGATGCGCCTATCCACGTGACCTTGAAGACATTTTATTTGGAAAAACATCACCAGGTACTTATCATATGTTGCCTGCGAATAACCGCATGTGTACATAAATCGGAAAATTTAGGTTTAGCGCTTTCATGGCCAACTCTGAATCACAATAAACCTGGATATGAATAGCTATTATGGATGACAAATTGTACATTACGGTTGTCATGCATGACTTAAAATCTGTTGTTTAGTTATCTTCGTGTCAAGCGCAACAATAGAGAGGAAGAGTGCAAAAAGTCGAGGTCATATCGGATCATTCATTGTTGATCGCCAATAGCGGAAATATTCTTCATTGCATCTCTACTGCTCACATTAGATGACGTTTGCTTCCGGATAATCAAGTTGTAAGGAAAAATCTCCGATTTAAATTTTAGCGTTTCTATATTGCCATTGAGCTCAACAAAATTATTTTATTTCCAAACGTAAAATGTGTTCAAATATTCAAAACAAAGTGCCCACTTAAATAGCAAAAATCTTTATAACAAATGGTGATGTATGCATTCATTATACACACTAAAAAGTGATTGCCACTATAAATGAAAAAATCAGGAAAATACGGCAAAAATATTCATAAAAGTGTATTACAAGGAATTCTATACACATACCTACATATTTTATTCAAACTTAAACGGCGAGAGTTAATCATTTTATGTATAGAGAATATAATCGCCAGCAGTGTTAGCTTTACAATATACCAACACTGTTTATCTAAATCCGTGGTGATGCGCTTTCTCGCATTCGCCTTTCCTCTTGACATTAGCCTATACAAACAGATTGAATGCGCAATAGTGCACAAGTACAGAAAATTATCAACTTTCAGGACAGTAAAACAGTAATCTTTTGTGCCCCGTGATTTAGCATATTCCATCGTTCCATCCAGTGCGTAGTGTTCAGCGAGCTGCTCGATGAGAAACGCAGCTTTTTATATTTTACACTTTGGAACGTTTCCAACCGCACCTCCGGCTAACCAATGGTAATGCAAAACAGTGCGTGGGAGATTCGAGTAGCGTTCAAGTCCGAATGGGCAATTAAACCGATTGAAAGAGGAAATAACAGCAAATACATTACCTAAGATCAAATACATCAATTCCTGAAAATATCCTCAATATTCGCATTCTGCAGGAATCAAGATGGAGTAGCAATAACATTCATGGAGAAACGGCTTAAATGAAGAAACTTACGCTTATTTTTAATAAGAGAAAAATGCAATCTTTCCGTGACAATGAGCGCGTAATAAGCCTGAAAAGATTTTCCTGTTTGTTCCGCGTTATTTCCGTTGCGCAAACAAACAATTATTATCAATAACTTTCCTCCCGTGTACTCAACGCTATTCGATCAGTGGAAATAATTCGCCGGCTCTTTTGCGTCCAACTCGATGACGACGCGAAGTGGAGGGACGGCTGACGTTTAGGTATTTGGTTCACATCCACGCGATCATAAAAACTGATGAAGTAAACACAGAATTGAGCAATGACTCACGTGTTTTGTTTGTTATTCATTGTCATTCAAGTGTTTTCGGTTTGGGCATTGAACGAGTTTATTACAAAGACTTCGCCGAGCAATAAACATGCGGAATTTTAGTCTAATTTTCAGTGAAGAGGAATTGCGGTGAATTAGAAAAATGATCCGGATGAAATTTCCAATTTTAAAACATCCTTAATTTAAAAATCCTTTCGATAAAATACGCCGTATCCATCTTTACAGAGGTTTAATTTGACACTTCGGTCGATTTCATATTTACGTGAGCCAGCCGCGGTTATTGGCGCGTATCAATCAAGAGACGCGTGTAGCGATAAAACAGCCGAGTAAACCACACGCGAATTTCATAAAGGGGCAAAAAGAAGCTTTCCTGAAAAGTAATTCACTTACCTGTAAATATAAAACAAGAGAAAACCAAGAATATATCGTTAATGTACAACATTTTTAAAAATGTCATTTTTACGACAAAAGATTATTTTAACTAAACCATTCGATTCTTCATCAGAATAAGACAATGCGGGACTCCTAAAGAGTTCGCAGGCTCAACGAAACCGCGCTTCGCCGCTCAACCACGCCGAATCCTCAAGGTCTTTCTCCCTCACTCTCCTTCCACTCCCAATCCTAAGACTATTCCACTCTCCCCTTCGGAAAACTTCCCGATGGCGGAGTGGATGTTTTGTTTTTCGGAAATACGCTTACGAGAAAAAAATTAGCAATTGAAGTTGCTCAAGAACAAGCAATTTAAAAAATATACTTGCCTCTGTATCTCCAATAGCCACAAGGTTTTAAAAAACCATATGCGCATTTCCGCTACAAAGCAGCCGTCTTCAGTGGTAATTCGCCTAAAATAGATTCTAAATAGATCTAAATTAAATTCTTTTAGAACTTATTTTCAGTGAATTACCACTGAAGACGGCTGATTTGTAGCAGAAATGCGCATGTTTTTTTTAAACCTGGTTGTGGCTATTGGAGATAGAGGCAAGTATATTTTTTAAATTGCTTGTTATTGAATTTCTCAGCCATAAGACGAACTCGATAGTTCCCTGTTGAATTAATTGAAATTTTGCTCGTCAATGAAAAGTCCAACAGAGATAAATCCAATCGCCATGAATACTTCACGTATTTTCGTAGAATTTAAGCTCGTATAATGAATGCATGACGACTCCTTTTTAATATTTCACATACTCATGGATTTTAATCAAATGGATCAATGAATGCAACGATCCAAAATTATTTCTATAAATAAGTGCCATGACACATTAATATTCAATTAATTATTTCTGGCATTCGTCACAGTGTGGAAGGAGACGTCAAGGGCCGTGAGGGCGATGGCTAAATGTGAGAATGACAGGCAGCTCTCCTTAATTTTACCGTATCAAAGTTTCAAGGATCATTAGTGTAGATTCACAATTTTCGTCGTTTGAAACGGTTGCAAAAAACGAAACCTCTCTCACCTAGCACGATGAGTATCCGAAAATAAAAAAATCAATAAAATCAAGCTATTTCTAACTTGAAAAATCTTCTACCTATAAGAGCGGAATAACTTTGAACAGAAATGTTTATTGCATGTATTTCTATTTAGAAAAAGAAAAAAAGAGAATGAATTGATTTAACAAATTTTCCACGATTTAAAATCCGATTCGCAATGGTTCAGTTTTAATTTTATTCTCAGATATACATAAATATTTTAACTACGCTTTAAATTGCTGAAAAAATGTCTCTACCGCTTTTATGAAGAATGCGTGTAATAAAATTCTTGGAAAACAGAACAATTGAGATTAGGGCGCGGACGACATATTGCTCATAGAATTAACAGTAAACAACCCAGGAGATTGCAAGACCGATTCGTAATTACGTGAGATAACATAATTACAAAAGAACTAGGATAAATTTTTAAGTATTCGAGAGGCTATCTCTTGTTCTATCGAGGATAATTATACTCCATTAAGAACGACTGCGTCCTGACCGACTGAGATGGCACGTGACCAAGTCCGCCATCTGCATACAGTTGAATAGGTATGCGCACGCTCCATTTGATAACACTGACGCGTCGCTCCGGCAATGGAAGTGGTGTCATGGAAATCGCGAGGAAATACGAGCGCGACCTCGAGTACTTCGCTTCCTTCCCCTTAATCTCTCCCTCCCCATCTCCTACTTCCCCTTTCACTTCTCTTCAATCCAGAGCGCTCTGTACTCTTTCGAGATTTTCAACACGACCTAAATATCGAAAGAACTTGTTTGAAACCATTGATAGAAATAATCTCCATAGTTGTCAAAGATCGGCTGAAAAACAGAAGGGCAACTAAAATGGGCACATAAACGTAAACGAGGGCTATACGAAATTTTTATATTCAATTTATCGAAATTGTATTGGTCGAAAATCAGTCTTTCAAATTATGAATGCTTCTTATGGAAAAAAAATCTAAATTATTTGTCGCGCAGTATTCACCTTCATGTGCCATCTGCTACAACTTGAAAATATTCTATAAGAATAAATTTGAAGCATATAATTTTTTTCCAAGACTGGTATTTAAAAAAATTCTTGCGTGAGTTAATAAAATTAATATGGATAAAAAGTAAATAAATTCAACACAAAATGAAGTAATACATAAAAATATTTCCCCCAGTCTCGTTTCGCTTATTTATACTGTAGCGCCGACTGTCGAAAAATCATTTTGGATATCCCCGATATCTTGGTTACCATCTTGACCCAACTAGGGCAACGAGAATCCGGGGTTCGAAGGGCGAACGCCGTCCGAGCCGCAAAAGGGCTGTAGTGGCCGGAATAGACATTTTTATCTTTCATTATACAAAAAGTGCGGTCGAAATATATTTCGCCTGGTGTCAAAACATTCTTAAGAGTGGATCCCAATCCATAGAAAAGGGACTTCACGCCCGCTCTGTTTACTTTTAAAGTCCGTTTCCCGAGGAAAAAAATCACCTATATTATAGATATCATTTTAAAACTCATCGCAGCACATTTTTGGAAGGCTAACTTAGTATTAGATAACCACAAAATTAAAATCACTTGGCACAATCAGAACATCAACAGGCTGTTTATCACCTTTTACGTCACCACGTCCTTTCACCGACTTTACCCCGTAATGCAATCACGCCTACGTGAATATTTTTCCCCTATGTTTTGAGACTGAGGGCGCTACAGCTTTGCGAGCATTTTTCGGATATTACTACTTTTCTAAGGTAAAATTCTTCCCCCAAAGAGTCTAGGATACCAGAAAGGATATATGCCCGCAAAAGCATCCGAGAAAATTGCCCACCAATAACTAGAAATTCCCGACATAAAACATAAACAGCAGTTATAAACATCATCCCTGTTTCGAATTTTAATGCCTAAATCGATCGAAATTAAATATCAAAGTCCTCGTTTGTCTTTCACTTCCATCAACCTGTCTTTCAAAAGGGCGAGGCAAGTTTTTTCACACACTAATTCACTGAATGAGACTTCCAAAAGAAAGAAAGCTAGACGAAATAAGGTCACGGCTCCCCCCTCCCTATCCCAATTCTCTCTATCTTAACGTATTCCAATAACCTACCTGCTGCCGACAACCATTCCAACACAAGAAGCAATGGAATAGAATCGAAAACACTTAAAAGTAAGAAATTGATGGAACTTAAAAGTAAGTATAAAATAATGCGGAATATAAATAGAACATTTTTGTCAACGACTTGTGTACACATGAAAATGACGCTAAACGACTTTGAATCGGAATGACTTTTTAATAATTTAATGACTTCCTCATTCGGGCACCTTGTAAGAGTTGATCGTTTCTTCGATAACCCCATTGAATTGGCGGACTTGGAAAATTTTTATCGAGTCGAAAATGTAAACAAACATAACAAAATAAAGGCGGCATGTATTTATGCGCGCACGAACTTATATATCGATTAATCAAAATTTATGAATTTTCAGGCCTTAGATCGCTGAAAATGTGACACTGAACGTTAAGAATAATGAATACTGACAATAATGAATTATCAAATTAATTTAATAAATACTGAAATTCGCCCAAGGATCGGGAAGTAGCTATTCAAATGCAACAGTAAATTTTTCTCCGAATTTGTTACCATTATTTACATAAAATGTGACCACAAAGCGTAACATTCATATCTGTCCCATAAAAAGTGGAACAGGAAAGTTTATATTTTCTTCTAAAAATCTTCCAACTGTGACCGACCATTAAGACTAATGAAAATGCGCATTTTTGATGACTACGAGAGTTCTTAAATATCTTTCACAAGGCTACGGCTAGATTGGTCATCAAGAATTTGTCTAACCATAAGACTGAAGGCCTGCAGTTTATTTTTGACGTTATTTCATTTTCGTTAATTTAAGAAAAATAAGCGACGTCATCGTTATGAAACATTAATAAATTCCAAGTTATGGGTGTGCTAAATCGTACAGTAGAAATTGAACATTCTTTTTCCAGAGAAATGAACAGCAAGCAAGGAGCAGGGTTTGCAAATGGACCAGCAATTCGTAATTTACGAAAAATACTATTCATTGATGAATTAATATGTAAAATGATTTAACGAAGCGGTAACGAATAGTTACACTCCAAGTTTACAAAAAAATTAATTGAAAACGAAATTTGAAAAGTTACTCCGTGAAATATATAGATTGAAACCAATTGCCGAGAATTTTTATTTTAATGTATACTAAAAGGGAAAATAAATAAACTTCCTAATGAGAGTGTAAACAATAGCCATCTGAATGCGGATGGCTGGCAACTTATTAACCATTCCACACAACAGAAAATACTAATGCCACTCAGCTTTTTTAAGAATCTCAATATAATTCCTTCGATTTTTCCGTTCAACATAATACAGCCTAGACGTATTTGTGTTTCTGACTTTGTGTGTAACATAAATATGCCCGCATCTGTTCCCAATCCTTCGATTCCACAGCTGTCGACGGAGTGCAGAGGCGAGATGCGTGGGAATATTGTTCCGCGATTCCTTATCGAGTAAACTCAAGTTCGCTACGGCGATCACGTGTCTCTTGATGAGCGTGTTAAAAAAGGCGCGCTTGTTTACTCCGATCGGAACTCAAAGGCAATCGAGTGACCGAGGAGTGGTCGAAATATCGCCCAACGTTAAAGAAGGGCAAAAGATTTACAAAACCAGACCCATAGATAATGGAGTTGCTGAATGGCTTTGGAAAAAAAATATTTTCTCCGAATAATCGAATGTTTCAGTTGCGTACGGTGAGAGTGACGCGCCTCTCTCTCTCTCTCTGCCTCTCTCTCTCTCTGTCTCTCTCTTTGTCTCTGTCTCTCTCTCTCTGTCTCTCTACAGACGAGAAACAATTCGAACAGAGCCCATAATTTAATCGACACGATGTCACCGAACCAGCATCAAACTTTCTCGACGTCCTTCCTCAAGATAGACGCCCGAAATGTCCGCCGAGGGGAAACTTAAGCATGTCACACGTTGCGGTTTCCTACGATTGCCCGAGTGTGCATCCGGTTAGCTCCGGCGCGAAAATTAAAGAGGCAGATAAAAAAGAATTTCCGCTCGTGAGACGACGATAAAATATTTTTTCCCAAAATCCCCGGAAAAATAACAACCTACTAATAGATAAGTAATCCTGGTTGCTATGACAGTGCGTTTCGACATCGCCCAAAATCCAAAATTAACTGTTAACAGTGCGGTAGAAAATATGAAGTACCAATGTATCTTCACAAGTCAGGAAATTAAACCTTTAGCCATTTTCGAGGTATTAAACGGATTTCATTTGAGATTCGATTCCAAAAAATGTTTATTGAACACATAAAATTGAAAATTTCGTCTGGTTATTTAACCGATAGCGTTGTTAGCGTCGAGGCAGAAATATGATTTTATTCCACTTTTTTACTAATTTCGCATAAAAAAGCAAATAAGAAACTCTGCCTTAGTGCCATCTTACGTTCCCCAGTTGTTGTCTCAATGTCGAGTCTAAAAACATTCGAAACCAATTTTTTCGCGTCTCGAACTATTCCTCGCGCCTTTCTTCCACAAACAAATCGTTGCCTCGAGATACGGATATCGAGGGAAAGCGCCTTTTCCTCCGATTCTGCGAGTTTCCGAAATGTCTCGCACCCGCCTATAAGAATGGGTTATCGCAATTGGCTTGCGCGTTTATTTACACCGACTGACTTGGGCGAAAATAAACCACTGCGCTTCAGAAAAAGATGCATCGGAGAAGATAGCATAAGCATATCATAGCATAGCATAGCTCCATAATATTTTCGTGATGAAAGAGATTATGTGATTCCAATAAATCCTCCTATAGAGAACAAGGGCCGACAGGTGCGCTGATTTTACGCCAATTTGAAAAAAAAAACGATTTACCGCGCGCTTCTCTGCAATAGGACTCGATCATTTTGTCTAGTCGCGGACAATGCAGGCGTTCAAATAAATCGAATGGATTCGGTCGTTCTATCTTCCCCGTAAATCGGACCGACCGAAATGTTCGGTCAAATTCTTCCTCGGGAGCAGCGTGACGCAAATCGCGACGGTTATTCGGGCGGTTTATCTGCGGCACTCACCACGTGCGCCTGGACGAGGGTGTCTTCGACTGGATGAGCTTCGTCCACGGGCATTCCTCCGCAGAGGGCGGTGAGGGCCAAGAGGACGACTACATACGCCTCCATGGTAACCGGTAGTTTGGCAAGAAGTCCGCCGAAGCTATATATACGGACGCCGAGGGAGAAGAGGGGAGGGTGGCCTTATGGATGGAGGGGAGGGCAAAAGGGGGAGGTGGCGGGTGAGGGAAGGGGAGGGGGGAGAAGATGTGAGGTAGTGGTAGGCGGAGAGGGGAGTGGGGTTGGGTTTGGGATGCAAGGATCTTCGGAGATTTCTTCTTGATCGGATCTCCTAAAGCGGCTTCGGGCGCTGAAGTCGCCGTTGAGGTGTCGAGCGGGAACCGCACTCTTCGCTCTCCATTCCGCGAGGACAAGGAATTGAAGTCGCCCGCACACACCTCACTCACTAACTCACTCTCTCTCACTGTGTTTATGGTTCGCGATTTTCCGGATGTCACGTGCACTCGTTTTCCGCGTTGCCCGCCGGCGCCTTCTAGCGGCGGCGGGAGAATGAAATTGCGCGCGGTGAGAATCAAAAACGGACTCGCTCGGTTAAAGGCGCAGCACGATTCGTGTTTCAGAAGCGCGAGCGGGTGGATACGATAGGGAGAGAGGGCCAACGAATACGAGGGTAATGAATGCGAAAAGGATTTTGACGAAGGGCGCTTAAGACGCGAGCGGATGATAAAGAAAGAGGTAATACGACGCCCAGGATGAACTAGAGAGGAAAGACGCACGCATCATGCGTGCATACATGCGAGGCAGAGGCGTTCTTTACGATTTATGAAATCATGTGAAAAAAGATAAATATGAGTGGCTTAGTATAATGTCTGCGAACAGAAAAATGAAAAGTGATGCCAAAGAAATACCGAATTTTTGATTCACCAATTTATTTCCTAATCGGTTGTATTTAATTAAACAACCGACAATTATTTAAAACATACCTCACTCGAATAGTAGTAATATAAATTTTGTTTACGTTCACTCCGTCGTAAATTACCCACTTCTTTTCACTTACAAACGTTGTGTATAGGTAAAGATAATAGACGTTTTTAAGTCCATTTATTCGTCGTAGATAATACATTTCCATTCATTTACCAAATGTTGCGTGCGCAAGAAAGAAAATTGAACGTAATTAGGTATTTACAGGAGATATTTGTTTAATTCAGTTGCTACGAAGATTGTTCTCGTTGACAACGATTAAAAAACACGGGAAAAGATTTTCTAAGTTCAAAGTGAATTATGACTTTCTCGTTTGATTTTCTTGAAATTGACAATTCCTTCGATGTACAGAACAAAACATATGCTATTTTACTAGTTCTATAAATTTTGTTCGAAGACATTTTTGTTATAAGTAAGATTTTACGAGACAAAGAAAAGTTCATTTTTTGTCACCAGTAAAGTCGCACTCCCGATTAAGCCACGTAAACCATTTATATCAGTTATCAGTAACGAGGTCGGGCTCAACTCTGTGGAATTTACTCACATTGAAAAAAGAACTTTGTTATTTCCACAAATTTTTAATTTAAAAACGACCGGTTTCACTACGATCGTAGCATCATCAGTTTCTTATTTTCTTTGCCTTTATGTCATAAATACGAAATTTCGTGAACATCCGCCCAGTAGTTTCGCAGATGAAACATGCGGAAGGACTGAGGGACGGACGGACACGCCCCGACAATAAGGCGATATTTGTTTACTTTTTGTAAAGAACGCCTAAAAACGTCAAACGGAAAGAGTAAGAGAGGAAAAATATCTCCAATCGGAATTATGTATACCAAAGGGTTTTCGTTCGTATCGGTATGACGAAGGTGCTGGGATGTGACAGTCACTGGTTGCGGAGAAGCCGCAGAGAAACGAAAGTCAATGTCGAATGATTTTTCGTTAGGCGCTTCGTTATTGCTCAGATAAGGACTTCTCGGAACGGCTGGGGTTTTGCAATGTCATAATGTAGAGAAATGCCGTCTATTTACCGAATGCGTTAACGGAAATACGTGAAACTGTTGCATGTTAAGTGGGTATTTAAGAAACTTTATATTATGAAAATATGTGAGTCAGAAATTCTGAGGACAAAGCATAGATCTCATGCGATAGATGGATAGATAATTCCTTCCAAAATTTGCCGAAAGCAGACATGAATTTATGTGCGTAAATACTGAATGTTTACCATGAAGTACATTTGCTGTTTAACCACAGAGTATCTTCTTTTAAAAAAATCCTGATACTTGAAGGAGTTATAATCAAGAGATTGTCAAGAAAAGTACGAAAAGTTTTAAATTGAAAAAATCATTCAAATATCTAGACTATTTTCAATGTGCGCACCACGTTTAAGGTATACATAGACGGCCTACATTCGATTATAATCCACATATAGCCCATCATTAGGTGAAATGTTCCAGAATATCGATCCGTTCGACTTTTTGAAGGTTATGTTAACGTTGGTAACCGACGCCGGACCCAAAGACCGAGGCGAGATGCGGGGGCTGGTGATAATCTATCATATTATTTGCTTAAAATCCACATATGTCACGAATACTTTAATCTTTTAGCCTACTCTACAGAATGGAAATAGGCTTGTAGTTTCGTCGTTGTGTCTGTCTGTCTGCCTGTGTCTGTTCCCCCTATTAACTTTTTAACCAATAGACCGATTTTCATAACACTTGGTGGAAATCTCTTGCTACATCGGCCGAGCTCCCGAGGATAGTTTTTGTTGCGAAGATTGAAAGTCCGATTCAAGGAACTATCCTTCCCATTTGATTTACATGGGAAATCTCAAATTCATCGTGCAGGGTAATTTTCTCTTGCACATTATAATATCTTAGAATTGTAATATCGGAGCGGGATTTGTACTATTCTCTGAAGAAAGGAATGGAGGTATAATCGCATAATTTTCCTTATCGATGGTGTTTCTTCAAATTTTGCTTAAATACTGGCGTTTTTTTCAGTTTCTATTACTGATTACGAGAGTGTTGCCATTGCAACGGCTATTGTTGGACTCGGATTCGATATAAAATATTAATACATACGCGCGTTATTTTTGCTACACAAATACGCGGGATCAATTTAGTTTTCTGTTCGAATGTATTTGTAATATTTTATAAGGGTAAATTATAAAATTTGGAAACACATAGAGCAACTCATCCGCGGTGATTTTAAGGCTATTAAAGCGAAAATAAGTATTAAATAAATAATTAAATATTTATAGGGAAAGTAGGCATCAAAAGTTCCATTTGGATAATTTTGTTCGTCTATCGAAACGCTTGTAAGTCGAGGACGGTATTTTCAATTTGAATCATACTTTCAGAACCTACTTGGCCTTAAACTCTTTTAAATTTCAGATAGTTCAGTGTACAGTAACGCAATGGGTGTTACTCCAGGAGCGTTTCTTCTCTCCGTTCGAATAACGTAAAAAGAGCTGAAACGTAGCGCGCAAGCCTTTTTTCGTTGCCATTTTAAAATCATAATCGTTGTAAAAAGTCGGGGCTTGGACCAAAGAACGCCTAAAAGATTGAAATTTATTATACTACCGTCGATTTTCGAAAGCACGTAGAATTGGTCCACAAATGCGTTTTCAACGCCAAAATTTCCCGTATTTGAGGGGAAAATCGTTCGCCGTCTTGACAACCCTCAATGTTGGATTTTTCGCGAAATTACGTAACTCTATGGATTCCAATTCTAATCTAAGCGACTATGTAGATGTATAGGAAGATGGAGGGGATTTGGGGAGGGAGATGGGCTGGAAGATGATTAGGGAGTGAGGAATAGAATTAGAAAAGGGTGGGAGGAAAGAGATAAAGAGGGAGAGCGATGGATTGGGTGCGGAGGAAAGGTGGGAGTAGAAGGGAGGGTGGGAGGAAAGAGAGGCAGAGAGAAGGAGAGGGAGGGCAAAAGAGAGAGAGAGAGAGAGATAGGGAGAGAAAGAGAGATGGGGAGGGATAGGGCATTATTACTTGCCGTCACTTTTGTTGAAGAATTGTGTAAGTGCTACGTCATTTAAAGTTTTAAGATAAAATAAATAAGGCTACTTAACGTTTTTATTGCAAAATACACAGTTTTCTGATTGGCTAATGTATCCAAGCGAAAGCATTTTTCCTCGCAGGGCCCTGACTATCCTCTCTTCCTATCCTACTATAAATTCCTCCAACCTGACAAAATTCTCCTCGGCTACTAAGTCGCTTTTCTTTCACTACTATTACTTGGTGAATTCTAACTACAAATTAATTGCGAGCGTAGCTGCAACGGGCATGCTAGTGAAATTTAAGTAGAGACGGAACCGTAGGGAGCACGCGAATCGACGCATAAAAATATCTCATCGTTCAGCGAAAATTAAAAGGAGAGAAATTTCCCGCAAAAGTTACAAACGCAGCCGCACTTTACGAATTATGAAGTTCGATTCTTTCACGACAGAGGATTAAGAGAAAGAGCTGATTGACCGTCGACGATTTCATTCGGATGGAACCAATTTCTTCCGTGTTTAAAACTCATTCGAAAGCTGTTTTGTCATGTTAACGCTGCTCACCCTACTCTACTCACGGCGCGTTATATTTCGCGTACAAAACCGAAATGTTCATACGAAAAATGGGAATGGAGGTTAGGTTCGGCTTCAAGGGCAGTGAGTTTTCGATGAAACTCGTGGCGAAAACCTGTGGTTCACGGCCACCAATAACGCCAACACTCCAATGATTAAATTACCTGATTGTGTTTTTTATTAACCATAGACATAATGGTATTTCAAGATCCTATTTTAAACTTAGTTGGTTCTTAGGATAAGTAATGACACAAAAATTGTTTAATATTTATTACACATTTGTATATAAAATATAATCGATAAGATTTTTTTACGATTTTAAAACTAAGGAGCAGCTAACTAAAAATTAACTTTAACACTAAACTCAGGAAATAGACTGTTGAATTTTAACCTATTTTAGGGTGTTTATTTTTAATCTTGTTTTTCAGGCAGTGAGAATGGAAAATAGTAATAAAATTCTTCGCTCGTGAAAGGAGCAGACAAAATTTTCAGCTTGTGGACCTATATGAACCCAAATGCTACTTATATCTTTAAAAAACATTTTCTGAAAAAGACTTTTGGTTCTAATTGAATGATAACAGTAAAAAGAAAGCTATTAAGTCAAAACGATCATATCAGAGCAATTATATCCATATCAGAGGAAAATTTCAATAAGTAAACAGTCTTATTTTTTCCTTGTTTCATTTGTGACCCAGTGAACCAATGAACGACATTTGATTGACTCTATCGCAGTTAGTTTTTCAGCAATTTTTTCGACAGCTACTTGGTTTCGTAAGAGTCAAATGACCTTTCATTGACAACCTTGTAATCTTTGTCTGGTTATTCCTGGAAAGTAATTAAAGCAAAGACTAAGAAGAAATAATTAACCGAAGTAAATCGGTCTGAAAGAGTGGGGAGACGGTTCTGTCAAACGATTCTAATTAAATTGTTACCTATTCTATTAAAGGGCGGCATCGCGGTATTAAAAAACATTTAACGTTATTTTGGTATCTAATTTCACAATTTTAGAGTAAAATTACCAGTCTAGAGAAAAATAAACATTAATCGAGATTAATTCGCTTTGTCGATTGAGAAAACGAATATTACTATTTAACAACATAGAAAATTAATTCCGATAATAATGCTTCATTCGAGAAAGAAAAAATAAATTTATACATACGAACGTTTGTGCGTTTATATCCACAAGAAACCGCGAAGAATAATTTGATGTTTCATAAAACATTTAGGCTAATATTCAGATTTAGATTATTTTATTAATAATGATCATTATTATCTTAATATAAAAATTTTAAGAGGCAGAATTCCATAGATAAGAGCATGAATCTGGGATGAATGAAAATCGGATGGCCAAAGTGCGTCAATTACTTCGAGTGAGAGGAAAAAGGATGAGCGTCGAGCAAAAAACTTGACCCGGGTCAATAAATGATATAATTGTAAAAAACAGTTCACAATAAAAGAAAAGAGAGATGTATCATCAATAAATGAAATAAGTCGAACGAATAAATCACTAGGTGCCCAGAATATACTTCTAAGGTTATTCTAGGCAAAAGAGAAAAAAACAACTTTTGACTAATCCATTATTTATTTCAATCGAGACAAAGGATACTCTGAAAACTTAGAGCAAAAAATATTATTCATATTCGTATTCTGAAATTTATATTCGTATTCTATGTTCTTTTCTGTCTATTTTGACGGTCAGTGTTATGACTCAAAACTCATAGACCCCGCGACCTTTAAAACGTGGATTGCTTTGAAAATCTCTTCGCCATATCCACAGAACTGTTTTGTAAAACTAAAGTTAACTCTTGAGCGCTTCAGGTTTTCCCTTCGGACAAAATCGCAAATAATGACGACTTTTCAAAAGTGTGAAGTTTTTCTGTAAAACGGAATGCGGTCGTCAAGCCTACACCCTCCGCGCTATTATCCTCAAGGTCTTATCTGCACTGCGTTGTACACGTTCCCAAGCAAACGCGCAGTTGTAATTGTACAGATAAACTGGAAAGAAATAACACGTAAGAGAACTGAGATTGATCGCCATTGACGCAAAGGATATTACAAGATGTTTTGCGTTGCTATGTTGCCAAGTGCGAATATCCGCCCTAAATTCTCAAGAAGAGCATCTGCATTTTATCCTACAATTCACCAATTTGGAGGTTGCCAGGGGGTGTAATGCACCAAAGGGTACCTAGCAATTTTCTCTCGCAGGTTTGACTCTCCAGCTATGATCTCCTATTGTCCTCGGGTAAATCGATCCTCGATAACGCTCTGTCCTTCAATCGATTTCACGTATTTTATCGCCATGGTTATATCTACCTATGTACGTTGGGGCTTCAAATATTCCTAAAAACTCCTCTGCTAGATCTTCCGAAATATAGTTTTCCAGAATCCTTAACCTATAGTTCAGTCAGCAATCCTCCAGAAATATCCAGTTCAAATCCTTTAACAGAGATGTAACGCCTTGCTTATGATCATACATTTTATTTTATGGACCTGGCCGCTCCCCATTGGACTCTTTCTAATCCTTCTCAAACGGATTCCAGAAACTGGAGACATATTCGATAACCAATGATAAATAAAAAGTTCTCGTACCTTTTCTATACTATTCGGTTCTATTCTGCCTATGAAGGTCAATTTCTAGTCCAAGAAGGTAGAAAAAGCAAAGCTCGGTAATAGCGTTAAAGCTTGCACGGAGGATGTCATTCCCATGATATCCCACTCAAATTTAAGCTGAAAACAAAATTTGAAATTTTCTGCCAGGCCTTATAAGACGAAACCTCCAAAAATGAAGAAACTATTGTATAAGACGAACTAAAGCACCTTATAAATTTCGAGATTTCATCATTCGATACTTTTGCAATCCCAAAAGCTGGTGAGAACGCATGGTTTCCTCGGACGAAGTAGCAATTAAACAGAACCATGATTAATTCTCACCAAGTCCACAATAACAACTTTTCGCTTTTCAAAAAGAAAACTCGATTGTTTCAATAAATTAGTCAAAAAGATATTATTTCTTTATTGTTGTACTAGGGGCTCCGCCCCTACGCGCGTCAACCCCGTGCCTCGCTCCACGAGGCGAATTCGTCTGCTGTCCGTTTGCAACCCTGAACCTCCTCATTTAGGCATATATTTATGGTAGAAAATTAGCCGTATTTTTGGGCTTCTCTCTCCCATTCCCCTCCCTCTCTCTCCTTCCCTATATACCCCTCCCATCAAACGTCCCGCTTTCCCAAACTTCCACTTTCCCTCATTATCTCCCTTTTCCTCTCTTTCTCTCTCTTCTTCCTTCACTCATTCTCTCTTTCATTTCCCCATACTCCCGTCTTCCTCCATTTTTCCAACACGATCCATTGTAATTTTATGAGCACGGCAACAATGCTAGTTGTTCTTGGCAACGAAATATTTTATTCACAAAACCTTAAACTTTTCGTCTACAAAACAATTTGATGAGTCAATTCGAATACTATTTGAAAATCTACGGTAGGAAAATAAATTTGCGTTCTTTTGCACGTACAATGGTTCAAGTTTATAATTTCTAGGACTATTATAAGTAATTTTAAAAACCAAATGAAAGATGTCTTACACTCTTTTACGTGTAAATCAAATGGAGAATAGAAACTTTCCTGGCATCGAACCCATCTACTTATGTTAGATAACTGCATATTTGTCACATGCATAACCTCACACCGAGTATTATAATTAAAGTTTCGTCGAAATCGGATATCGCGATTTATTTACCCTGTGAACTACCGCATACATACCGAGTTTGAACGCCAGATTTCTTCTGAAAGTCCTCTTTAGAATCGTGCTTGGCAGCAACAATGCTCCAATGTTAATCTTATGGGAATTTTTCGAATTTTCAAATTTTTTTTTGGGGCACTTAAACTTTAAAACTTCCCGTTTTCGTAATTTTTCCTTTGTTTATAAGTAGGGTAAGGATTTTTCGGGTTAAAAAATTTTCATTCGGAGGGTAAATATCGGGTTTTATTATTTTTATTTTCATTCAGATTAAAAGCAGGTATAAATAAGTTACTGATTTTTTGAGGTTCTAAAAAAAAGTTCAATCTCGGGTAATATTCAGGTTTTATTATTTTTTAATTCGGATAAAATGATTTTTAAATAAAAATCTTCTTTAAAAATTTAATCACAATCAAAACTTTTTACTATACCTTAAGTATGGTTGAGAGAGTGATATCTTGTGGTAAACGCCTCCAGGTAGAGAGGAACAACTCTCAGTCTGCACAAATATCTTGCTTCCCGTTCAACTTCTTATGAAAACACATCAGATATTAGTGAAATAATTTTCCTTCGTGGCGTTTTCAACTTACACACTTTTTCCTTATCCTATGGAAGATCTAACAGCTAAGGCGCGTCCTTGGCTATTCGTGGCGCGAGCAAACCAAGGATTAAGATTGTTGTACAAAGTAAGCTTACGAATAAATTGTTTACAAAGAATAAACAGACTGGACACGAAAATCTCGAACTGCACTCAAGTGCTGAGGTGCCTACAAGCGCCAGAATAGAAATTCTGTGACCAAATCTAAAAAAAATATGTTTAAAGAAAACTAAATAATTTCGAGTTTTTTCGGGTTTTACCCGAAATTTAAAAAAGGCAATCGGAGGGTAAAAATCGGGTAAAACCCGAAAAATCCGTACTCTATTTATAAGTCACGAATAATCAGTCCGAATTTTTTCGACATTCTGGTTCAAGTAAGAAATCGTTTCTGTAACACACATTAGTGCGGTTATCATTATAAATAGCTGCTTCTTACATATATAGGATATAGCAGGGTTGTCAAACACACGGATCTGGCCCTCGAGGTTGTCCCATCCGGCCCGCGTGAGGTTCCGGCAGGTCTTCCTTATGTTTAAATCTCTCTTGGGGCTCACGAGTACAAAGGGTGTGAGAATGAGAGAATGGAAAATTATAAAGGAGATAAAGGGCCAAGAAACAGGGCATTTGTCACACTCGTGGAAAACTGGGAGACAATTTTTCCGGGATTTTTTTACATTTATGGTCAACGGGAAACTACTTATTACATGAAAGGCACACTCGTCCAATCATGCTTGGTATCACTTCGGGGCCGCTTCACCCGATTGAATTTTATGCACTTTGAGTTGCAACATCGTTGCGGTACAATGCTGCATCGAAAAATTTTCTGGGGGCTCGGTCTAAGAAAAGTATGTCATATAAAAACTCTGTGAACCCTAAGCGGATGGGTAGGAGTGAGTATATTGAAGCAAGCTAAATGGCCAACCATTATCGCGAGACTGGGGCTCAACATTTTTTTTGCTGTAATAGTTGCCAGTCTTGTGTGGTGCATTGTTCGAGAAGGATTTTATTGATGTGAGTCTAAAACTTTATGATTTGCTGTCCTCCAGGTGAAACTTATTCTATACACATTTTGGATTTTTTGTCAGCTCACCCCCTTCGACAAAATTTTCATTCCTTAAAATGAGAGTTATCACACAGGTTTCTGTTTTTATCATCGAAATTTGGTAAGTGCCGTTATTTTTTGTTATTCCCTTATTTTTCGTTTTCGAATAGTTATTTATTATATCCATTGTTATTGAACCTCGGAGATTTTTCTATACTGCCCAAATTTTTAACTGCCTTATCATTCGATACATTATGCTCTCTCTAGCAGAAATTGCGTATGAAAGTTAGACAGCATTGTTTTTACTCGGATATTTATGGATGTTACTATTGCTGCTGGCATTCTAATCTCATAAAAATATATGGAAATATAGCGCCATTTACATTTTTTTAAATAATCATATAACACTGTTTTACTAAGCGTCTTCTTTACTAATTTATTACAGCTACGACTACTGTGATATCAAATAATAATTGCGGAAGTGTTGAGCGATGTCCGACTTGAGAACCATTGGCCGACTCAAGACTGGCTGACCCAAGATCTCAATGATCAAGTAAAAATCATTAAAATTGCAGGTATTTATAAGTTGAAAAATAAACATTTTTATTCCACGAACAACTACAGTCGTTAAGAAACGTGACTTATATCGGGTTTTCCTATACTAATTTTCGCATTTCGTTTTGTGATAGATTCAACTCGTATCAGGGGAAGGATGTTATCTTCAGTCATTGTCAGTTACTCAGTGTATCTCTGAGAACAACACCTTCCTGTCCGGTCTGGTATATCATTCCAGTGTCTTACTTCAATATTTGATGAACATGATTTGATCTAAAAATAAAAATTTTTATATTTTGTGAGAACAAAATGACAAAAGTGTTTTCACCCGTGTCTCTCAAGCGGAAAGTAGACAGTGAATGTCGTGCATTCTTAAGTAAATGGAAATTATCGTATTTCTTTGCAGAATCAAGAGGAAAAGCATTGTGTTTAATTTGCCATCAAACAATTGCAGTTCTAAAAGAGTACAGCATTAAAAGGCATTACGATTCTCATCATGCTGCTTTATATGCACAATATATTGGCAAAATTCGGGAAGAAAAACTTGTGGAACTTGAGAAATCTTTAGAAAGGCAACAATCGATATTTAGCAATCCTAAAAATACCAGTGATGCAGCAGTGAAGGCTAGTTTTATAATTCCGCAGGAAATAGCGTCTTCTTCGAAACCATTTTCGGAAGGCGAATTTATAAAAAGGTGCATGATGAAAGCTGTAAATATTATATGTCCTAAATAACAACATTGTTTTCGAAATATTAATTTGTCGCGAAATTCGGTGGCCGACGGAATTTCAGATTTGGCGAGTGATTTGAATCTTCATTTACATGCGCGCGTGAAAACCTTGACGTCTTTCTCAATAGCTGTAGATGAGAACGCAGATATTTGCGATACTGCCCAATTAGCAGTATTTATTCGAGGAGTAGACAAAGAATTTAATATAACGGAGTTCGTGGAGTTAATGCCCATGAAAGACAGAACTACAGGGGAAGACATTTATAAAAACATTTTAAGAGCATTTGATAACTTAGATGTAGATAGGTCAAAAGCAGTAGGTATAACAACAGATGGGGTCCGTTCAATGGTAGGTCGAAAAGCTGGTGCAGTTTCCAGGTTGAAAAATAAAATTCACAGTTTGAATCAAAGTCAAGATTTCATCACATTTCATTGCATTCTACATCAGCAGGTTCTTTGTGTAAAAGACCTTGGCCTGGACCATGTAATGGGAGTCGTGGTTAAAAGTGTGGATTTTATTAGAGGAAGTGCTCTTAATCATCGTCAATTCAATTTACTAATTCAAGATTGCGAAAACCTGCCCTACTATGTCGAATAAGTTGGTTAAGTCGTGGAATGGTATTAAAGTGGTTTTTTGATATGAGGAAAGAGATTGATGATTTCATGATAAATAAAAATAAACCAATCGTGGAGTTCAAAGGTGAAGACTAGACTTAAAAGATAAGTCTTTGTCGGTTTCTATTCCAGAATTTTTAAATATTTGGGCGAAAACCATCCAAATTTTAAAAAATTGCATTAGATATTTTTTCTATTTTTGGCAGCACATATTTGTGCGAACAACTTTTCTCTGTGATGAATATCAACATCAACGAAATTGACGAACGAACATTTGAATTGTATTTTAGTCAAGCGCTGCACACAAATGTTTGTAGGCTGGTAGGAGAAAAACAAACTCAAGTATCTGGCCAGGATTTTAAATTTAAGTTTTAATTTTGTGAAACAATACATTTCAAGTGAAAGGATATTAAAATATTTTACATTTACTAAAAGGATACTAATGTTTAGGTACTTCCAGAAGAGCGACAGACTCGAAATTTTTTTATTGGTAGAACTATACGCAAAACCGACTAGAAAAAACGAAAATCTTGAAAAAGTTCAACAATGCCGCCGATAAAATTTCGAAATTGTTTAAACAATTTTTCAAGGTTTATGTATTTCCGTATGTGCTATGGAACTGTAATTTTTTCATAGGTAGAATTTGTAAAAAAAAACGAAAAAGGGATTATACAAATTGTGATATTTTAATTTGTTTGGCAGTTAAAAATTCTTAAAGTTTAAACAAATAGGCAAATGTTTAGACTACGCGGCGAGTTAGGGAGCTGAAATTTTAAAGTTATTTAGAGTTTAGTCTATATAAACGAATAAATATTTCAATATATCCATGAAATCGTTATTGCTGCCGTTAAAAATTATTTAAATTTAAACAATTTGATAAATGTTATTTCAATTCTAATTGTGATATAAATTTCAAATTAGGCAGGAATGTGTGATATTATTAACCGAATGTGGAAAAAGCATAATATTCTTAAAATTGCAAATATTAGTGATTGTTTTACTCCATTATTTTTCCATAAGGAGAAAACGAAAATCGGTGGAGGAGAAATCTTTTGAATTAAAGAAATATTTCCAATGATGAAATATCTCTCTGAAAAATGAATGTTTTTTCAAGGTGAGATGAAATACTTGCAGTATGCAAGCACCTTCTACTAGTATACGTGTGTGTGTATATATATATATATATATAACAACTTACGGAAAAGGAAAGGTAAAATGAATATATGGATGTCAACAAGGTGTTGGGATGAGGAAACCCAGTGAGCACTCACCAATCAGACGACTTCAGGTTGGCGAGGCTCCGGGGATGTCGAAGCGACACACGTAAAATAACACAAAAACACAGAAACATCACAAACGTAAAGCTTTCGGAACTACTCCTTCTTCAGCTACAGAGAGAGAACTCATCCTCATCCCAACACCTTGTTGACATCCATATATATATATATATATATATATATATATATATATATAATATTAAACCTAAGGTACTTCTAGATAAGCCACGGACCTGAAATTTGGCAGGAAGATAGGTTATTAGGTACAACCAACCAGAAAAATCGAAAATTCCTATTTTTTTTATTTTTAATGGAGTATTCTTGACCCCAATGTTCTATTTCGATACTCCATAAGAAAAACATGGAAATTTGTGCAGAGTTTCATAAATTTGCATTTTTAAATTAGTTATAATTAAGATAGAATCTCGAAATGAAAACAATTCTATAGATCAAATAATGTGGTTTCTTATTTTTTAAGACAAAATTCAAATCGGTGCCGAATTGACGAAGAAATACGTTTATAATCGGAATCAGCTACCGTAGCATCCAGGACAATGCTTTTCAATGGGAATTGGCAATCCGTATTATAATAGCATCGCTTTAATGCTTTTTAATAGGGAAATTCTTATAGTCCCATTGATTTCAATCAAAGCCGAATACATATGATGACGTCATAATTTTAAAACGCGATATATAACAAAAGAACGTTACTCCTTTCAATTATGGAGATTGATGAACTGTATATAATAAAAGCTTTCATTTAGTGCTTATAAAGAGAATCAGTGGATTGTATTATAATGCAATTGATTTAACACTACGGCGTAAACTTATAACGTCAAAATCCAAAAGCAGGGAATATGAAATAAAAATCTGCCATAAGTTAACATGGGGAAAAGGAATTATAATGTGCAGACCAATCTAAAAGAAATACGGAGCTAAAATTTTGCACGATAAAAGGATTTTGCTCACAACCAATTAGAAAAATCTAAAATTTCAAAATTGTTCTGTGTTGTTTTTAGCCCATTTGTACATTAAAGTTCATTAATTTTTATCACGAAAACTATAAGTCGTAGCCACGTGTTTTTACAACCATTTTGTAGCAAATTTCATATAGAATAATTTTTCAAGAATTATTTATTTCCAAATGTGCTACAGAGCTGATTTTTTTCTTAAAGGTAGAATTTGTAAAAAAAAACGAAATAGGATGTATAGAAGTTTTAATATTTTAATTTGTTTGGCTGTTAAAAATTCTTAAAATTTAAACAAATAGGTAGATGTTTAGGTACAACGGGGCAAACTACGGAGGTGAAATTTTAAATTTATTTAGAGCTTAGGGCAAATGAACAAATAAATATTTGAATATCTTCATGAAGTCGTTATTGCAGCAGTTAAGAATATTTAAAATTGAAACAATTAGATAAATATTATTTCACTTCTAAAGGTACTTTAGCTTTAAAATTTGGCACAAAGGTAAGGCAATATAACCACACAACGGAAAATGCATAACATTCTTAAAATTGCAAATTTTAGGTAATGTTTTACTCCAATATTTTTCCATAAGGAAAGAACGGAAATTGGTACAGAGGCGACATTTTTGAATTAAAAAAGGTATTTCAAATAATGAAATATCTCTCTGAAAAATGAATATTTTTCAAGGTGAGATGAAATGCTTGCAGAATGCAAGCACCTTCTACTAATGTGTGTGTATGTATATATATATATATATATATATATATATATATATATATATATCATTATATATAGACGTTCCTTACAAAGGAGGAGGAGGAGGATATAACAGACTAGTAGAAGGTGCTTGCATACTGCAAGCATTTCATCTTACCTTGAAAAAAACATTCATTTTTCAGACAGATATTTCATCATTAGAAATATTTTTTAAATTCTAAAGATTTCACCTCCGCAGCGATTTTCGTTTTTTGCTTATGTTAAAATAATAGATTAAAACAATCCCCAAACTTTGCAATTTAAAGAATTTTATACTTTCTCCATTATGGGGTACTAATGCTACACATTTCTGCCAAATTTTAAAGTTGTAGCACTTCTAGAAGTGAAATAATATTTTTCCAATTGTTTAAATTTGAAACATTTTTAACGGCCGCCGCAATTCATATATGGTGAAATTGAAATGTTTATTTGTACAAATTTACTACTCTGTAAATAATTTGAAAATTTCAGCTTCCTATCTCATCCCGTAGTACCGAAACAGTTATCTATTTGTTTAAACTTTAAGAATTTTTAACTGCCAAACAAATTTAAATATCAAAATTTGTATAATCCCTATTTCGTTTTTTTTTTAAGAATTCTACTTATAAAAAAAATTCAACTCCGTAGCACATTTGGAAATACATAAACCTTGAAAATTTGATTAAACAATTGCAAATTTTTAGCGGCCGCATTGTTGCACTTTTTCTAGATTTTCGTTTTTTCTAGTCGGTTTTGCACAAAATCCTACCTAACAAAAAAATTCGAATCTCCAGCTCATCTGGAAGTGCCTAAACATCAGTATCCTCCTATATGTATGTTATATGTACCTTATATCCTCCTCCTCTGTAAGGAACGTCAATATATAATGACTAGTAGTTGGTGCTTGCATACTGCAAGCATTTCATCTCACCTTCAAAAAACATTCATTTTCAGACAGACATTTCATCATTACAAATAGTCTTTTAATTTTAAAGATTTCAGCTCCGCAGTGATTTTAGTTTTTCCCAGATGTAAAAATAAAAGTTTAAAACAATCCCCAAATGTTGCAATTTTAAAAATTTTACACTATCTTCATTATGGGGTACTAATGCTACACATTTTAGCCAAATTTTAAAGTTGTAGCACTTCTAGAAGTAAAATAATATTTTTCTAATTGTTTAACCTTCTACTAGTATCATATAAAACATAAGGTACTTCCAGTGGTGCTAGAGAGCTTAAATTAGACTTGAAGACAGATCATTAGGTACAATCTCTGGAAAAATCCAAAATTACAGAAAAATTTTAATTTAAGGGGTGTTTTTGACCCCAAAGCAAAATTTTAAACACCCATAAGAAAAGCATTTGAAACTGTGCAGGGCTACATAAAATTGCCTTTTTAAATTATTTAAAGATACATAGTCGAGACGTGCACCATACGGTGCATGACAGAATGGAGTTTATTTTTCTTAAAGATAGAATTCAAATCCATGCTGAATTTGCGTAAAAATGTGATTTAATGAAAAACTATGAATTTTTTTTTGTCTCCAACAGGGAAAAATCTGATGTGGCCACCACATGACTTTCTCCATATCTGTAATATTTCTAAAAATTTCAAATAGGTTCATAATAATAAATATTTTAAGAAACTGCGAGAAAATTTTAGACTTAACAAAGAACAGAAATAAACTTAAACCATGGACTTCTGATAATGGATATAGCCAAAAAGCTCCAACAATTAAGAAAAGAAATAGGAGCGTTACTAAGACGTAACTAAGTGTCAATTTTTAATAATAGTCGTCGGTAGGTGGCGTGGTGGTGGCAAGTAAAAATATATATCTCTTAAAAAATGCATTATATAGAAAAATCTGATGTGGCCACCACATGACTATCTCCATATATGTAATATTTCTAAAAATTACAAACAGGTAACATAATAATAATAAATATTTTAAGAAACTGCGAAAAATTTTTAGACTTTATAAAGAACAAATAAACTCAAACCATATCCTTCTGATATTGGATATAGCCACAAAGCTCAAACAATTTAGAAAGAAAAAGAAGCGTTACTAAGACGTAACTAAGCGTCAATTGTTAACAATAGTCGTCGGTAGGTGGCGTGGTGGTGGCAGCTATAAATATAAGATATCTCTTAAACAATGCATTATATGGAAAGATGTTTCAAACAAAGATTGTAGAATATTAAATTTCCTACAACGTTTATTCAAGTACATTTTCAAATTTTTCAAATATTAAAGCAAATACTTTAAAATAACGGATAAGTGACAAGAGCACTTCCGGATGCCCGATTTTTACCAAAAACTAATCAGTTCTTCTGATTTTTATAAAAATGTTAAATATAAAATTTCGCGTTGACCTGATTAATATTTTTTGAGTTAGAGCACCCGCAAAAAGCTATCACACACACACACACACACAGACATCATAGAGAAAATGGTCAAACCGTGTTCAGGGGATCTCAAAACGTGTATTTCCGTTGAAATCTCGAAGTCGATTTTTTTCATGAATACAGTGCTTTTTCCTATACTACGTATATGGAGAAAGTAAAAATGGTCAAAACTGCTCAGGGGACCTCAAAACGTGTATTTCCGTTGAAATCACGAAGTCGATATTTTTCATGAATACAATATACTACGTATATGGAGAAAGTAAAAATATAAATTACCATAGCAGCGACTCCAATACAATTCAATGAGATACATTGGCATTGATTTAATGCTTAAAGACTGCATTATTTGATCTGCATCTATTTGATTTCAGCCAACGACATACATATATGATGACGTGAAAATTTAAATTAATTTTTTTATCCGGATACGAACTAAAAGCCACGGATGATATCCCAATAATCCTAACACACAAAATATCCTAATTTTTACATAAATTGTAGTGTGGTGTATGTATAGACCATTTTTAATGATGATTATAGCTATTGCTGAAACGATCTTAGCCATGAAACCGAAAGTTCGAAAACTTGGACGCGAGCCGATTGCCAGAGAATTTAAAAATTCCGGATAGATGCCTTGATTTCGCGGAAAATGAAAATTATTATCTTATTTATATATTATTATGGCAGTAATTTTAATTACGACGCAAACTTATGATGACTTCATTATATATACTCACAAGAAATTTAGTAAAACATGAAAAGTATTTTTGTTGTGTTTCGTAGTTTTTCGAGAAATTTAAACCTTTCAATTGTTAAATATAATGGCGTCATACCTATTTCCTGATTTTTAAAATCCAACTAAGTGCTAAAGTCACGGATGATGATGCCATAATCTTGACACAAAATATTCTAATTTTCCATAATTTTAGTGAATAGAGTATTGTCTTAATGAAGATTATTCTTATTGCTCATGCAGTGCTATCTGAGTCACAAAACTTGAAATACAAAAACTTGGACACGAGCCGATCACCAGAGAAATCGTAAATTACGGATAGTTGCCTTAATTTCGCGGAAAAGTATAAATATTCTGCTAGAACTCATGGAACTTACTGTCTAATACATATAGGCTCCACGTGGCTGAAGTGCTGTTGCCCTGGAGATCGCATTGGTTTTTTTACGAGTTTAGATCTTGGTGTATGGTGATTTTTTAAGCGCTTGCAGTATGCAAGCACCGACAACTCGTAATATAGAGAGATAATAAGCCGTTGAAGAGCAACTCAAACTCTCTATAAATGTAGCTAACGCCAGTCCAAGATATTACAGCACAAACGTTATTTTCAAGAGCCTCTGCGTTCTCTCAGACGTTGGACATTAAGATTAGAACTAACACCCTTCGATAACCTCTGTTGATCTCGCATTTTAATCGACCTACCAAGAGATAGATGAGAAATTGATCAGACAGCAGAGACAAAATATAAATCGAGCCCTAGATGGAAGCGATTGGCATAGTTGGATATCTCAGCAAAGATAAAACGAGAATGGGAATATTTTCTCTCGTCCGTTCTATAAACCAGCAGAAACGTGATCGCCTCGGGCACAATTTTTTTCCCTAACTTGGGCGAACTGTTATGACCTCGAGTCATAAGGATTAGATTATTGAGATATCTACAAGGGCAACGTTCTGTGTCGGCCCTTTCGGTGTGAAGGCCTCTGGCGTTCTGCGGACGCGAAGGGAAACGAGCTCCGGCGAATGAGAGGAGCAGTCGCGTTCTTAATTTGAGCATGATAGAGTGCGCTTTTGATAAAAAGTTTCACTCCGAATTTGCCTATTTTTGTTCTTCAGATTGAACGTTGAAACGGCGATAAGATCTTTTCCGTCAATTCAGTTAATGTCGTACATTGCGTCATCGGATGTCAATTTTGACTTGAAATATATGTAGTTTTACTCTTTGTTAGGGTCGGAAGCTGGTGCGTCAATTTCAATGCCATTTCTTCCGGTGTTTTCACCGTTTTTATCACGGCTAAATGCTTGGTCGTAAAAGGATTCCCACGGACTTGGATAATAAGTCGTGCCCGTATATATATCGCTCAGATTTTAGCGGTCAAATTAAAGTTTTTTATTTGCAGGGGGTCGCAATTGGCGCGCGCCAGGGACTCCGAAAAATGTTTGCATGTATAATTTCAGAAATATTAAATATCTCAATTTAAAAATCACGAAGAAAATTTCATTTTTTTGCAACTCCACATTTTAGTTTCACTGGATGACGCCTCTGCTGGTTTGCTATTGGCTGCCCTGCCAATCATATGCTTACACATTAGGTGCTCAGCAGCGCGCTGTGAACCTTCGCGTCCATTTGTTATTTCGTTATCCCGATTATTATCCCAATTTCATCATTGCCTTTTAGACACAGATATTAACTATTATTAAAAATTTTTATTTATATGATTGATAATCGGTTGAATTTCTTGGTTTTATATCGTCTATGTTACTTAAACATAGATCCCAATGATATAATCCATAATTTTAATGAAGATATGTTCAGGAGGAGACATTCATAATATTTTATTGCCTTTCATAGAGTTATTATGCATATTGTATATATTTTTTTAGTTTTATTTGTTTTATTTATCTTGAATTTGTGTTATTTTTATTTGGCAATGTTTCAAGGATCGTTTTTTTTATTTTTCATTAAAAAATAATACATGCGCTGAAATGTATTTTTCATTGAGAAATTTTTTCGTTTTGTTCGTTACCATTTCCATTTTTTAAAGTTTGATATATCAAAGGAATTTTGGTTTATATTCCATAAAAATTTCATGATATTTGTGGTTGGTTATTTTGTCTACTTAAATTTAAACCTCACTATGATTCCATAGAAAATCGAACGCTGAAAGGATTCATATCAGAGGGTAGTCATAAGGAGAGGTTTCATTATATGTATACTAAGACTATCTGAAAGTACCCGGCGTTGCTCGGGTTTTTAAGTCGACACAAAAAATATTGAGTAAGCTTGAGAATTAAACCAAGTAATGAAACCAAGTTAATTTTTATTGTAATACTTAATGGTATGCAATATTTCTTGTCTTCCCGTCTTTTGCCCAAATGAATAAAAAATTTCCGCATCCTTTATCGACAAATTTGGTGACTTGGTATTTATTATCAAATCATCACAATAAACAATCGATGGAAACACTTTAAAAATATAGTTATTTCACTCAAATTGATTTCCAGTGGAAGAAAACGCATCATATTTTATGATCATGAATCTCAAGAACTTTAAAACCTTGGGCAGGAATTGCAAGCTCGAGGGATGCAACCGGTGGATACACTTTTGAAGTTATTCAAATTTAGCTTAACCATACGTTGTCCCATACAAAGGCTGATATTGTGGGTCTAATTTGTCACGTGAATATTTTAAAGTCAAACCTACGAACAGGGCCGACCCGGCTATTTTCTCGAGTGTGGGAAAAATTATTTTGGCCGCCCGTAATATACTAAGTCACTTCATACCCATCAGCGCACAAAGGGTAACATTCAAAATCACAAGATTTTACTCCATTAAGTTCATAGAGGTAGTTTTGTTAGCAAATACTAAAAAAAATACTTGTACTTATAAATTCAGCTGAAATACATGTATTTCTATGATACATTTTTTCTATTATAAGGAATTCGTTGAAGTACTCACACAGGAAAATGCAGAGAAATTTAAAAAAAAAACATTACGAAAAATCAATAATTAGATAAATTTTTGAAACAATCGCCACCAAGTACGTTATTTCTTAAGGTAATTGCATAAATACGTGTTTATAAATAATAAAATATGCATATTAATGAAATTGACCAAAGATTTGAGTTAAATACATTCTTAAAATAATACAAAATTAGATGGCAAAAAGAAATAATGTTATATATCTTCCTGACTTGCAATGCAACAAAATCTCTAACAGTTTCTTCAAAATTGTTTTCACATATGGACAGTAACATTCCATTTCGCGAAGGATTCGAAATCCTTCGGGAAATGGCTTTCAATTCATTGAACAGGTCAAGGGCTACTACGTCTCTTTTCGTGCCACCTGTTAAAGTGGATTCCAAATTCATACATTTCCTAAAATAATCATATCAGAAACCAGTTTGGTGCAAAGGCTTCCGCGGCGTATTCTGATGTAGGCTGCGTGGCTTTCGGTTTCACTGCGTTGTTCGGCTTTGTAGATGAGGTTTCGCCGCCGGCGGCGTTGCAGTCGGCGTCCTCAGGTCTGATGAGTTCGAAATTACTTATGCTCTCTAAATTGAACAAAATGCCAAAAACGGAATTACATTCTTCTAACTGATGAAATCTCTCAGAGACGGATGAAATTGCTGCATCGAGAATAGTGTTAAAGACTCTAACTCTAAATTGCTTCTCGGAATTGTTGATTGGTTCACCGGGTGTTTCATACACGAAGTGTGCTTTGTATGACGGTATCTATTATTTCCTTCTTGGGAAAAGTCCGCTGTTAAACCCGAATCTTCAGCAAATTTACCAGCTGTTCCTTTTAATCTGAAGAAATTTTCATCCGTTCTATATGCCTCTAAAAGGACCCTGTTGAGTGCCGCAGAAACCGCTATGGAAAAACTACTCGGAAACTGTATTAGACTAGATTAGACAAAAATTGACACACGTGGAGTGATTTACCTGCGCCAGGGCCGCTTTGGAAATTACCGGGGTCCGGGCGAACTTCTCTGAATTTTACATTTTTATGGTTTACATTTATGGTTTAATATACATATATGTATGTACTAGAGTTATTGCCCGTCAAACATGACGTGTATGTGCAGATTATGTATTAAAATTAAGGTACTTCCCATTCTTCCTCCCTTCCTCCCTTTCTCTCTGCCTCCCTCCCATTCTCTTCCCTCTCTCCCTCCTAGTCTTCACCCTCTCTTCTTCCCATCATCCCTATTCCTCCCATCCTCCCTCTTCTCCCATCCTCTTTCTTCCTCCCTCCCATTTTCCTCCCTTTCTCCTTCACATTCTCCTTCTCATTCCCCCCTCAAAAATCTACCATCTCTCTGAGCGTGATACACGTTCAGACAAATACGGACGGAAAATGTAGCCTTTATTATTATTATTGTGATTATTTTAAACCTCTCTTTCTCTCTCTATTTCCCAAACCGCCCTCAAGTTCTCCTTTATTTACAAAAATGCCAAATATACAATTATGCGTTGATCTGATTAATAGATTTTGAGTTAGAGCACCCACAAAACTCTCTCCCTCTCCATCTCCCTCTCCGTCTCCCCCTCCCTCTCCCCCTCCCCGTCCCCCTCCCTCTCTCTCTCCCTCTCTCATCAAAAATATGTTCAAAACGTGTTCAGGGAACCGTTGAAATCTCGAATTCGATTTTTTTCAAGAAAACAATACTTTCCCCTATCATTATATATCGACGACTCTTACAGAGGAGGAGGAGGAGGAGGATATAGGAGGATACTAATGTTTAGGCACTTCCAGATGAGCTGGAGATTCGAATTTTTTTGTTAGGTAGGATTTTGTGCAAAACCGACTAGAAAAAACGAAAATCTTGAAAAAGTGCAACAATGCGGCCGCTAAAAATTTGCAATTGTTTAAACAAATTTTGAGGGTTTAGGCATTTTCGAATCTGCTACGGAGCTGAAATTTTTTTAACAAGTAGAATTCTTAAAAAAAACGAAATAGGGATTATACAATTTTTGATATTTTAATTTGTTTGGCAGTTAAAAATTCTTAAAGTTTAAACAAATAGATAACTGTTTAGGTACTACGGGATGAGCTAGGAATCTGAAATTTTCACATTTTTTTACAAAATTGTGTATTTACACAAATAAACATTTCAATTTTGCCATATATGAATTGCAACGGGCGTTAAAAATTATTTAAATTTAAACAATTAAAAAATATTAATTTAGTTCTAGAAGTGGTAGAACTTTAAAAATTGGCTAAAATATGTAGCATTAGTACCCCATAAGGAAGATAGTGTAAAATTTTTAAAATTGCAAAATTTTAGGATTGTTTTAAACTATTATTTTTACATAAGGGAAAAACGAAAATCGCTGCGGTAGTGAAATGTTTAGAATTAAAAGAATATTTGTGATGATGGAATGTCTTTCTGAAAAATAAATGTTTTTTCAAGGTGAGATGAAATGCTTGCAGTATGCAAGCACCAACTACTAGTAATACATATGGAGAATGTAGTAATACAATCACGTTCTCAGAATTCATTCAGAAAATGTCACATTTCGTTCGTTTTCTGGATGAACAGCGAGATAGCCACTTTCCTCAAAATGATCTAGGGTAGGCTCCAGGAACAATTTCCTTCGCAATGAGTGACAACGTATTATCACACCGGTTATGTCACTTTGGAGAATCGCGCAGTGCCCTTGACTTTTTCTTCCGCTGGCGGAATGATCGCTCCATAGCAAGGGATGGTCGATAAGTGGAGGATTTGGAGCCTTTAGGGCCCCCGTGGCAACCTTGGAATTTTTAAGTGGATCCTTCTCCGCACCCTCCTTCTGCCTTATCCCAGGTCCTCATCCGCACGTCCGCAGCAATAAGCCGTGTATTTTTATCCATCAAAACCTTGCGAGCCGCTACGTTTCTCGACACAATACCTTTTCGTGGGAAGATTTTTAAATAATTCCAAAGAATCTGAGAATGCTAGATGCTTCAACTTGATTCATGTCGGTTGAAACAATCATTGATGCGTGAAGCGCTGCCGAGAACTTGTTTCAAACTATTCTTCCACCGCTAAAAATATTTGCATCGATGTTTATGGAAGTTGAGGAGAGCCTAAACTATACAATTATCTTTGGAGCAGAAACTACCCTGATCGGAAGATTGTTTTCGCCATGAAAGGGAAAGACGCATTCAACTAATAAATTTTACAATTTCATATCACATTTCAATTTTTTAAACCGAAAAATATTTTCGGTTTCTCTCATTGCCTGAAAAAGAAAACGATCTGTACTACGTAGCGGAAATCTGTTCGGAAAAGAAAGAGGATCTGTAATGTTATTGAAAAAGCAACTTCACGTCCCGTTATAAATGATAATTATCAGAAAAATTCTCAGCCCTCAGTATAAATTCGCACCCCGCTCTGCTCGTGCGCTATTAAACATTCATGAATCACTGAGCTAAAGTTATGGTTTGTCTAAAAAATGAAAAAGGTAACAACACCTTTATGAGCAGAGGAACGACACACAACATGTGTTTATTATTCTAAATCTTTCGATACGCCGCAATAATTCGTTCCGTATACATATTTATGATTTTATATTGCCCGAGCAGAGTTCACATGAAACCTGTTTAAAATGTATGCAAAAAGGATTCAAAATGCGGTCCTCCAAAAGATGGAGTAATTATGCTGGGTGTAGGAAATGTGAGCGAGAGCGTGTTGAATTCTGCAGGAGAGCATCGAAGATACACTGGCAGAAAAAGTGGTTAGGCCAGGTCTCAGGACTGCTGGAGATTGTGTTTAGAATGCGGAATCCCGACGATAAAAGTGGGAGGAGGAAGAGAGAGGAAGGAAAATGGCGGCGTAACCACCTAGCAGAAAAAGGAATTAAGCGCCGAAAGTACAATGATTTTAAATTAAACGCGTCGAAAATAAACATCGAGTTCAGATATGACATGTGCCAAATAATGAATGTCATGCACGGAATTCAATTTAGAATATATAAGGACGCCAACATCTTTTGGAGTAGCTGCTGAACAAGACCTTTAAAGATACTAAGTTGAATCTCTTGCATCACATCAATGTTACAAGGAATAAGGATATGTCAAGATTGGGACTGCTCTACCGATTTACGTGCATAGAAGAAACCAGAGCCCCCGCGCGTATTTTTGTAGCTGCGTGCTCCTCTTAATGCTCTGTTCTCAAATCTGGTCAACGCCTGCAACGTATCGAACTTATTCTCTCCCTGGCGGTGGGCTAATGAATTTTTGTTCAAATAATTGTCGCCTTTCGAGTCGCTTTTCATCAGAAGCCCATTAGACCGCAAATTCTAACACCTCTTCAATCCACCGAAACTTTCCTGATATTTTCTTCTTCTTTAACAACTTCATGTATAACAAAACTGAATGTCCTATTTCGCTTTCTCTCGTCAACGTCCTAGTACCTTCTAGAAAAAATCACTTTTCTGTGAAAACTCCGAGTCTGTCTTCATAGTCCCGCTTTCGCTCAATTTTCTTTCCACTCATTACGGTGTAGACCTCTTTCATCTTCCTTTATGCACTCTTCTTAACATTGCCTCTGAGTCAGCCCACTTAGATTAGACGCTATCTCTTCGTTCTGTTAAGCGCTTCTTTTCTTTAAAAAATCGCTTATGTATTCGGTTTGTCTGTCCGTCCGTCTGTTCGAGCAATATCTCGCGAAATCCAGCAATTTGGAGAAGCCAACTTTTAAAGATAGGGCGGACTAAATGAGTGCTAGACGTGGTAAAGATTTGACGAATCTAGGATTACCTGCTGGGCAGTAATCGGAAAAGATAAGAAATCGCTAAAATGAACAAGTTGCTACAAATGTAGGCAATCTGCAATACATTTGCAATGCATTTGCTATTCTCCAATGGTGAAAAAAGCTCCCAACGGAATTTGCCATGCAAATCTTCCATCATTTGTTTTTCAGCTACGACAGACAATGGCTCAATTAAGGTTTTTTATGGTTATTAGGCGTTCTTATCAGCAAAGCGGTTAAACGCCTTACGAGCTCGTTTCCTCCGTCCGTCCGCGTGTTTAATCTCCGAATCTACTGGGCAGATTTTAACTAAGTATTAATGATCCTTATTAAAATTTATTGCTAAATAATGATTTTGAACTACGTCCGTCAATTATAAGTTCCACAATATAAAAGCACTTAGTTTAACTTATACTCCTATCTCGTTAAATGACATCCGTCAAGCAACAATTAAATACCATATTTTTCATTACTCAGCTCTTATATGATATGTATGGTTTCGATTAAAAATGTATTCCGATAAAAGGCAACATTTACTGCAAAAAAAGTCCACGAGACCACATAATTACGACTTATAGTTTCGGAGATAAAATTCGAGAAAATCCCAAGCATAACATCACATATTTTGTTTACATCGATCACTACGACGATTCGCATGTTGTTGTCAAAACTCGAGCTTATAAATGTCTCCAAGGTAATTTCTTTCCAAAACATGTGATTTAAACAATAAATTTGATTTCTAATTGATGACAAAATCGACGATAAGAATAAGAAACTTGAATCATACTTCTTTTTAAAAAAAGGCCCAGTCCGAAGATAAATGGTCAGTTTCTTTTAATTTTAGTTTGAAAAAATCGATTTTTACGTGTTATCTTGCGGGAAACGGAAATTATATCCTGGAGTCGAACTCGGGTCATTTTTCGAAGCTTCTTCATCGCCATTGACTTAAATGCGTGATTGAAGTATTCCTGCCAAATTTCAATCTTCTACCTAGTCGGGATGATTATTAAAAACACGTTATATGTAAAAACGTTTATATGGAGGTTAATGTTATGTGCACTATTTCAGAAGAAAATGAATATTGAAAACTGTTAAAAGTGTTACAATTATTTTACGTGGCGGGCCGCGTTCGCAGTTGCGAGCGGCTTAGCGCAGTGGTCCTCAAACTTTCAATTGTCGCGCCCCCCTTTGAATATCATGTGACCCCCTTTGAATTGTAAATAGTAAAAATAAGAAACTTTATTGCAAATTTCCTTATTCTATGTAACTATTAATAACTTTTATCGCATCGTATTTCCTAAAATTCCCCGATAAAATTTTATTATTTGTGAAAACTTTATTTTTATTTCATCTTGCATCCAAAATAATTTGGCGGCCCCCTGGGGGGGGGGGGGGGCCGCGGCCCACAATTTGAGAAACACTGGCTTAGCGGGCCAGAGAAGAGTTTAACCTGAAGCTTATTCAAGAGATTGTGTGTTGCTATAAATGAAAAAACAAGTCTCAACAGTGTACTAACGTTAAAAATAAAGTTTATATGGCCATAATTTAATTCGAAATGTAAAATACCTGTATCAAATACCAACAACGATCGCTTTTTCATCATAGTGCTATAGTGTATTTCTGTTTTTATAAATATGAAGGTTTTCCAAAGAGTTAAGTGAATTATTGGCTGAAGTTAGCAATGTTAAATCCTCTAGGTTTATAAAAACAGAAATACACTCATGAATACAGATACAGACTTTAATAAAACTTCATACAAATTGACCGAACTTAACACCACTCACGCCCAAAATTCTTTTCGTTCCTCAAATGTTTTTCGGTCTTCTTTATAACCTCTCCCTCTAATTTCCTTGCAGTTGAACCCTGTTCACTGCCAGGTCAGGTTCTCCCCTGAGGATGCCCACTTGGTGGGTGAAATGCATAGGGTTTTTCCTATATTTTTTTGCTGAAGTAGTTTTCCACCACTGAGTAATCGAAGCCAAAGTGTTCGAGCTATATACTGAAATATAATGCATTGTTTAAGAGATATCTTATATTTTTGCTGCAACCACCACGCCACCTACCGACGACTATAGTTACCAATTAACTCTTAGTTACGTCTTAGTAACGCTCCTTTTTCTTTTCTTAATTGTTGGAGCCTTGTGGTTAAATCCAATACCAGAAGGCTATGGTTTGAGTTTATTTCTGTTCTTTGTCAAGTCTAAAAGTTTTTCGGTTTCTTAAAATATTGATTATTATGTAACCTATTTGGAATTTTTAGAAATATTACAGATATGGAGAAAGTCATGTGGTGGCCACATCAGATTTGTTAACTAATATATACTTATCTTTCATCTTTTATTGATCCATGTTGTTATATTTTTCACGTGCATTTGTGTTGTAAATACCTTTATATTAACAATAATTTCAATTCCTCTTCAATGCTGTGCACTACCCCAATCCTAAAACTATAAGATGTTTAAACTAGCGGTCTGAGGAAGATTTGAAGAATGTGTCATTCTTAAAGATGTTTACGTACCAACTAACTTACGAGCCTAAAGTTATGATTTGCTTAATCTCTAGCTAAAAATATTCTTCTTAATGCTCATTCTTACCGCTATTACTTACCATGAAGTTTTTTAATGTGGAAAAACATTGTTTTCAGTAAGTATGAAAAAATTATTTAATAATAAAAACAATCTTTTATTAATATTATATTTAAGTAATACCGGTGCTTATAGACTTCATTCTGAAATTACTATTAAAAATAATTTTCATCTATTAGATTTTTAATATCATTTAGATTCGAGAAGAGCGAACCTGCCTTTCGCCGGCCCTGAGTATGACGACGACAATGCAATCTCGAGGTTGAACAATGACACGGTCGACAAGACAACATATCTGTAAAAAGCTTAACATTTTCCAATAAATGTGATTTAAACGTATAACTTGAGCCATTTCGAACCGAAGGCAAAAGTCGACGATAAGGATAAGAATGTTTGTTTTTCTTTAAATGGTCCCGTCTAAAGATCGTAGGTCAATTACTTCTTATTTAATTTTGCAAAAGAAAAAAGCCTGCAAGTGAAAAAAAACCTATTTTTAAGTGTTATCTTATGGGGATCTATATAGAGCGTTCCGGAGGACCAACGGACGGACGGACGGACAGAATAAGGATATTATGTGTATAACTAGCGTAATTGCCCGTCAAATATGACGGGGTCATAATAAAAGTATTCCAAATATATTTGATTCCGATATGAAAAATCAGTAATATATGCTATGATCTGGTTTGGCTTTTATGCACAATAAAATCACTGTTTTTTAAAGTTATCTTTATTTTAATTATACTGCTTAAATAATTATTATCAAAGAGGCCAAATGATTATAAATATATTTGCTGAAAATATTATGTAAATCGAAATAATAAGACATAATGTATGAAGAATCAGCAGAAATTTACTTGAAATATTTGATCAAATGACAAGGTATTTAAAACGTATAGACTTAATAATTCAATTATTTTACTAACTATTTTTAACGTAAAAACAGGATAAAACGTGAATAAACAATTACTTTACCATTAAAGGTAAATGTGTAGTAACTTACTATGAACGAAATACGTGAACTGCAATGAGTTTAAACTATATATTTTAAGACGACACTTTTCTTTTAACTATAGTAGTTTTGAAAAATTTACCGAAAATTGACTTAATTCAATGAAATTTAAATAAAAGTCATAAAATGTTGTTTTTTCAATCTCATTAGAAATTCGGTGGGAAATATTTGCTGTATTATCATTTAAAGAAATCCATTGAAAATAACGTTATACATATTTAGTTTTATGAATTCCTACCATTTGGCAATGGCGCAAGATTCGATCATATAAAATGGTTTATAAGCAGTTATAAATTATTATTGTTATTTTCGTACTGCAGGTCCTATACAATACTGCGTCCTATTTCTCAATTTATGCTGTTTCATTCCTCCCTCTAACTACTTAATAGATTCAGTAAATGCGTTATACCCGTGTCTAAAAGTCTGATCCGTATTAAAGCACTAAAATGGTGCATTTATTAAGCATGGATATAAGGTCAAGAATATAATTTAAAAATTGGAGCAAATATAAATAAAATGCGTGAAAACGTAAAAAAAATCATATTAAAACGTAATTTTTGAGATAATGATATTAAAAATATTTTCTTCGTTTAACTAAGGTATATAGCTCATCCTTGAGATATCTTCAAATATTAACGAAAAAGGTCTGCATGCCAATAAATGGCTTTTTGCGTTTCATATATGCGATGCGAATTTATAATTACAGTAAATTATAAGGTACACCGCAAAAATTACTATAAAAATAGTTAATTAAAAAAATATCAATGTGAGGTTAACCGAAAGGAAATGACTGAAAAACACGAATTTAATCATAAAAATTCAGGCGCCTTTTCTCTCGCACTATCGCATTCAAAGCACGCTTTCTTTACGAATATAGCGTAAGGACTGGGACAACATCAATACAATCTTGAGGTTTAACAATGGCACGGTCAGCAAGGCAAACATATCGTTTAAAGGCTTAAAATTTTCCAATGAACATAATTTAAACGTTTAATTTGAACGATTTCGAATCGTGGGAGAAATTTAACGATAAGAATAAGAAACTTTATTTATTTTTCTTTTAAATGGTTTAGGTCCGAAGACCGAAGGTCAATTTTTTCTAATTTTAATTTGCAGAATGGTAAAAGCTTGAAAGTCGAAAAAGAGAAATTATCTCCTGGAGTCGAACCCGGGTATTTTTCGAGAATATTTTTCGTAAACAGCTATTACTATAATAATCAAACATTCCTACCAAATTTCAAGCTTGTTTCTAGAGGAAAAACTTGTCAAACCATGTAAAAAAGATCGCGATCGAGCTTCAGATTTCACTTAATCAAAGCAGCATTCTGGCGGACCAACGGACGGACGGACAGAATAAGAATAATATGTACATAATTATCCTTGGGATTTTTTCGAAATTTTATCTCCGAAACTTTAAGTCGTCATTATATATTCTCGCGGACATTTTTGTGCCAAATGTTGTCCTCCATCCAAATAAATATTTTAATCGATACCTAACAGATCATATAAGAGCTAGGGAGAGAAAAATATGGTATGACTTGACGGAAACCATTTAACGAAATACGAGTATACGTTTATGCGTTCATTATCTACAATTAAAAATTATACAGCGTCTTTATATCGGAGAATATTACTTTATTTGAAAAAAAATTAAAACATTAGGAACCGAACCCGGAACTACGCCGTAGGTGACAAGCGCGTTATCCGCTCACCCATTCCCGCTCTTATCAACAATACGACGATGAAGCCTAATAAGTTGCATGCGATGTTTTTGCATATTTTCGACGCTGATTCCTCGAACCCAAGGGCCCATTCACAAAAACCTCCTTATTTTCAATGTAGAATCACCTGGTCTGTTTTCAACAAAATCCGTGTCCCGAAGGCCGTAGCCTCTCCTTGTTAGTTAAAATCTGCCCATTAGATTAGGAGAACAAACATGCGAACGGACGGGCGGAGGCGACGCGACGTGCCTGTAAAGGCCGATTCACACTGGACGGTGAGGGCAGAGGCAATTTTGTGGGTAGTATTCTCACTACGATGGCAAGACAACACTCACAAGTCAGTAGAGTAGGGAGAAGGATAGAGTGCTATCGTCGGTATGTTCGCCAGTTCAGACACCGAATTGTTGTTGATTGCTGCCTTGCTGGAGCAAGCGAGAAAAAAGAAGAGGAGAAGGAAATTTTGGGCTAGCAGAATATTACAAGCGAGATATACAGAGGGGGAATGCCACACATTATTCACACGACTGCTAGAAGATCCTCAAAAGTACGATCGATATTTCCGAATGAGTCGTGAGAAGTCCAGTGAGCTTCTGCTCTATCTTCTCCCTCACTTAGAGAAGTGTGATACATTTAGAAGAAGCATCAGCGCTGAGGAACGATTAGCAGTTTGCTTAAGGTGAGGATCGCAAATTCGATAAGTCATACAGTAATATTAATGAATTTATCAGAAATAGGTTAGATATATTTTATTGATAAAAATTACATTAATAATGACACCCATAAATTGACTCACAAACTATTGACCGGAAGAATTTTGCCCAAAACCACACCACTGGTTTTCTGATCCAATTTGTGGTGGTTGCAAGGTGATATGATCAGCAGTACGCGAGGGTGCAGGATCGTAATAAATAGGATGAGGAGGTGGGTTGAAAGAAGGAGTGAAGGGCTGTGAAACGGCTTTCATCTTCGCTTCATGGACCATATTAAACACCTTTGCCTCCACTTCTTTCTGTGTTGGTAAAGGAAGTTGTTTCACTCTCTTGGCCATATTAATGAAAAAATTTGTGATGGTGCCCTCATTTTTTTCTGTCCTCTCGGACTTTTCTCTAAGGTATTCTTTCAAAAGTCCGACTGCAGATTCTTCTGCGCCTTCTACTGGTGCTTTTTTCCTTCGGCCGCTGCTCTTGGAGGACGTACTATTCTCAGACACAGTACTAGAAGGCCGCGATGGAGACGCTTCCACTTCCACAGTGTTTTCATTATCTGAATTACTTTCAGTGATCTGCGGTATGTTGGAGCGAGTTATAAAATGGTAAATTAAAACGAATTTTGTTAAATTATTCATAGGCAAGAAAAGGATCTCAGTATTTTTTCTAATTGCAATAATATGAAGACTTTTTCACGTTATGTCATCATCAATCAATCATGTACAAAAAGCTTACTCCTTATCAGCCATGAAAGGAATAAGAAATTCCATTTCTTTTTTGTATCTCCACGGCGTCGCTCTAACGGCTGCCTAGGCACTTTTAGTCTCTCTGCGCTTATGTAAAGCCCGCCGATGTGCATTCTCAAGGTGCACCAACGTGATTAGCACAGTTCAGCTGAAAATCAATTCAATTGGTTGAAAATTTTGCGAACGCCAACATACTCTTCTATTAAAAATGTCAATATTTTCCTTATTGCTCGTGTATTGTTGTTATTCTTAGACAGTATTTCTATTTTAACCGTATTCAGTTTTAATTCTCTCATTCTTTTGTTTTAAAGGTATCTTGTAACCGGAGAATCCTTTAGAACTCTCAGCTTCAGCTACCATATTGGGCACTCTACTGTTTATTAAATTGTTTTGGATACTTGTGAGAGAATTTGGGAGACCTTACAACCACTGCATATCTGTCATTGATGGAAAGCACGTTGTCATTCAAGCCCCCCAAAAAGTGGAAGTCTGTATTTCAACTACAAAAAGACATTTTTTATCGTTCTAATGGCGGCTGCAGTTGCTTACCGCTTTGTTGTGATCGATGTAGGAGCGTTTGAAAAAATAGTGACAGCACTATTTTTTTCTCGATCAAATATGGGGCAACTCCTTAGAGCCAATAAACTAAGTTTACCACCTCCTAAAGTCCTTCCAGGTACGGATAACGAGCTTCCCTTGGTGTTCGTAGGAGATGAAGTCTTTCCTTTAAGTGAGAACTTGATGCGACCGTACCCTGCATCACAGTTAGAAGATGAAGGAAAACGAATATTTAACTAAAGGTTATCAAGAGCTAGAAGGACTTCAGGAAACGCTTTCGGAATTTTAGCCTAAAGATTTCATTTTCTAAAGCGCAGATTGCAATTAATGCCAGAAAATGCAGAAAAGGTACTTCTGGCTGCAGTCACGTTGCATAATTTTCTTCGACCAGAGCCACTACCAAGAGAAGAAACATAAACCATTCCACAAATAATTTACAGGGCTTCCGCAGAATCGGCGGCAACGCAACAGAAAGGGCGTTGCGGGTTAGAAACGGGTTTAAGGATTATTTTGTGAGCAGAGAAGGATCTTTACCATGGCAGCATGGTGCTGTGCATGCAGGTTGCAGACGCGAGAATGAGTAGTCTGCATTTTAATGTACGAGTGGATCAAACTGGTGGTGTAACGTAAACTTTCAAACTGTATTTGAGTGACTGTACACTGTAATGAGTCCTCTTGAGGGATAATAAAAATTTCTTAACAGTGGAATTAATTTGGATTGCTATCTCTGTCCTTATATTATTCTTCCTGTTTTCCTGTCTTGGTTGGAGTAGTTTCTGCAGCACATATTATAGAGCTCTTCATGTGAAGCCACCAATAAAATCAATTTTTCGTTGCTCATTTCATTCACTTCAGCCATTTCACACCGTTTCACACAACCACACACGAGACTGCTGCACGTGGTTGCAAAAGTGGAGGGGAAGGGAGTCACGTGATCGCAAACAGCGGAGGGGAAGTGACGGGCACCCACAGGCTAGCGAGCAAAATATTCTTAGGAAGGTGACTGCGACCTCACCGTCCCCTGACTTCACCGTCACCGTCCCTCCTAGTGTGAATATACAGGTTGATTACAAAGTAAAGAATATCGCGGAGGCATGCCTGCGCCTGCCTGTCACCGTGCCCTCACCGTCCAGTGTGAATCGGCCTTAAGACGTTCCGCTACTACCACTTCGTTGGTAAAAGAACGCCTAAAAATTAAAGTAAAAATCTAATGGGTGGTGCTATCTGTTCGTTTAGCGCACAGATGTCTCTTAATGCCTCTATTGCGCTAAGCGAAGCATGCCTGTATATGTATGTACAGTCATTTGTAAAAGTCTGTGGGCAAGCTCGGTCGCGCCGCTCACGGCCAAACAGTGAAGTTAAAATATATGTTGGCACTACGTGATTCGCAGTGAGAGAGGAGAGGGGTGGTGTGGGATATATGTTTTGGAAGTTCGAGCGAATGAGGGGAATCAAGAAATGGCCGTAGAATTGCAGGCTACCGGGGTCGAGTTGAGACCGCGCCTCGCCCCTGAGGAAAGGTCTCGAAATTGAGACCCAAAGACGGAAAAGAGTTTTCCATGCTCATGTCAGACCCGGTTACGATTCAGCGCAAATCCACGTCTCTGATATGTTCACCAAGGATTTGGTTTTCTATTTTCGCCGATATTCCTAGAGTGTTTGGAATGGAGAGGGAAGTGAAGGAAGGGGATTACGGGAAATGAGGCTAATGAAATTTAACAAGGGCTTGTTTAGCATCCAGCCGCATAACGTCAAATTAAGAATTATATTAATCCTTCAATTTAACTTTAATTTGTGTAACTCACGGATTGTATGTGGAAAGAATGAGTTGGAAACCTCGTGAAAATGAAAGCTATTAAATTCTCTAATACGTTTAAATATGTTTTTCTTGTAACAAATTATTACTATTTTGGTTTAGTATTAACGGTTTAGTAGACCTGCTGTTTTGCTCAGTTTTTAACTTATATTGTCAAGTAGGTTTTTAAACGGGTGGATTGAGCTGCGGGGGCATTGGACAAAATTCCGGTGGGCCGATGGTCTGTGAACCTGTGGTGCTGCCTTGGCCAATAGGTTGGTAGCCTGAGTGTTACCAAAATGAGCCAGAGGCGGGCTTTTTTCTGGTCCGTTTCCCACTTCCAATTCGCCCCTAGTTATACACTCGCGATTAGCATTTATCGGGCATTGGAAATGGATCGAGCTTCGTTTGCTGAGACTTCGCCTGCGGTCAGAGGAGAGATTGTGGGGATGGTGCCTGCTGGACATTCGGTCGCCGAAGTAGCAAGGCAGTTCGGTGTGCACCGAAATTGCGTGTATAGATGGATCAAACGTAGCAACGATGGGGACCGTGATCTAAAAAATAAACCACGAACGGGCCGGCCCAGATTCACGACTGAAGATCAAGATTTGGCGATTCGGCAGCATGTAGCAGAGCGTCCTCTCACAAGGCGTGGATTGGCTTCGGTGCAACGAGATTTCTGTTATGGATGCAGCTATTGGACTTATAGGGCTAGAGCGCTTGAGGCTGGACTGTACTACTATAAGCCTTGCCGTAAGCCACAACTTACAGCAGGACATAAGACATCCCGCTTATTCTTTGTGGAAACATACGGAAATGGACCAGGCCTTCTGGGATCTCGTCATATTTGCCGTTGAAAAATCATTTCCGAGTGATGAGAATGGCAGGATACAGTTGTGGCGTCCCCGAGGAACAAGGTTTGCATCACAATTTTTTTTCTTATTTTATTTTACTTCTCGCAAGATTTTGTGCTCTGCTGTAAATCTGTAAATATTATCAGCAGACATTTTTGATATGAAAGAAAGTTTTCCTGAAATATGTGTTTTCAGGTACGAGCCGCAAAATATGGTTCGCACTGAAAAGTCAGGGCACGTAAGTGTAGGTTTTTGGGTTGCGATGACTGCAGCTGGACCCGGTCCTTTGGTGAGAATCCCGCCTAGAATGACGGCAAGAATTTACAGTGATATTCTTCGCGAGCACCTCCTGCCTTATGCGAAGGAAATCGTCCCTGAAGGCGAGGAAGTAGTATTTACTCGGGACAATAGCCCGATATATACGGCACGCATTACAAGGGATTTTTTAAAATAATCGTCCCGAAATACGAATTCTTCCCTGGCCTGCGCGTTCTCCATATTTTAACCCGATTGAAAACCTATGGGGCATCGTTGTTCAGGAGTGGTCCGCAGAATACGAGCGCACTCCTAAATCTCTGGAAGAACAAATCAGGGAGATATGGACTTCTCTTGGGCGGCGTCCGGAAATATTCCAAAATGTAGTGGGATCCATGGGACGGCGACTACGTAGCGTAATGGAAGTTCATCGAGATATCACAGAATATTAAACTTGTTAACATTTCTATGTATTTTATTTATCTAAATACCCGCTAAAAATTGCATTTTCCTTATGCACAAGGGAGACCGGGCTAGTTGTTACACTTTTCACTAATTATTTTTTTCTCTTTTATACCTGAGATGAATTGACAAAAGACTTTCCTTGCTATGTTATAATTTTGCTTTATAAATTATATTTTTATGCGCTATTTGCGTAGCTGCTGATTCCAAATTCAAAAATCCGAGCGACAAATTTTAAAAAAACGTAATATCTTCATGAACCCTCGAGGGAGAGGATTTTTGGTATTAGTGAAAGATTGGTAACAAATTTGTTACAATTATTCATATTCCTCCGATATGCACTAATTTAGGACATTTAAAAAACTGATAAAAAACGCAATGAAAATGCATTTTGCTTATAAAATAATTTAATTCTATTTAATGTATTTGTTGAAAAGAAGAACTTCTCAACGTTCTCTGGCAATGGTAAAAATTTGATTAAGTGAAAAATAATTTTAATAATGCAACAAAATATACTACAATTTTTGTCTATTATGTATTTCTAGTGCCAAAGTCGACTTAATGTTTGCTTCCAGTAAACTGGAATACTTATTCGAATGACAGATATTACTATATCTATCGTTATTAAAACTTACAATATTCTGCAGTATAAAATCATCTTTTCGGTTTTTATTAAAAAATAACTCTAAAAATAAAACCTCAATTCCATGAAATAAGCGAAAATTTAAATTAAAAATTTTGTATTAACGCACGCGTCCACATCCTTTGCTCCGTTGTCGGTTCAAGTCCCTAGCGATCACAGTAACGCAGCCAGTGTTAGTCCAGCGGAAATGGAAAGCCATATCCTTCGGTGAACCATTTCAGACGTGGAATATCCTTGAGGATTTGGGCTGAGTCGTAATCAGTTATGGCATGAGCATGGAAAACACTTTTCCGTCTTTGGGTCTCAAATTCGAGACCTTTCCTCAGGGGCGAGGCGCGGTCTCAATTCGACCCCGGTAGCCTGCAATTCTACGGCCATTTCTTGATTCCCCTCATTCGCTCGAACTTCCAAAACATATACCCCACACCATCCTTCCCCTCTCTCACTACGAATCACGTAGTGCCGACATATATTTTAACTTCACTGTTTGGCCGTGAGCGGCGCGACCGAGCTTGCCCACAGACTTTTACAAATGACTGTACGTCTTAATTTGTACTTATTTGCTTTTCTAAGTTTTTATGTATATTAACTGTGTTTATGTGAATTTCATTTTACGTACTTTTCTTATATGATCCTCTCAATTTATAAATATTGCAATCAGTAGGTTTCGCAGGTTTTTCACACCTCCCTTCTTGTTTGGGTGTGTTCCTGCAGTGGGGGTTTTCCTAGGGAATGGCGCCTTAATTTTCCCTTGTTTTTCCCCACAAACAAACAAATCTCCATCTCTTTTCATTTCCAAAAATGCTAACTTGGCTTTGTATTTATGCAGTAATTTATTTTATGTAATCTTTTATTTTATTTTTATTGCTTGTTACTATCTTCCTGTTTGTAATTGACAATGGGTTAGATCAGGGATGGGCAACCTATGGCCCGCGGGCCGTATGCGGCCCCGAGAGCATTCTATGCGGCCCGAGAAGCTATGATGAAAAAGCTATCCGCAAAAATTTACACACATTCACACTTTTTGGTAAAATTATGATAATAAAACCTTTGACATTGAAGTTTTAACACTAAAATCCTCATAAACATGATTTTTATTCAAATGATACCTCAGAATCTCAGGATAACTTCTATATTAAACTAATCCTAACCACCGAATCTTTGAATTGAAGATTCGACTCCAACCGTAAAAATAAATTTAGCGAAGAAGAACAGAGCGCTAAATAGGTATTTCGAGAGTCGAATCTTCAATTCATAGTTTTACTCGCCGTAGTCTCCTCTTCTATTTATCGCCAAAATTTTCAGTGCGGCCCGCCGAAGCATTCGCAACCGCCAACGCGGCCCGCCGTGTAGAAAAGGTGGCACGCCCCCGCGTCAGATGGAAGAAGAGACTGCTCAGTCTCAATCTCGCCCAAATAAAGACGAATATCTATCTATCTATGCATTCGGGCATCGCGAGAGCCAGCACAACCAAATTTTGCATGAAATCCGCTTTCATGTAAGGGAAAATCATGGGAAATACTTGCATCCAATTTCAAGGTCTCAATTTCGATTACAGGAACTTTTCATTTTCCCATCAGAATAGAATAAGTGTACCATACTTTCGCCTTGCATTTTAAAATTACTTAATATACATCGTGGAAACACGGATATTGAACCAAAAAACGCCTAAAATATAGATTTTTATGCTCATACTGTCGATTGTCGAAGACGGATCAAATCGATACCCAAATTTGTTTTGGTCCCGAAAATTCGACGCTTTTTGAGCTGAAAATCCGCCGTTCGCGGCGGCTGCCAAATACGCCAAAATTCGGTAGCGCTTTTTAGTTTTAACTGAAGGGAAGCGAGACTCTGATTCTCCGAAGTACCAGGGTTCGAGCCCAGGTGCAATTTTTCCTTCGTTTACGTGATTTGCGTGTGAAGGGATATTGGGACATTCTCGAATTTTTATCACAGAATACATTTTTTATACGTACCTCACAGGGATAGTGTAATGATTTTTAAGTTGTTCACACCAAATAAATCTTCGTGTCAACCGATTTAGACAAAATACCAATGGCATGTTTGGCATATCCGAAAAGATTTTTTGCGGTTATGGGCTCTCGCCGACTTTTTTGTGGCAAATGTCGCATATCCTCCGAACTAATTTTCTAATCGGTGCTTCACAGATCATGTGGGAGCTTGCCATACATAAGCATACTGAATTTACCGCTAGTATGTATGCATGTACGATATATGCATACTAGCGGCTCTTCCGCTAGTCCCTTGCGGGGCCCAACCCCGTTTGTCGGCTCTGCTACTATTTTCAAGCTAATTTAACATGAATCAGGGATCAATAATGTGCACTAAAATTTGAAAGAGATACATTAGTTTTAAATAGATATTTCACCAGGCTTCATAATCGCAGAAAAATAGCTGTGTAACTTCCGCGAAGAAAGGTTACAAATTGATGGAATAATGTGATCTGAAGATCCTATGCAGACAGGCATAAGCTGTAAAGTTGGCAATAATTTTGAAACGAGAAAAAAGTCTGCTACGACCGGGAATCGAACCCGGGTCTTCCACTTGCCGGGCGGATATTCTACCACTGGACTATCGTAGCAGATCAATTTTATCGTTTCTGAACGCGGATGTTTTCTTATTATTCCCAACTTTACAGCTTATGCCTGTCTGCATAGGATCTTCGGATCACATTATTCCATCAATTTCTTGCGTGGCAATCTCACCATTTGAGAGGGAGGAGTTTTCTTCGATGTATCTCTTCGAGGACATCCGTTGGGGCAGTTTGATACTAGCTTGGCTAGTTACGTTCCAACCAAGAAAACATCCGCGTTCAGAAACGATAAAATTGATCTGCTACGATAGTTCGGTGGTAGAAAATCCGCCCGGCAAGTGGAAGACCCGGGTTCGATTCCCGGTCGTAGCAGACTTTTTTCTCGTTTCAAAATTATTCCCAAAGGTTACAAAGATATTTTTTCTGTGATTATGTAGAATTAATTCCAAAAAGTGGAATGTGATTTCATCGACCAGATTAATCAGGTTTCTTTATTTTAATATATTCTGGTTCATAAGTTATCAGAAGATATTTTGAATAGATATTACACGCATTCAGTACAATCTAGTGGCCTTCATTTGACGATGCAGAAGAAAAAGACTGAGAAACGAGCGTTTCTCCCCCTCCTCCTAGGACTTAGTTATTGATTATTTCCCTCTAACGCCAAGAAGGGAACTCGTGACGCATCATAATTTGGCGGGAATTTTTGGCGGGATATTATTGCAATGCTTAGCTCAGTTTTATTTGAGAGGTGATAGTGTTCGGAAGTGCCAGAGGAAGTTACCGATAAGCGATCTCCGTTTCGAAGAGAAGGCTGCGTCGTCCCTCAAGACAGTGTGCGGCAGCAGCAAATAACTATCAAATCATTCATAGATGTGGAAAAATTCAGAGACCTACCTCGGGAGCCCCAAAGTGTGATGTGGTTATTTTGTGACGAAGTGCCGTGCGTGTGTGCGTTTGACTGTGTCAAGAGGAATCGCGTGAAAACGTCTTCTCCCACCGCTGGAAAATTTACACCACACCAAAGGTAGGGAAGTTTTTTCTTTCCCTTCGATTCCTCCTTTTATTTTCAGCTTCGGTTTAATGGCGTTTAGGTCGTCGCAACCAAAGGCAACCGATCGCAACTAATGTCGGTGTGCCTAAAATTTTCGATCAGGATATGTCATAATTGGCGATGGGTTGGTGAAGATTAATGTGAACACAGGCCTTATGTTAAAAGTAGATAAAAAATTTTATAAATTTTAGAAGCCAATTGATCATTCATATCCTCGCATTGCTTAAAAAAATCCAACCATATATCGGTCAAATTTTCTAATGCGGCGCCAAATATCGATTACTAGATAAATAGTTGCGCATATTTCTTTGGAATCAGTACGTGAGCAAAATAATTACTAATATTCCCCATCGTCGATATAAAATAAATGTACCTTGTTGAGCGATTAGGAAACTCGCGAAATTATTAATGCTTATCACGGGCTAATGAGACTGAAGGAGAACGTGAAGCAAGGCTTGAAAGAGAGAGGTTTGCAAATAATGTGGTCTATATAGAAATATTGTAAAATTAGCGCCTAATGTCTAAAAGCTAACCAGTTGGGATTGTAGGCCTCCATCCCTCCGCAGGATCTAGGAGTTGACGACCCGTTGGACCGGGAATCAACTACTTAGTATTATAAAATAAGGATAAATTCGACCTGTAAGTTTAGCCGTATATCTTTTAATGCTCTTCCTCCATTTAATTTGGCCTAGCTGTCTAAATTCTGGTTTTTCATAGTAAAACGTATTGCAGACGTGATATTCGTACTGAGATACTTGATTTATTTCCATATCATTTTTGCGACCATTAATTTATGATGCAGAGAAAAGATCGAACTTCGCAGTCAATCGGATATTTAAAAAGAACCGATTTTTTTACCGCGGCACTACACTTTCAATTCCTATATAGCATTTTCATTGTTTTTAATAGTCAATATTTGATGATTAATAACAAATTCAAGGATTCAAATAGTGAGCTAGATTTTCAGATTTTCAAAAGTTTTCACAAATGTTTGGTTATATTTCTCTAGAAAGTCTATAATTGTCGGTAAATTCCTGCTAAACGGAAATATCGCCTCGCCGCCTCACTTATCGGAATGGCCTGGGTCATGAGTGTGAAAGTGAAAACGATTTCGGCGAAGTCTGCTAAAATGCATTTTTTCAATTTCATGGTTGTATCAAAAAGTGAAACTAGGTAAGCAAAGTTTAACTAGGCTAGCAAACCAAATTTTATTTTTTCTTCAGCCATGAAATTGGAACGTGATAACATTCGGAAACAAAAAAATCAATTTCATAACATTTTTGAATCTATAATTTTAATTTTTGCTTTGGATTCATAAAATTTACTTTCTCACATACGTAGTATATAGAAAAAGCACTTATCGTACTAATCGTGAAAAATTTCGACTTCGAGATTTTGATGGAAATACACGTTTTAGGTGTCTCTGAGTCCATAAAAGTGATTTTCACCATGCCGTGTGTCTGTCTGTTCGCAGTTCCAGGGCCCACATGCGTACATAAAATCGAATGATATCTCGTATTTCTGCACTATATCATCTTTTGCAGACCCTTTTTTGTTAAAAATGGTATTGGACAAAAACGAAAAAATTCGAAAAATTCTATTTACACAAAAACGGTTCTAAAGCCGCATCTACACGATCACTTTATTCTTGAACAATAAAACATGAACAAGAAAGATTGGATGGGTTTTACCATTCATGGAAACTTGTCCATGAAAGCATTGATGGTGAACGATATTTACGTTGTCAATGAAATCATGAACGAAGTAGTTCCAATCTTTCCCACCGAAAGCGCTGGTTTTGACTGTAAATGTAAACAGGGTGAACATATTTTTTTTTTAGTTATGTCAGATTTAAGAAGGCTGCCTCAACGGGAATTATTGCTGCTATTTTAAGAATTAGAAACAGAAATAGAAGGTAAAGGAAATGTTGGACGAGTGTTGTTCATAAAGTTCTATTAGTCGGATCACAACTTCTTTGCTCCAACACGCCATTTTAATAACTCACACGTTTACTAGATAATAGAATCATATTAATAATGTCGTATAATTCGGAAGGAAGGCCACAAGGCTTTCACAAATATTGCAGTTAGGTAACTAGAATATATCCACGTAATTATAGAAATTCCCTTTGATAAATACATAAAAAATAATAATTATACTTACAAGAGTAAAACAAACAAAATAAATGTATTTAAGGAGAGAATCGCTTCCAAACACAAGAGACGACGCAATCAACGCTAGGACAGCTACACCGCTACACGGATAGGACGCTAGTTCCTGCTAATTCCCGCTAGGTCCACTCGATTTATAATTGACATTTTGAACGCACGGCGTTCATGGCGCTGAACGTAGCTTGGGACCGTCGTGATTGGTGGAAAGCGTCAAATTCTTGAAGATAAATAGAACGTGTTCTATACAACGTTCAGGACTTGAATGGGCTTGTTCAAGAGCATTCGTGACACGTTATGACGTATATTCGCGACGTCACGAACCTTCAAATTTCTTGTTCATGTTGTCATGGACAATTTGACGAAATATTTGATCGTGTAGACACGGTTTAAGGAATTTAATTAAAATCAATCCAATTGTAAAGCCTGATGTCACAAATAATACTGCGCAAGTCATATGTCTCAAAAACCACTATCCAGGGCCATTAAAATGTACGCTATCTTACCCAGTGGCGGCTCGTGTATAGGCACTGCGGAACTGCAGCACCCCATATTTCCACATGATATTATCGATAACATTTAATATAATGGTTTTTTGTTAAGATTTTATCAAGTTCCTGAATAAATTTTCTTTTTATACGTTTTTTTTTTCCTTTTACACAATTTTAAAACAAAGGCTAAAAATTTTCTGGAGCAGCACCCCCACTAATTTTAGCTACGAGCCGCCACTGAATTCTTACCTAAGCCCTATGACGTTACGCTTCCGCCGCAATCCACTAAAAATGTTACTGCAGCCTAAACCAACTTGTCCATGTCAGCGGACCAATGTTTTTTAACGTACGTGGTGGCGGACCAGGATATTAGAATTTTTTAAGCAAAGAATGAATAATGTATGTACATTACATAAGTATAATCCTTTTTGTACAATTTATATATTTATTAACTGCTGATTTATAAAGAACAATTCCAAAATATGTATAATAAAAATTAGTGGGAGTACTGTGGACGAAGCTGTTGTGCTACTAGTTCTTTTATATCCACCTCAATGTTCGTTGTCGAGAGACGAAGTACTTGTCCAAGTGTAGTGTCTTTCATACAGTTTCTATATTTTGATTTTTAATATAAAAATGCCCCTCGCATATATGTGCTAGCAAACATTGAAGTAATTTGGAGTGTAACGTCTCTTAAATTTGAGTATTTTTCTTTGGGAAGAAGTTTAAAAAATTCTATTCCACTTTCCGATTTTGAGCCAAGAAATTCGTCCGCCTGCAGGTTACATAATTCCAGTTGGTATTTTGCATTGACATCTTCAATATTAATATTTAATGGATTATTGAATAATATTATACTGGGTTTAAGTGCATCGAATTGTTCAAATCTCATATTAAATTCTTCGACGAGACAGTTGATCTGTGCAATAAATGTTTGAAAATTGATATTTTCATGAAGTTCCTTCAGTTCTTCAAAAAGCTCCCTGCAGGACTCGATATGAGTCAAGTCATTATTATGCAAATTTGATTTCAGCAATTGCAGTTTGTTTCAATATTCAGTAATATGACTGTAGAGATTACTAACATTTTGAACCTTTCCCTGTAATGATTTGTTCAAGATATTTAAATATTCCGTAATGTCGGTCAAGAAAGCAAGTGAACTACTTCTGATAAAAATAGATTAATTTCTTTTCGAAGTTTAAAAAATCTTACTAAACATTTTCCGGCACTTAGCCAGCAGATTCTGATATGCAAAAGTAAATCGCCATACTTAATATCTAGTTCGTCCAAAAAGATTTAAAATTTTCTGTGCCTGAGAGCACGATTCCCGCGTCTAATTAAATTAGTTATCTTGATAACCTTATCCATTGTGCTGGCTAATTTTAATGAAGATCCACACAAAGCTTGTTGGTGCACAAATACAGTGTAACATTTGACATTCAATTCCGTCTTTTTTTTAAGTAATTCTGCAAGCCCAATGTTTTTACTCACCATCAGTTACAATAGCAGTACATTTATCAAAACCACCATATTCGATTATTGCGGATTTGAATTTATTAAAAATATCTTCTCCTTTAGCAGTTCCATGTAATGATGCTAATTTTAAAAGCTCTTCAGAATAATTAAAAGTTTCATCAATTATTCTAATAAAAATAAACAATTGACTGATATCACATATATCGGTACTCTCGTCCAAAGCAACAGAAAATATGAGCACTTTTTAACCATATTTTCTAGTTTTTCACTCACATGTTTCTCTATCAAATCAATTTGTCTGCGTACATAAACGCTTCTTCGCTTAATGTTAATTGGCATTCACTCTCTCAACGTTCTTGAAATTCTCGATTTTTCACTAACAATCTTTCTTTTTTTGTGCACACACATATTTATAAATATAAGGGGTTTTATTTTAAATGCACCAACCAACACTAAACTAACATTGCCCTCTCTACTGTCTACTTATAGAAGACTACTACATCTGCAATGCAACTGCCCTACTAAGACCCGACGTACGTTGAACGTAGCACAGTAGGCATATTGTCTAAATATATGTTCTGACCACTTACATTTTTTTATTTACTTGCATATCTCCTAAAAAAATAATATTTTTTAAAAATGTAGATTTATGCTTATGTACAAATTTTATATAATGTGGATTTTATTCTCGAGCCAGAAAAAATCATTCGCGGGCCAGATGCGGCCCGCAAATTGGACAGGGCTAGCCTAGACGGATCGGACTAAATCGAATGATATCTCGTATTTGCGGATAATATCATTCATAATAGACACTCTGGAGAGATGAACGATATTGCGCGACAAGTGAGGGTACTTTATTCTCGGATATTTTGAAAAAAAAATTCGATTTACTCAAAAATGGCTATAAGGATTTTGAATAAAATCCATCCAATCGTACAGCCTGATGTCACAAATAGTACTTACTAAGCAATATGTCCCAAAAATTACTATATATCGTCCAGTGGCATTAAAATATATGCTCAACTACGGCAGTAGAGAAAACTGCTAGAAGAGTGTTAAAGACAAAACCTGATCAAAAAGTGATGCTCATCAAGCCATGGCAGTGAATTGCCAAGCTCCCAGAGTTAATTTCGGGGCAAAGACTGTAGTGAGACCAAACTCATATACGTATATGAAAAAGTTTGTGCAATGTATGTGTATATTGTGCCGCTTATTCTGAAATGTTATCAATGAAATTAATATGTGAAACTTTGAACTAAAGAGAATGTCAAAATGAAACTGCTATTGCAACTTGAAAAATATGTTAAAACAAAAAAAGCGAAAAACTTCCCAAAGGAATTCCGTTACAAAAATATTACGGCGCAGCCCAACATCGAAAAATTGTATTCCAGGAATAAAGGAACGCTTATGGAAAGATTCTGTGGTCAAATTTTGGCGCCCCTTTCGAGAGGCGCCTGAGGCAGTCGCCTCACCTCTCGGCACGGTCCTGGGCCTCCCAGAGTCCCAGATATCCTACTTTTGGTAAAACAGTACTAATTTTTCATGTTCCGTCGTCCTATTTTTGTTTTTATTATTTTTTGTCCTAAACAAATTGTCAATTAAATTGCTAAAAGAATGGTTGTATCGAATAATAAATACATGTAATCTTTGTTTTTAAGATAATCAGTATGAATAAAATAACGTTTGTTGCTAATATATTACCTGCTGCGTACGTATCTGCTCTTTCATGTTCGGGCTGATATTCACACTAAAACGGGGGGGGGGGGTTGAAAGTTTGGGTCGCGTAACATTTACAATGGGCCTCTATTCAGGGCAGATCCAGGACATATTTCGGCACTAGTTATGTTAAAATGTTGATAGGTTAATCAAAATTATATAATGGAATTTTTTTAGATATTAAATAGGACTGTTCTATTGAAAAAATGGCAATTTTAAATGCAAAATATCCTAATAAATCTTAATTCGCATCTTTGATATTGAATAAAGTATAACTTTGATCGATAATTTTTTTTCTATTTTTACTGGACTGCAACGAAAAAAACCAGAAGTCTAAAGAATGCTCGTTTGCAGATTTAGTGGCGGTAGGAAGACGAAAATGCCGATATATTATTATGTTAATTGAAGGTATAAATTTGATTTTCTGAGACTTAAGTAGAACGGTTTATGAAATTAATGTAAATGAGGACCATTCTAATCAGAATCCTTTGGGTCATATTTAGTAAAGCGACATTTTGTGAAAATTTATAAGAATAAACATTGACGAAACAGGGGCGGATCCAGGCTCTAGTCTTGGGAGGGAGAGATAATCAAAGATAAAATGTGAACTATTTAAAAATAACTTCAAAAGCAAACAGATTTTAAAGAGAAAAAAGGAAATAGATATAATTTCGTGCAACATAACAAAAACAGTAACATATAATATTTGTTATTATGTTATTTCCATAATTTTTCAGTGTTCTGAAATCTTGGGGGCGGGGTAATTACCCCTTTTACTACCCCCTCCCCGTGACAAAAAGCGCAATTTTGGACGGATTTGAAATTTGACGGTATGAGAATAAAACTTCATTCTTTCCTCTGAATCTAAATCCAAGTCCCGACCTCGTATTTTGATTTAAGTAATTTTAAAGTGCAAATAAAAAATATGCTACGCTCATTCCGTGTCATTCATCAAAATGGTTGGTTCCCTAATGCCAGCTGAGCGACGCCATTTAAGCGTTCAAATATTGAAAGCGGCGGCAGAGGGGCAAGTAATCATACAGTTACAGTGTTTGTATAATTTCCAATTATTAAATGAATTTAAAAACCGCTACCAGACATTATAACAGCCCGTAATATATGAGTGATGTTGATAGATTGAAGTTTCAATAAAGTGGTCTTTATCTGTATACCTTTAAGTTCCAATTCATCAGCGTTCGACTGTTATCTTTAACTCTAAAACTTGTTTTTTGTTATTTCTTTGAGAGCTTGTTCAACTTGGAATGATTTCCATGGTATATAAACGACCTTTTTGTGGTTTAATTTCATACAAATGAGAGACAAGTATCTAAGTAATCATTTTCTTCTCTGAGAAGCGACCTTATATTTTTACTAAAGCTTTATCGATTTCGTTTCACATGCATGGCGTTCTCGCTTTTAAGAATCGAGAGAAGGATCTGAGAGAGAACCTCTGCGAATGAACTGAAGATAATTCGCCTTTGCCGCCTATCTATACGGAGAACGGACGTACTGCGTCCACACTCGACAAATTCTTCCATCTATAGCAGCTACATTGCGTACAACACAAGGATTGGACCATTCACAAATGATTGGAGGCGCCTTATTTTATGGGATAAACCTCAAAGCGTCTTCTCTAACACCGAGAAAAATTTCAAAACACGAGCATAGCAAAATGTTTACATGCGTTGGCAATTTCTCATCCTGCATCGTATGCGACCCGACGCAATATTTCGCCCTAAACCAGGGGTCGGCAACCTGCGTCTCCGGAGTCGCATATGGCTCGAGTATGTACATACTTGTGGCTCTTTAGAAGTTAGCTAAGCTCCCTAACCTCTATTAGTCAAGAAAGGTGTTTATTGTAATCACTCGAATTACTTTTTTAAAAAATATCGTACAGGTTTTCACTGTGCGGCTCCCAATTATTTTGGAATGAGGCAAAGAACAAAAAAATGGCTCCTTCACTTTTAAAGGCTGCCGACCCCTGCCCTCGACAGACGAACGAAGACCAGTTTTACGCAGATTCTCAGCGAATTTTCTGTATAAGTGGTGTTCCTGTTGGCTTTTAGCGGTTATTCGCGTGAATGCTACAAAACATAGTTTAATATTTATCTCTCCAAGTAAGGGGAAAGGAGCATTTTTATTATTACAAATAACGAAGGGAAATTTTCCCAAATTAAATAAATTATATTTACGATTTTGGAATCATTCTTTAATAGGAAAAACCTTAGCAAATAATAATTAATACTTTACCATTTTCTGCTGGTACTATTGTTTCAGGGGATATTTTATTAAATCTTCTATGATAAAAGTAGTTACTTTTATTGCTTATGTTCCAATAAACAACGACTCCAAAAGGAAAGGTCCGCGTGCTCTGAATTAACAGCCTTTTCTCTGCTATGATAAACAATTGAAAATAAACAATGAAGAACTCGGAAATTGTTTCGAAAAAATAAATTATCTATTTATATGATAGAACTAGTTCCAGTTTTATTGGTTATACTCCAATAAACGACTCCATAAGGAAAGTTCCGATTTCTCTGATTTAACAGCTTTTTCTTTGTAATGATAAACAAATGAAAAAATCAATGAACTCGGAAATTGTTTCGAAAAAAATAAATTATCTATTTATAACTAAATTATATTACCAAATTTACCTGACTGTAAGATGTTTTTTTTCAACTGTAGCAATAGAAAAACCAAGATTTGTTTTACACTCGCGTAGAATGAATTAACCGCGTAGGTGAACGTGTTTTTTACATTTCGTTTTTTACGTTTCCTTTAAAAATTCTTGATTCTTTAAGTATTAATATATGGATGACCATGTCGAGAATAGTGTTTTATTGGTCACATCAAAATCAATGCGTTCTTGTTAAAGCACATACAGTGGAATCCCGATTTAAGGTTTCTCCATTTAAGGCTTTCCCGCATTTAAGTTTGTTTTTTGCGGCCCAGACCAAAGTTCCATATAAATAATGTATTATATTATCCGATTTAGCGTTTCTCATTGCCCGCATTTAAGGGAAAAAATTCTCGTCCCTAGACGGGCATCGCCTCGATTTAAGATACATTTACATTATACGGTGTAACAATATATTATTTAGTGGAGTTGTAATAATTCACAATATCCATCAACGACACAACACATACCGGCATTGTTACATCAAATGAACTCAATATTTTGTCGTGCCGTGTTTTCTCAATCCACCTTTAGTCCTTAAGTCATCTGTTACGTACGTTACGAAAGTTTCGGTGACGTCATTCCGTGAACATGGATTTTTTTATGCTTTGGTTCCAAAGCGCTCGCTCGTGTGTACTACGGCCATATTTACCGTGTTAAACCGAAAGGAAGGCAATCCCCCCAAAAAAGGGGTTTATTCAGACCAATGCTTTTGTTACATCGAGGTTATGTTACTCAAACTTAGGGTATTACTCGTCCGTCGCTGGAGCATTTCTCTACACCGCACAAGATAATCTCTAATATATTGTGCAAGGTGAGGTGACACTTGCCAAGAACAGTTAGTGTTCAAAACCTTCTGTAGAGGGTTGGAGTAACCATGGAGCTACTAATATAAGGGAGATGGCGCTCCCTATTCTAGCTGTAGCAGAGAGTGAAGTCAGGGGGCGTGGTCTGCCCACCATATTGGTTTGACCAAAACAAACTTCTTTACATGCTCACAACACATGATATGTTGTATAAATATATCACTTTTTGTAGTTTACCCGTGAAAATAGGTAGCGTCTTCTGTCACACACATTTTTGCATGATTATTCCAAGTGCTTGAGATATTCATATAGGCTCCTGCTAAGATGATATATTGGGTTTTTATGTGAAGTACTAATAAACAGGCCTGGAACTTCCTACATAGACCTTTCGAATTTAACTCTAATTTTTTACAAGTAGACCGTTATTATAAGGTTGCCAGATTTTGTAGGTGAAATTCGTGGCAATCTTCCTTTCCCACTCGAATGATTCATATTAATACTAATGGCCCCACTCTTACTTGTCACAATCTAATTGAAAATACTTAATATTAGGTTATACTTACTCAGTAATTTGTCTCAGTACTAAAATTCATAAGCAATACATTTATTACAGCAATTAATATTATCAAACAGAAAAGTGATAATTATGTAAATATCGCAAAACAACAGCTTTTCAATGATCATCAGCCAGTAATAGACATAAACCACAAACATAACAAAATAAATGAAATATACGACAACAAGGTATCTATAGATAATAATGAAGAATTTACAACTGTAATTAGAAATAGATGAAAACAACAAAGACCTGAATGTACAATTTACAGAAATAGTAATGATGCACAAAAGAAAATTTGAAATACTGAAAAAAGCATGGATTCATATAGGCTGTGTAAAAAATACTGTGACATGTGGTGATAAAATCAATTACCTAAATAATACATTTAAGGGGCATGAATTCACGTGTGAAAAAGTCCACTCAAATGATGGTGTCCTCATTTAAGATAAGTGCAGACCTTTCACTATTATCTAAATTATATGATAGCTCCTACTGGCCTCTTGGGGTATCAGTCCGACGCTATAAATTCAAAAAGTTCAGTAGCTCAGCAATCCTACCTCCAGAAACACTACAATCACTAAACAATCAAGAGAACATAGAAGGAAGTCTATCTCTACAGTCAACAGCTGATAGTAAAGGCAAAGAACAAGCACAATTCAATATGACCACGCAATTAAAAACAGGGATTAGTGAATCCAAGAAATTATGACATGAATCTTTAAAAATTCTACATATCAACACAGTGTGCAAAGAACAAACTTGATGAACTAGAAGTAGGTCTTACAGACATAAACCCAGACATAATATGCATCTCTGAACGCTAGTTTAAAAATAGTGAATTAGACATAATGTGCCAGGATACAAAATTGTTTCTGCCTTCTACTGTGAAACATACAAAAATGGTGTTATTAACAAAATCACCAATGAGGGGCATAAAACCAGTGAAAGTGCTTTCCATTGAAAAGGTGTTTGAGTGTGTTGCCACTATATATAAATCAATAGTAGAAATGTTTCTTGTAATTTGTGTTTATATATCTCCAAATAGTGATATAAATGTATTCTTGTCTAACCTTGAAAAAATGTTGTGAAATGGTAACTTATGATATTAATGTAATTTTATGTGGTGATTTTAACATTGATCTGCAAACACAAAATACACATAAAATTACTCCTGGATCTAACATCCTCCTTCAACTTGATACCTACAATTCATTTTCCAACAAGATTAACCACATCCTCAAGTACTACAATAGATAATATCTTATCACGAATTCTTTCACTAGATTTTAAAGTAAAACCTTAGACTTAGGCTTCTCAGTTCACCTTGGGCAACTTGTTGAAATTCAAATAAAAGGCAACAAATTGACAGAGACTCATGAGTACAAAATACAATATACTCCAGCCAAAATTAACGTCTTCTTTGTTCGACTCTCAAACATTGATTGGCAGACTGTATATGAAGCAACTACAGTAAATGAAAAATTTAATAATTTTTATGAAATATTTCTGTATCATTTAAATTGCTCATTTCCATTAGTGGTTAAAAAAACAAATTATAATGCAGAGCAAAAATTCATCAATCCAGAACTAAAACAAATGGGTAGACATTTATGTGACCTCCATGCCAAAGCAAAATCATCAAAGGATCCAATACTAATGACAAACTGCAAATCTTGATTAAAACACTATAAAGAGCAAATAATAACAGCAAAAAAACATTACAATGATAAATGCTTCATTAATGCCATATGCACTATTAAAACAGCATGGCAGGTAATTAAAAACTCATTACAATCAAACAATTCCCTGATTGAGAACTTTCAATTACTCCAAGACAATAACATAATTACAAACCCTTTAGAAATAGCTAACATATTCAACAATCATTTCTGTTATTATCCAGAAACAACTCCTAATAAACTTCCAGCTGTAAATAATTCTGAGAATGTAGATTGTCATAACACATCCAACATATGCACAATATTCCTGGAACCAGTTGACAATAATGAGGTTGAAACTATTCTGAAGAAACACTTAGGAAACACATAATTTAAAGAATTCATACAAACATATTTTAATTAAGGGTTCAACATAGTCTACTTACATTCAATACAACACAAACAAAAAAGCATATTGTACTTTCTAGGAACAACTGAAATTTTACATATAAAATAAAAGAAATTAGTAAAGTTCAAGTTTAAAATACAATGATGAATTCACATACTAACTTATTTAATACAAATTAGGTCTTGTCATGTTTACAAAATTCATTAATTTCCACTTTCATCACACTAATGTCACTGTCCTTGGAAAATCACAAGTTTTGTATATTTTGCTCAAATTTTATTCCCATGAAGTTTGTCACAAAAACTCTTAGCAGCATGTTTAATCCTGGTAAGAAGGCAGCAGTGTGCAATGGCCTTAATAAGTAACACTACATGATTGTCAAGAGTTGACTGTTCCTTCATGTGTTCATGCAGACTTTCAAAAACTGACTTATTAACAAATTCTTTCAGAACTTGAGGGACAAGGTTCAGTGGAGTGGTCTCTGGACAGATGTTCTTTCCTCCATTGGTATTGCGACGGAAAATCTTTTCTGTACAGATGCAGATTTCAACTACATCAACACCTGGCACAAATAATCCACCATTACTTTTCCTATGGACAAGAGAAAAGCTAGGATGATCCCCAAAATCCCAGAGAACATTATCATAACTCTTGCACTTAATTGTTTTCTCTAAGTACCGAGCGACAAAGCCAGCAATGTATATCACAATATGGATAGATGGTTCTGACAGTAAACTGTCACACACAACATAGGCATGGTCATGCTGCACTGGTAAAACATCATCACTCAGCATTTCTCTTCGGCTGACAGTCAAATTAATATGTTCTTCTGCAGGAACGGAGCTGGATACAGAGAGGATTGGAACATCTTCCAGGGGAATGCAGTTGCCCTTCTGGGATTTTTGTAACTCATTTCTCACCAAAATTCTCTTATATGCAGAAATGAATTGTCGCGCAGTTGGGTTGTTGTTCCAACCTCCATGGGACCTGATAATGCTGAACTTCATTTCCAAATGATCTTGTGAACACTTGTACATAGGGAGGTACTTCAGGAATGGTGTACACAGCACAGGATCTAATAATCTTTTATAAAGATGCAGTGCACTGTTAATGCATACCAGGAACCCAACAAAACCAGTTTTTCTATTGGAGTTCACAATGAGCTGATCACTATTCTTCACCCTCAATGCACATATACATGCCTTAGTGTAGTCGAAAAATGACTGAATATCACTGAAGTTCCTGCAATTAATTGCTTTCTTCCAACCCTTCCGTAATATTGTTCTCAAATTCAGAAAATCAAAGAGACGATTAAAAATTCTAATAAACCGAATGGTGACACTTGAATTTTTGAATTCTTGAATCCCCATCGAATTACACTCCTCCATTGCATCAGCTATTGAGTCACTGAACAGTTGGGTTGCAAGTCATTTTATTTTTAAACCATTCTATGTGGCTAGATCTGAGTTTGTTGGCAAGATGAAGTTTCCCTTCTTCTGGCAGCTTATGTAACTGTTAAAAATAGTGCCATGATATAAGTTCACCTTTATCATCTGTTAACTGTTTCTTGTCCCTCAATATGTTATGCACCAACTTCAACATGTGCAGAGGATCCAGAAAAAATGCAATGTCTTCTGAATCAGAGGTTTCAAAAGTTGAACTTAATTCGTATGGCTCTAGAGAACACCCAAGGCAATTGGCCATGGTCGAATTAGAAGCTGCTCCATCACATGTAAAAGAAACAACTTTAACACCTGAATTACATGCCAAAGCTAAACATTGTCTCACTAAATTTACCCTCTGATTGCCTGTTATTCCTGCTATAAGGAAATACCCCATAGGAAGTATCCAATTGCCATTAATTCCCACTAGCATTAAAACCAGTGCTTCTTTTGCAACAGGCAAATTGTCAGTATCAAATGATGATCCCATGTTCACATAACCATAATATTTATGCCCATCAAACTCTATGAGTTGTTTGATAGCTACTTCATCCATTAAAAAACTACACAGTACAGGATACTCTTGACTTATTGTTACTAACTTTCACTTTTAATGCATGAAACGTCTCAATTGTAAAACCAGGAGCTCCTTTAACATACTGGTACCAATTTGTTAGTGTTCTTGGGTGTGGCAAACAGGTGTTAAAAAACCTTCCTCACATAGCTATAAGCCTTTGGTGAATAGAAATGAAGAGTCAGTGCAAAGGCCCGCAGCTCAGGGCCATATACCTTTTGTAAAGGTGCCCCTGAACATTTTGACTCTTGACCTGATAGAAATTCTTCATTGATGCCAGGGATGTTCTTCAGAATGCCAAAGCTATCATCATTGACAAGTGTTTTTTGTTTTAATTCTAATATCACTGATAATAGTTTTGAATTTCTCTTCTTCAGTTGTTTTGCAAGACCTTTGCACGACATTCCTTGTTAGTCTACAAAAAAAAACAACAAAGCTATTAAAATTATGAATTTCTGAATCTTCTAAACAGTATGAAAAATTCTATTCCTCTTGTTACAATAATTAATTATTATAAGGCTGCAAAAAATTCAGATGTGTACTTACTTTTATTAAATGTGATGGAAATGAAGGGAAAATAGAAGGGACTACATTTTCCCTAATCCGTACATAAGAAAGAGATGTTCTGTCTAGGTCTTCTGGAAGAAAATGTTCAGAACATGCTCGACTCCACTTACTAGGAGTCCAATCCTTTCTTCTTATGGCATTAATCCACAGAATCCATCTATCCTTGTCCTCAGGGAATCTGCAGAAAAGAAAATAAATATACTTACTATAAAACATTCCTATGTAAGCCAAGTGTGCATTTGAAAGTAAGGTAAGTGAAGGTAATATGGCCATGCTAACATTTTTAAATACTTTTCACCATGTTTTATTTTATTTTATTCATAATGCACGGGTAGTAAATTACCCATTTACAAAGATATATGAAACATAATAGCACAAATAAAATAAATATAGTAAGATGTTACATTAAATCAAATATATATATTCTTTGAAGTTGTAGTTACAAAACAGTAATAAACTTATTGCATTTTATATAAAATATGACCACCAAAGCACACAAATATTACCTAAATTCATGAATTGCCTTGATTTGTTTAACAGTAGTTTCAAAAATGTCTATAGAACTATAAGATAAAAATAGAACGTTGAAGATGGTTTATTGGTGAGTGGTATATATAATTTGTAGTACAAGCGTTGTTAAAAAATGTATCTGTGGATCTAGTATTATAAGATGGTATGCGAAACTGAATTAATGATAATAGGTTGGGGCAATCATAACTGGAATTTACTATTTTTAGTAATGTTACAATATCCAAGATTTCGCGATGAAAGTGTAGTGTTTTTAAGTTGAGGCTACATAGAAGATGTTGATACCGTAAGTCCGATGTACAATTCCCGAGTTTGAAGTTAACCAGCCTTAAAAATTTATGCTGAACTTTCTCTATTGAGCAAGAATGGCTTTGGTATTATGGTGACCACACAGGTGAAGCATATTCTAAATGGGGTCTTACCAGGGAGCAATACAGTAACTTTAAAGATGTGACATTTTGGAACATACTAGTATTCCTGGAGATGAATCCAAGCATTTGTAACCCCTTCTTTACAACAGCATTAATATGGCTAGAAAAGTTAAGGGAAGAATTGAAAATCACACCCAAATCCCTAATTTTGTTAACTCTTTTAAGTGCTGTGTCATTTATAAAATAACATTCCAAAACAGGATATTTGCACTTATGAAAGGTGATGACGTTACATTTTGCCTCAGGGCGGCCAAAAGTCTGAAGTCAGCCCTGCACAAAGCAACATTTTCGTGCAATATTTACTGCTACCTGGGATAAATCCATGACTTCAGTCAACATCAAATCTGGATTTAGAGCAACTGGAATTTATCCATTTAATTCTTCTGTGATTCCTGATGAGGCATTTGCTCCTAGAACATTTATTAAAGCATCATCATGTTCCCAATATGAACAGTGTCCAATAGTGGCTTCCAGTGTGCCTCAGCTCGACCTTGAAAAACCTGAGCTTTCTGGTACACATAATCCTAGATAAATTAATAAAACAAGGGTGTTATCTAGCGATGGTGAGGAAGAAGAAATCGAGGGCATTTTAAATGATGAATCTATTGAGGAACAGTCTCCTGTTTCCATAAATTCATTTGCTGAGATAGTTATTTAGCTTTCTATAACCAATTTTGCTATTTTTGGTATAGATATATCTGATGGCCATATTACCTGCACGGTGAAAGTAATATGGCCAAATACGTTCATTTCAGAAAATAATTTTATTTTATATTCATGATAGAAGATAAAAGCTATAGTAATATTTTTCATGTAGCTGAAAAGGTACTTGATGATATGCATGCATCGATTTTAATTTATAACATTGATAACAATCAATTACAGCTCAAACTCAGATATCAATAATGATTTGAACTTTAAAGAAGACAATACTACACATATACGTATATGCAAGGTGACCTCTGATGACATTTTGAAAAAGTTAAAATCTGTCGATATTAAAAAAGGTCCAGGTCCTGACAACATTCCCTCACTTTTGATTAAAGAATGCTCCATTTACTATAAATGACATGGCTTTAGCTACAAGATCTATAGTATTTCTACCTTTTCTGAAACCAAACTGCCTGTCATTTAGTATGCCCTGTATTTCAATAAATTTATTCAATCTGCTTATTATAGCCATTTCATACACTTTGGACAAGATAGGGCTTATTGCTATTGGTCGGTAATTTGCAGGATCATTTATTGGACCCTTTTTATAGATAGGCAGCACTTTTGTTTTTTTCAAAGCAGATGGATAGATACCTGTCATAAAAGAGTTATTGATTAGTTTAGTTAAGGGTTTATTTAGAAATTCCCTAGCATGCTTTACAACTTTAGAGTTTATCCCATAAATATCACAGGTATTCGAATTACTTAGCTTTTGAATAATGGTATTTACTTCTTCTTCCGTTACTGGATGGAGAAAAAATGATTTGCCACAATTTCTAGCATTTTTGCGATTTATGTAGCTTAGTTTATCATTTTTAAGATAGGAGGCAACATCATTTGTATTTTGAGTAAGATTTTTATGTATATTTGTAGCAGATAATTCCCAATGCTTAGCAAAAACCTGCGGTGACAAGGAATTTTGCTTGGATTTTATACTTTTTATAGAGTTTATAATAGACCAACTTTGCTTAGATTTATTATTGGCTGTAAGTATCAACCTGTCATTAAAATCTAGCTTTGCTTTATTTATTGCTAATTTATATTCTTTCGTAAGTTTCCGTAATGATTCGTGTGTGCTTTGACAGTTATGTTCAGATATTTGCCTCAAAATTTCTAAAATATTTTCTTTCTTTAATTTTAAATCGTCTGTATACCAGGGTAGCCTTTTCTTTTTGTTAATATTTTTTTAGTAGTCTTATAGGGAAAAAAGAACTCAAAGCTACCCATAAAAATATTCCAAAATTTCATGAAATAACGTTCAGAATCCTCACCATCCTCATGGATTTCATTCCAATTTAACGTACTCAAGTGCTTACAAAACTTATTTATGTTACTTATATTTAAGTCCCTACACATCCTGATGGGGGTTTTTACTTCCAAAGTTTCCTTTGTATAGTTGAAAATAATGGGGTAATGGTCAGACAGTTCCGAGATTATTACATGAGCAGTAGAATTTACAATATTTGTCATAACATTGTCTATACAGCTGTTACTACTTGGCCTTGTGATTTTCTTGATGAGAAATTTGCAACCAAACATACTTAAGAGTAACAAAAGATCCCTAGTGTAACCATTTTTCTCATCCAAAAAATCAATATTAAAATCACCTATTACACAATACTTGTCACCCGTTTTCACAAAAAATTCAAGGACTTTGTACATGTTATCCATAAAAATATCTAATTCGCCATTTGGAGGTTTATAAACACACACAATATAGAAATTTTCTAATTTTATACCAGCCAATTCAAAATGACCTTCATGAGCTAGACTGTTTAGTGCACCAATTGGTTTCCATTTTATACTGTTCTTTGCATAAATTATAACACCGCCATGCGTCTTTTTAGTTCTGCTGTAAAAACCTGCAATACTGTAATCTGGGATGTTATAATATTGTTCTTCATTTATTTTCAACCAAGTTTCAGAGAAACATACTATCTCAGGGTACTTTTCACTTGACAGAAGAACACTAACCTCATTTACTTTATTTCTTATTGACTGAACATTTGCATGCATTATTTTAATTGACTGGCTTTGTTTCGTTTGAAGGCATATTTTTGAAGGTTTACCACCGTGTTTATTACATTTTACATTTGTCATAGTACCTTCGTTATCTAGTCATGACAGAGATTTAGGCATGGTTATTCCCGACTGCAATCGTGTTACTCTTTTTTCAGGTTGTACTGTAAGTGCTTTAATTTCACTGGCTAAGGGGGCTGGGTTTTGAATAGATTCACCGACACTGTCCACATCAGGATTTGTTTGCTTGGGATTTCTTTGTTGATTCCACCTAATAAAGGAAAATCTTTTAACACATGCACCTGAAGGCCAATTTACACTATTGTTTAATTCCTTTAATAAGCTGTAGTCTGCACCAATTTTAAATGAAGCACTGTATTTATTATACGTTTCAAGTTTTTCACAGGTGAAATTTTCATTATTGAACTTCTTTGAGAGAAAAAGCAAAAGTTTTTCAGAGGTCACATCCACCTTAATTCTTCCCAAAAATATCCACGCTCGTTTTTTAATAGCAAAATTATCAATTTCACTGTTTGTGCCAAAAACAGCGCTATCTCGTCTCTTACCTCGTGTTACATTTTCTGATTTACTTTCGTTTTTGGCAATATTTCGTGGCTTCCTTTTTGGTCGGACAGTGGTGAAACCCTCATCGTCAGTATGAGGTTCCTTTTCCTCTTCTTCCTTGGAATCGGGGATGTGCTCTTTCATCACTACAGCAGCAATGGTGTTTGCAGCCTTAACAGGTTTTGAGGGAAGATGTACTCGTTCACTTTTTGGGATGACTTCACACTTATCACGCACTACCTGGGTGTAATTTTTATTTTCCTCTGCTCCAGCCACTTTCTGTTTTTCAATACTGGCCACTCTTTTCTCCAAAATAGCCATACTCTCCCGTAGCACTGCTATCGCTGAGGATTCACTAGTATTGCATATGCCGTCATCACTCTGTTGTTGCGCATCACACCGGCAGGTATTACACATCCACAGAATCGCACTATTTCCTTTTATCACTTTAACTTCATTATCAGTTAATCCTACACACTTTATGTGAAATAAATGCGAGCACTTTCCATTGCAAGCAATGCTTAAATTAATATTTACGTCAATATTGCATGAGCGACATCGAGGCCCATCGTATCCGTCCGCCATATTGCTTGTTTCACAAAACTGATGAGAAAATTCAATTCAGAAGCAGTTAATATACAATGCACCACGCCTCCGATACATTTGTTTTGGTCAAACCAATATGTCGGCGGCCACATCGGCGAGGCTTCACAGCCATGACATCATGCTTTCTCCCTAAATATTAGTGGCTCCATGGGAGTAACAGTGGAGTGCTGCAACCTGACAGAACACTTTATAACTAATAGAAGTCGTGTTCAGAATATAAATGTATATTTTTGTATGGTTACTAACAACAGTATATAGTTAGTAATGTTAGGAAATAAACTTTCATATTTGCCTATTTGCTTCGTTTAACCGTTGACACATTGAAGCTTCACTTACATATCAGTAAGAATTAAAATCAGAATTTCTTTAATACATCGAAAAGTACAGAAAGCTTCAATGTATACAACACGCTCATGGGTGTCGGCAGGGGGGGGGGCAAGAGGGGCAATTGCCCCCCCCCCCCCTGGAAATATGAAAAACGTAAATATTTCATTAAAATTTACTTTTAAATGGGAATAAACTGGAAATGCCTAATAAATTAACACGTTAACTATGGATGGCGATAATTTTTACCATTCAAACATGTCACTTTATTGTAACAAATATCTTTTTTATTAACAAAATCTTAGGTTTCGTTTATCTATTACTAAATACAAAGCTTGCAAGCACGTTATAAAAGATTTTTTTGAAATAAGTAATATTTATTAAGAACTTCTATGAATTATTGAAATTAACTCCACTAGGTAGGGTCACCGAGAGGACATGGATGCTGGGGCAACATCCCCGGGGCGCAGTACTCTGGGAATACGGGGATCAGGAAGGCCCAAAATTAGGAGCAGTCAAAAAAAATTCCTATCTTAATAAACAGATGCACGCGAGATAGCAGAACAAAACGATAAAATCTGTCATTCGGAACAGTGCAGAGGGGCCTTTAAGTTTGTTTATAAAATTTTCCAACGTCCGAACAGTGGAGGATTTCCCTTCCCCCTAGAGGCCAGAGGATGAGTGGATGTTCAGGACCGACGGTGCAAGTACATTTTTCTTTTAAAATACATGCATTTTAGCATAGGATTTCCAGTCGAATAAAATTTATCGAGAAAAATCTATGTTCAAGATATAGACCAAGAAATATTGGTTAATAATCTAAAATTATCAATTTTTCATTCACTTTTATCATTCTACTAATTGAAGATTTTCTAAGCACAACAAAGTATAATAATGAGATATGTATTCCTTAATTACTCAATAAAACTCAAAGGTGCAGTTTGCAAATATTGCATATTATTTCCACAAACTGTTTATCGAGGAACGCAAGGAGCTTTCATCAATAAGCCATTCAAAAAATAGAAAGATTTTCATCAGAGTGCTAAAAATCATCTTTCGAGTTCCTGGCACAAATATGCACAAATAGATGCCAGTAATGTTTTAAAAATAAAGAAAAACCCAGAACAGAATATTGTTTGTCAAATTGACAGTTCATCAAGTTGAAGAAAATAGAAAGATGCTGTTTCCCATATTATCCACTCTCATATTTTGTGGCACACACGACATTGCACTTCGTGGAAAACCCAGCAATATTGGGAATGTGCAAAGCCTTTAGGAATTTCGGATCGAAGCAGGGGATGACACACTCCGTAAACATTTAGAAAATTCTCCAACTAATGCTCGATACACATCGGTGCAAATAGAACATTAGCTGATTGGACTCTGTGAAGAGAACATTAGGCAGAAAATCGTTGCAGAAGTCATAAATCAGTCGGATTTTCTATATTGGCAGATGAAAGCACTGACATATCAGGTAAAGAACAATTGTCTCTTGGTGTGCGATTTGTAGACAGTAAGGACATGATACAAGAAGAATTTTTGGGGTTTGCAACCCTTACTAGTTTTGATGCTAAGTCTATTGCTGAAACTATAATGAATAAATGTACACAATTCAGGCTGCACCTTCAAAACTTAATTGGACAAGGGTATTATGGGTGTGCAACAATGGCTGGGAAGGAGCGAGGAGTGCAGAGCATTATTAAAGAAATATGTCCTAAAGCCATTTTCGTGCATTGTTCTGCACACAGACAAAAGTCAAAGCCATTATAAACTATTTTTGTGGCAATCCTAAAAGAAGATCTTTGATTCCGTCTATACCAATGCTATGCGAAACTCGTTGGAGTGCTAAGTACAAAAGTATTAGGATTTTCACGCCTAGCTTTTTGAAAATGCACGAAAAATTAAACCAAATAGCTGAAACAGAGTTTGATAAAGCATCCTAAGAGGCGCATCAACTAGTCAATGTCACAAACACAACAAGTTTTTTGCCCAGTCTCATAATTATTTCGACCTATTTATCAATACTAGAACCAGTAATGCAAGCTCTTCAGGCCATTCAGTTGGATATTTTGAAAGTTCATGAGCATATACTAAAGCTTTTAAAAGTACTCCGAAATCACAGACAAAATGTTGATAGTCATTTTAACAACATTTTTTTGGAAGTTAAGGATCTAGCCGAAAAACTGAACATTAATCTAATGCTACCAAGAACATGTGCACGCCAGACCTATCGATCCAATTTCAAAGATTTGCCTGTGGAGGATTATTATCATCGTTCTGTTTTTATTCCATATTTAGACTCAATTATCTCATCGCTTGAATGCCAATTTTCTCCAGAAAATGAGAAGCATTTCAATCTTTTTATACTCTGTCCAAAACAAATGAGTCAATTGGGATGACAGGAGTATAATAACAGAATTTTGAATCTTAACATAATTTATGAAATCGATAATTTGGAAAATGAAACTAAATTGTATATAAAGAAATATTGCAAATTAAATAGTAACACAGAATTGAAAAAGGCCCCTAGTCAATTATATTTGGGTATTTAGCATAAGGCGTCGAAATGTGACAAATGTCCTTGAAATCTAATGACTACAAGGACGTGGGAAATTCCAAAATCTGCTGGCATTGTCATTTTGTGTGCAGCATTGTGCACGCTCAGCCGATTACATGCGCTGACATGTCTACCAATGCTCACCGCACTACTTCATTGCTAGTTAAATGCGATTATTCGAAGCTCATTTAAATTACAGTAATCCCTCCATATTCGCAAAAAAGGGCGCGAATATAGAAACTGCGAATATAGATACTAAAAGTATATGGGGAAATTGGGTCTAGGGGAAAACTACCCCGTTAATATAGTAATCACATATTTTAAAAACTTATCTTTGGTAATTGTATGCATATAATTTTTTTTGAGATAAAATATTCCTTATTTGTTCATAAAATTCACGCACCCTTGCTTCTCGACGTGGAATTAACAAAAAATAATTAGAGAAGAGTGAAAAATAATTTTTTTGCTCTTCTCGGACTTTTCTCGGCACTCTTTTCACTTCCTCGGCGTTTCACAAACCCCGCCGGCTCCAATATCATCTGCCTCTTTACGTATTTGCCATCTTGTAATGTTGTAGCTATGACTTGCGCTTGAGCATCCTTCATTGGTGCCAAGTGCGCGCATAGCCTTCACTTGTTTTGGGGCAACAAATAAAGCTACAGCGGAGGCTAGCCAGTCTGACGCCGGAGCTGGAGACTAACGCGCGTGTTTGAATTAATACATCACATTGGCGACGAGGATGCTGAATTTTATGGACAAATTTGTACAAGGGGAGGATAATTGGGACGCGTATGAGGAAAGGTTGGAACAATTTTTCATAGTAAATGATGTAGGGTCAGACTCCGCCATTCATTTGGCGAAAAAGAAAGCCATTCTGCTTTCATCAATTGGTAAGGAGACGTACAAAGTGTTGAGGGACATTTGCGAGCCAAAGAAACCGGTAGATTTGAAGTACGACAAAATCACTGCCGCGCTACGAACGCAATTTTCACCGAAGCGATCAGTCATTGCCGAAAGACACCGATTCAACGAGCGGGTTCAAAGGAATGGGGAGTAGGTGTTAAATTTCGCGGCAGGGCTCCGGAAGGGCTCCAGGTTTTGCAAATACGGTGCGCACGCTCCGTCCCGATCCTAATCCTCGCCTGGTTCCAAGTCCTTTGGTCCCGGCTGCCCTGTCCCATATATACCAGGTCTAATACAGCCCACCAATTATGAGCCAGCCTGGCATATAGGAGGCAGGACAGTCCAGGAAGGACGGTCGGCGAGGTTAAGATGGGTCGGAACGTACACCCATGTCACCTCTCGTGACAGTTTCTTTATTAAATTCACATACAATTGCCTTAAATCATACATGTTAAACAATACTCCTCTACCCTTACAAAGGGCAAACACTACCGCTTGATTATCTATGCGCACTGTAAGGCTGCGGTCTGCCGGTAGCTGCTCTGCTCCTACGTGGGCGCCCAGAAGTGCCGCTCTCGCCTCTGCTTCAAAAATGGGTGTTTTGTCGTCAAGTGGGTGGATCTCTGTCAATCTCCTTTCCGGGATAACCCAGGCTAGTTGCCAAGGCATAGCATCCGTGTATACCTCCAGGGGGGAGGCCGTTGCTGCAAATTGTCGATGTTTCTGGAACACAGCTTCCTCCCAGAAATTCACTAAGGTGTCATTATACCTTTTGTACACGTCTAAAACCAAGAATAAAGGTAATGCCAACACGTGACACACCCAGGAAATGTACCCTGCTATCTTTGGTATATCTAATACCCGCACACGCGGAGCCATAGTTATGGCTGTATGCACTTTCACCAATGAAGTTTCTGTTAGCCATAGTTCCATTAAATATGAATCAATTATTACCCCTAGATATTGGATACGCCTAGCGGGCTGCAGTCGACACTTGCGCCTATTCAGGGTTATTCCTAAGTCTTCCTCCAAAAATTGTGCAATATCATATGCTACCTCCTCATTTAAATCTACACTATATACCAACCAATCATCCAGGTAACATAACATTCTCACTGCAAATCGTGCTTCTACCTCTTTGCTCACTGCCCGGGCCCATCTCTGCATGATCCCCGGCGCCAGGGCATGCCCCATTGGAAGCCGATTAAATATGAAATTCCTTCCGTTTACATAGATCCCATATAGGGAACGATATTGTTCTTCCACTGGTATCTGGAAAAAGGCGTCTAACAAATTGATCTTAATCATGAAAGCATTGTGTGGTATGCTCAACATGGCTTGGGCGGCATCCTTAAGGGAAAACTTTGGCTTATTATAATAACTCATCCAAGGGGACAGGTCATGGATAAAGCGGTAGCCACCGCTCATTTTGGGGATTAATTTCGCCCTAAAGGCGCACCGGGTGGGAGCTTCGTCTAATACCCCTCTCTGTACCAAGTTTTCAATTGCGGCTAGTAAGGTGGGGTCATCATTCGATGGCGTGTATACGTACGGTGCCTCTGCCGGCTTGGGGAGATAGGCGCCCGTGGTAAAGAGAGCGTACACTGACCTGCTTTCGTACGGATATGCGTATGGCGTTGATAATGGTGTACTCACAGGTGGTGGTGCTGGTGGTCACATGTCTGCGGCTGGGTCTGCGCCGTTCCAGTTGAAGGGCAGGCCGCTGCCAGTGCCATCATCTCCCGGACTAGTCGAGTCGCTGCTCTGTTCCTCTTCGGGAAGGCCAGATCAGGCTTTACGTGATCAGTTTGTTTTGGGGTTACAAGACAAATCTACAGTAAAAGCATTGTATCTCGAGTCCAAGACACACTCGTTCAAAAAGGCGGTGGAATTAGCGGTCGCGAGAGAGAGGGCAAGTGAAAACGTGGAAGCGTGCGGGAAGGCTCAAGACCACGTTTTGGCAGCAGTCACGGAAAATTGCAGCGTACATCGCGTGGGAAGAGACGCCAACAGCCGCAGCCACGTGGGAAGATCGCCAGAGTTCCATGAGGCAGAACAGGAAGAACCAGAAGTGCACAGAATAAGGGCGCAAGGAAGTGGGAGAGACGGCCGACAGAATCTGGAGGCATCGAGAGGGAATGACGCAAGAGAAAGATGCTATTGCTGTGGACGCGAGGGCCGTAGAAGTAGCAGATGCAGATTCAGGTCCTATAGATGCGATATATGCCTGAAGGCAATGTGTAAAAGGAGAGTAAATGGTAAGAGAGAAGGTAAGAGCATTTTTCACCAAGTTGCTTCCACTTATGTGAACGATGAGACGGAAATTGAGGTAGGAGATCAAATCAGGGAGTTTGGAGAGAAAGATGTACTGTTGTTTAACATGAGGGAATCCGGAATCGAAGATGTAGGGTCATGGTTTGCCGAAGTTAAAGTAGAAAACAGAAATGTTCGAATGGAAGTCGACACAGGTTCTGCCATTTCAGAAGCATTGTACGAGGAAGTATTTAGTAATATTCCCCTGAGAACTACGAATGTGAGGTTGAGATCCTATGCAAATACTATTATTCATCCAAAAGGCGTCGCAAGGGTAAGGGTTTTGTTTGCAGGGAAAAGTGCAATGTTACCCTTATTTGTAGTAAGTAATGGAGGACCACGACTTCTTGGGAGAGATTGGCTAAAAACCCTGAAAATGAGCATACCCATTCACAAGGTGGAAGTTTTAACTGAAAACAAATTGGAACTTCTTTGGGAGAAGTTTAAGAACTTGTGGGATGGTGGGTTGGGCTCATTCAATAAAGGGCAAGTGGGATTGAGTTTGAAGGAAAGTGCCAAACCAGTTTTCTGCCCTCATAGAGCGTTAGCCTTTGCTTTGAAAAGTAAAGTAGACAACGAAATAGATAGGTTGATCAAATTGAAAATCCTGTACCCTGTTGAATTCAGTGAGTGGGCCACACCAGTTGTTCCTGTTGCCAAAAATGATGGCAGTGTGAGGATTTGCGGTGATTTTAAAATTACAATAAACCCACAACTCGAAGTAGAGCACTACCCACTTCCAAGAGTTGAAGAAATTTTTGTAAAATTACAAGAGGGGGGGGGAAAGTTTTCAACAACTGATCTGTCTCAGGCATATCAACAATAGATTTTAAAACAAGATTCTCAGAAATATTGCACTATCAACACCCATAGAGGGCTTTTTAGGTATAGGAGACTCCCATTTGGAATAGCTTCTGCACCTGCGATTTTTCAAAGGGCAATGGACCAGGTTCTTCAAGGGTTAAAGGGAGTGGCATGTTTTCAGGATGATATAATAATCACAGGCAGAGACGACAAGGAGCACATAGAGAATCTGGAATGACTGTTGGAGAGATTAGATGGGTGTGGATTCAAGGTAAATAGATCGAAGTGTAATTTGCTGTTGAAATCTGTTGAATTTTTGGAACACACAATTGATAAGGAAGGCCTACTACATGCATCCACATCCAAGGTTGAAGCAATCAAGAATTTCCCAATCCCTCAGGGTATTTCCCAATTAAGAGCCTTTCTTGGCTTAGTTGAATACTATTAAAAATTTCTGCCAAGGTTAGCCTCAATGTTACATCCCCTTCATAAACTCCTTCAAAAGGATGCAGAGTGGTGTTGGACCCAGGAGTGCAGTGCAGCAATTAAGGCAGTCAAGGAGGCAGTCACATCCACCAAGGTACTAGCTCACTATACCCCAACCCTTCCTGTTATTTTGGAGTGTGATGCTTCTCCGTATGGGTTAGGGGCTGTGATTCTTCATAAATTTCCCAATGGCGAAGAGAGACCAATAGCTTTTGCCTCCAGGTCCCTCAGTAAGACGGAGAGAAATTATTCCCAGATAGACAGGGAGGCATTAGGAATAATTTTTGGGGTGAAGAGGTTCAGCCATTATCTTTATGGGAGGAAATTTATATTGAGAACCGATCACAAGCCTTTGATATTTATATTTGGGGAGAAGAAAGGCATCCCCAAAATGGCAGCTAATAGATTGCAGAGATGGGCCATCATTTTGCAGTCTTATAATTACAGTATTGAGCATGTGAAGGCTGCCGAGAACAGAGTAGCAGATGGGTTATCGAGACTGCCACTTAATACTGTTGAACCAGAGGAAGAGGAGTTTTCTTACATTGAAATGGGTGAGAGAGAATTTCTACCAATTACTGCTACAAAAATTAGTCAAGAGTTAAAGAGTGACAAAATTCTGAGTCATATAATTGATTTTTGTTTGTTTGGCTGGCCGTCTCATACAGATGAAGAGTTTAAGCCTTTTAGAATTCGAAGCCATGAACTTACAGTAGTGCAAGGATGCCTGATGTGGGGGAATAGAGTAGTAATACCCAACAGCTTGAGGCCACATATTTTAGAAGAGCTCCACTCTAGTCACATGGGCATAGTGAAGATGAAGTCTTTAGCCAGGTCTTATGTTTGGTGGCCAAAGCTAGATGAGTGCATTGAATCTATTATGAAGTCATGCATTCCATGTTTAATGCACAAACCGGCACCAAATAAGAGTACCATAAAATCGTGGGAGTGGGCAGAGAAGCCTTGGCAGAGACTTCATATAGATTTAGCTGGCTCATTTGAGGGAAAAACCTTTCTTGTGATAATAGACAGCCACTCAAAATGACCTGAGGTTAAGGAGTTGAGGAATGGGACATCTGAGGAGATAATTTTTCATCTGAGGTCTTTGTTTGCAATATTTGGACTTCCCGAAACTATAGTCACAGACAACGGATCTCCATTTATCTCTGCAGAGTTCAGACACTTTTGTAGAATGAATGGTATTGAGCAAATTCATTCTGCTCCTTACCACCCAGCAACAAATGGGGCTGCAGAAAATTTGGTGAAATTGTTCAAATCCAAAGTTAAGTCTCTCTTACACACTAAGATTCCTTTGCACATTGCCTTACCCAGGTTTCTTTTCAGTGCCAGGATCACGCCCCATGTAACTACAAGGGAGGCTCCAAGCAAGCTGTTACTGGGAAGAATTCCCAGATCACGGCTATCATTTGTAAAACCAAATTTACAGGATTCGGTGAACAAGGGAACTTCAGGGAAGCAGGGGGGAAAGTCCGTGAGGACCTTCAGTGTGGGAGACTGGGTGATGGCAAGACAATACAGGGGAAGATCCAGGTGGGCAATAGGAACCATCATAGCAGTCCAAGGGTCTTGGAATTTCATCGTAGAGACTGATGGCGGGTTGGTGTGGCACAGACATTTGGACCAACTTCGAGAGTTCTGGGATAGTAAGGGAAACAGCAGTGAAGTGCAAACAAGGATTCCAGCGAAGGACAGCACAACACCCATGGTTGCAGAGGACAACATAGGCTCCTGGAAACCCCTAATCTTCTCATGTACTGACACGGAACAAGGACTGGAGAGAGTAGGCAGTCCTGAGGAACAAGTGACTGCCGAAACAGTTAATTCAGCTGTTGAGGAAGATAAAAGTGATATATCTGTGCGTAGATACCCACTAAGAAGTCGGAAACAAAGAGTTATTATAGACATGTAAACAATGGACTATATATATAACATATATATGTTTTTATGTAAATTGTTTATTTTTTTTGTGGAAGGGGAGGAGTGTAATGTTGTAGCTATGACTTGCGCTTGAGCATCCTTCATTGGTGCCAAGTGCGCGCATAGCCTTCACTTGTTTTGGGGCAACAAATAAAGCTACAGCGCTACAGCGGAGGCTAGCCAGTCTGACGCCGGAGCTGGAGACTAACGCGCGTGTTTGAATTAATACATCACACAGATCCTGCAAGTCATTCATCGTTTAATATAGAGGATAAATTTTAATAAATAGCTCATTCTTCTGTTTCAGATTTGTCAACTGGAATCTACACCGTTTATAGGAAATTTCCATTTTGTATGCGTTCTTTGCACGAAGTGCACGTATACGTATAGGGGCCGTCGTTTCCGTCCATCCATCAATCCGTCCGCTTGTTTAAACTTGGTAACCGCTGGATGTACTTTGATGAAATTTGGTATTTGGAAGTTTTGCTAAAATTTATCTACCGATTCCAATTTTGGTTAAAATCGGACCAAAATAACGACCACTTTACAGGAAGACATACATGTATTTCACAACTTACTTCGCAAGCTTCTCGTTAAATACTCATCTGAGAGAACAAAAGTTCAATAAAATAATTAAATACACAGTTCTGTCAAATACATTTTCCCGTAAAACGTAAGATTTACGATAAATTTAAAGAAAATGAAATTAACGTGTTTACATAATACGATTTTCGATGTTCTTTTGTTCATTCAAAAAAATATTAATTAAAAATTTTGCAACTCAGGAACCACTGGAGATATTTTAATGGAATTTGGTATTGCGGAGTTTCACTAAAATTTTTCGGCCGATTCCAGTTTTGGTTAAAATCGGATTACAATAACGAGCACTTTACATGATGACCTACATGTAGCTTACGATACCTTGTTTCAACTCAAGAACAGCTGGATGTATTTTGACGAAATTTGGTATTAGGAAGATTTACTAAAATTGGTCAACCGATTCCAATTTTGGTTAAATCGGACGACAATAACGACCACTTTACATGAAGACCTACATGTATTTTACAACGTGCCTCTTTTTCAACATGGAAACCACTGGATCTATTGTGATGAAATTTGGTATTGGGAAGTTTTACTAAAATTTGTAGATGAATTCCAATTTTGGTTAATATTGGACGATAATTACAACCACTTTACATAAAGAACTACATGTAGCTTACAATGTACATTTCAATTCGGGAACCACAGGAAATACTTCGATGAAATTTGGTATTGGGGAATTTTACTAAAATTTGTTGATCTCAAAGAACGCATTTGGAATCTGTGAACTCCGACATGGAATACACCTTTCCATACTTGTTTATTCCATATAAAAAGCCTGTAACTTGACAGGAAGCTTCTTTCAATTAATCTGTACTCTTAATATTTGTTTCAATTAATAATAATTTGATGTTAATAAACTGGTTTAATCTCTCAATTTTAGACTATCCCCATTTAAGGTATTACTCGATTTAAGGTTTAATACTTTAATACTTGTCCTCCAGGCAAACGTAAAGTGGGGATTCTACTGTATTTAAACTAGTGGTTGCAACAAAAGCCGAAGGAATGAACAACTTGGTCACAATGAAATTTATACTTGACCAAAGCCTATGTGCAATGCTTGAAGTTATCAAAAGAAAAAGAAGTGGAAGAATATACCCAAGAAGAAAATATTTAGTGGCAACATTAAGTGTAAAGAGAAAGGATGGAAGAACAATGAATTGATGATCCATTGCCTCAGTTATGTTTTGAACTAATATCCGAATAATATATATTGCAGAAATGGAAAATGCTAGCAATCAGTGGCAGATTAAGGCATCTGAAGGCCCCATCCATCGGGAGGCCCCCAACTGTCTGTGAGGGGGGGGGGGTAACTCAATTAACAAAAATTTGTAGAACTTACAAATGGAAAAATTGTATGCAGCATGTTAAATAAATTGAATTACAGACATGCATAAATAGAAAATTTACGATTAACACGTTTAATTTACAAAGCCTAAAATTTTATTGAAATAATTATAGCAGTTGCCACTGTTATAAATGTATAAATTTTATAATTTTATTACTATAAAAAAGTCTAGAATATAATGATTTAATACTTTACACGTTGAATATTTCCTAAACAAATGTATGGGTGCGCTGTTCACATACTGCACTGCACTAATCTGGTGTCTGGAACAACTATTCTACATGACATGTGCATGCTCAAGCAGTGAGACAAGGAATGGCAATAGCCAATAGCTATCGCCAGCGGCAACTGTGAGATGTTTGCTAATAACGCAAGGGATGTTTCAATGTAACAACACAAGATGTGTACATAAGTAGTAGATTATACTGATTGTGAAATATTTTACTAAATAAAATATTGAAAAAAATCAAGTTTTGTCTGTTTTGAGGCCCACATGAATGTCGATGCCCCAGGTGAGCACCTCATGAGCTAGTGCGGTAATCCAAAAATGCTAGAAATGGATGGTTCTTGAGGGCATCTTACAGAGATATTGTAACCCTAAATTTCTTAAGTTAACACCAGTATTGCCTAGGAAAATGAATTCTCAATGACAGGTTTTTAATATGAATTAAAAAATGGATCTCTTAAAGCACTTTATGGGGAGTGGTTGTCGCCAGCAAATTGTTTACTTACTCCAAAGTGAAAATACAAATCTGGTCTTTCTAGGATGGTGGATAAAAATAAAATTGCATGGAACAGCATCTTATCTAAAACGACAAAATGTAAATCCATTCCTTTCAGCTTCAACAGAATTACATGAACGAGCTAATTTCTAAACTAGAATATCTGCCAATTATGGCAAAGTGTAGAAATTGTCTGTGATGAGACAACAGTCCTTGTTCAACGATGGCTTCAATAAACTCATCAATATCTGCGATGACACAGGAAGACCTTTATTATAGCCATCAATCACAGTTCCTATCCCTGTATAAATAATGCTCGACCAAATGTATGGTGAGATTGGAGAGAGCTGTGTGCGATGCTTTTATCAGGAAGCATCACCTCATTGCAGTTTTCTTTGACATTGCCCGGGCTTACGACACCACGTGGAGATTCGGTATACTCCGCACATTGCATTCTTGGGGGTTAAGGGGTAACCTACCCATATTTATCAAGAGCTTCTTATGGGAACGTTACTTCAGGGTGCGTATCGGGAGCGAAACCTCTCGAACGTTCCTTCAGGAGAATGGTGTTCCACAGGGGTCTATTTTGAGTGTAACCTTGTTTGCCATTGCCATAAATGGAATGGCCCAATGTATTAGGTCTCCAGTAGAGGGAAGCCTCTACGTGGATGACCTGGCCATATATAGCAGTTCGCAAAATGTGGTAGCGGTTGAACGCCAGCTTCAGCTGACAATTAACCGCCTTAACGAGTGGGCCACAAACAATGGATTTACATTCTCAGCAAACAAGACAGTATGCGTCCACTTCTGTCATGTTCGCGGCCTCCACCCGGACCCAGCGCTGTCACTAACAGGAACCGAGCTTCCATTTGTTGAAACAGCACCATTTTTGGGTGTCCTGTTGGATCATAAGCTTACTTGGCGTCCTCATATGAAGAGGCTGAAGGCAAGCTGCCAATCCTCCTTGAACCTCTTGCGCATTCTCAGCCATAAATCATGGGGTGCAGATTGGACAGTCTTACTAAGACTGTATCGATCACTTGTCCGCTCAAGATTGGACTACGGGAGCATTGTGTATGGATCATCTAAACCATCTGTACTAAAAACTGTTGATGTGATTCATCATACAGGGGTTCGCTTGGCGACTGGTGCATTTCGCACTAGCCCAATACCAAGTGTTCTCTGTGAATCCGGTGAACCATCACTGTATATGCGCCGGAAACTGCTAGGTACTCGTTATGTAGCAGCTTTAAGCGCTAACCCAGATCATCCAGCTTACACAGCAGTTTTCGACTGTCGATTTGTGCAGTTATATGATGCCCGTATCCGCTCTGTAGAACCTCTGGCTGTGAGAATGCGTAATGTTTTCGAAGAGATGTCCTTCGAATTGCCTCAGACATTAAAAACGGAGTGCAGCATATCTCCGCCGTGGATGCTGCATCGCCCCAACATCATTACTTCTCTTGCCAAATTACATAGGCCTTGTACTTTGCCTATTGAATACCGATGTGACTTCGAGAGACTCTATGCACGGTTTCAGTCGTTCACTGCCATAAACACGGACGGTTCTAAGCAGGGGGAGCATGTGGGGTGTGCTTTCACCATCGGCAAACGCTCGTACCGTTTCCGTCTACATCCGTTGTGTGGTATATTCACAGCGGAATTGTATGCTTTATGGGAAGCACTGAGGTTTGCATACTCTTACCCCAGCAGTGAATATGTCATCTTTACTGACTCACTGTCAGCCTTACGTGCAATAGAGTCTTTGTACCCTTCTCACCCTGTGGTTCAGAGGATCCAGTCATCCTTGATGGATCTGGATTCCATAGGGATGACGGTAGTTTTTATTTGGGTACCAGGTCACGTCGGTATTCCGGGTAATGAGAGGGCAGACAGGGCAGCAAAACTGGCTGCTAATGAAGATTTTATAAACCAACCGAAAGTTCTTGTTGGGGACATTAAAACATATTTGAAGGAACGTGTCTATCAACAATGGCAAGAAGAATGGAATGGAGTTATCGGTAACAAACTGAGGGCAATAAAAAACACATGGCAGTCCTCCTCCAGGTCGTCCCGACTCAAAGAGGTTGCCATCGCAAGACTTCGCATAGGTCACTGCTGGTGGACGCACAGTTACCTATTGCGGGCGGAGGAACCCCCAGTTTGTGAGACATGTGATACTGCATTGACAGTGTCACATGTGTTACAGGACTGTATCCAATTTAGGAATGAGAGAGAGAGGGCATGTATGGCTTCGAACCTCACTCTCTCTCTTGGAGATAATCCAGAAAATATAAATAGAACATTGTCATTCCTAAGGGAGTCCAGAATTTTAGCATTTATTTAATTTTTAAGTGTTTTTAATCTTTTGACAATGGAATAAGAGGAAGAAAGATCCTTTCTCTATCCATTTTTAATGGTTTTATATTTTACGGGCATAATAGCTCCTTCTAGTGCAGGGAAAAATTTTATACATGTCAGGAGACCCTTATACAGTCTTGCTGATGTTTTATTCTACAGATTGGGAGAGACCCTTATACAATCTCTTACCATCTGTTTTTAACTTCATTTATTTATCTGTTTTATCTATTTATCTATCTGTTTTATCTATTTATTTATTAATTTATTTATATATTTATATATTTATTGTGTGTCTGGTGCTATGGTTAGTTTGCCACGAATGGGTTGTGGTTAAAAGTGCATATTATGGCGATAATAGCCCAAGAGGCTGATTCGCCTTAAATTACACACACACACACACACAAATGTATCCTGAATTTGATTCATAAAAGCATAAAACTCTTTATGCCAATCTGACATGTTTTAGGGGAATATATTGCACCCAACCAAGTTGCCCTTTGAAAAGCATAAGGTTTTTATCTACTGTGTCTCACTCTGGGGTGTAGGCTTCCTTGAACTTTTTGCTCAGATATTTGTAGACAGACCAAATTTTATTTTTGGCTTTGGATGAGTTTCAGGGCTGTAACTTTCTTTATCTGAAAAATGAAGATATAGTTTCAACAACAAAAATCTTCGGAAAGACATTGTTTTGGCAAAAAATGGAGTGAGAATAGGGGAAGCTTTTCACCAATAAAGTTGGAGTTAAGGTTTAGTCACCATACTTTGTAATATTGTAAGGACAAAAATGTGTGCATCCTGTCAGTTATTGTGTGATGCCATTGTCTGCTGCAAGATTAACGGTAACTACTTCACCTTGCTGCGAGAGACATATCTGCATAATGATTTGTTTCAAGCACTAACACACACACACACTAACAAATCATAAAAAATATTAAAAAATTGCAAAATGTTGGCATTTGGGTCTATATTGACATTCAATGAAGAAGCCCCACTGAACGGGAATCTAGGGGGAGAAGGTGGAAGTTGTCTGTTTGCATCTATATTGCACCATACACGACATTCCACCAAATCAACATCTTCATGGTCATTTTGTGATAAACTACTTTGCTCAGATAGTGTAGTATCACTTCCAGAAATGCTGACTGCAATAACTTCCCAATCACTGTCACTTTCATACTCCATCATGGCAGTTAAAAGTAAACAATTTATGCCTAAAACAAAAACATGGCTTCCACTGGAAAAACTTGCTTTCATGAGACTAAGAACTTAAGCATATGGTTCCAAATTTCTCCACATGCTGGTAGCTAAAATAGTACATAATTGCCATCTAGAAATGTCAGGAAGCACTAGAACAGTATAGGTGAAAAAATTCAGGCAAATAATGAAATAGACAAAAAAATTGCGTTGCCCAAGTTAACTTGGACAAATAATTTTTGAAACATGGCATCCAGCAGAGTTAACTCGGGCAAATATATTAAGGGGTTAATATAGGCAAATGTGATTATCAACAAATGATAAAATTATCCACACAATCAATAACTTAGAGAGAGTATGAGGTGCTACCCAAAAGTTCCGGGAATTTGCCACTTTAAAAAAATTACTTACGCTAAGTCCTAATTTCCACCGTCCCCTTCAAAGTAGTCCCCTTGGACTTTTATACAGCATTCCCAGCATTTTTTCCATGATGTGAAGCATCCTTGGAAGTCCGCAGGTGTGAGCGTGTTAAGCACCTCTTGAGATTCTGCCCGGATCTCCTCAATCCTGTCAAAACGTCGCCCTTTCAGCTAGAGTTTCATATTGGGGAACAGGAAAAAGTCGCAGGGGGCGAGGTCAGGAGAGTAGGGAGGGTGGGGGATGACTGTCATGTTTTTGGAAGCCAGGAACTACCTAATAACGAGTGACGTGTGGGTGGGTGCATTGTCATGGTGGAGCACCCAGTCATTGTTGCGCCACTTGTCTGGGCATTTGCATCAGACGTTCTCCCTTAGCTGCTTCTAAACATCACAGTAAAACTTTCCATAGACAATTTGACTGGGTGGGAGGAATTCTTTGTGGACGATCCCGTCGACGTCAAAAAAAATGATCAGCATGGACTTGACATTGCTGCGAACTTGAAACGCTTTTTTCGGCCGTGGTGAATTTGGCGACTTCCACTGTGACGACTGTTGCTTTGTCTCAGGTTCATAACCATAAAGCCAAGATTCATCACCAGTTATGACCTTGGAGATGAAGTTGGGGTCATCTCGAACTTCATTTTGAAGCTCCCTGATGACAGCAACATGATGGTCTTTCTGGTCGTTGCTCAGCAGTCTCGTAACAAATTTTGCAGCAATGTGTCTCATGTTCAAATCCTCCGACAAAATGTGTTGACACGTCCCGTACGACAGTCCGACGATGTCACAAATGTCATGGATTGTTCACCTTCGGTCTGCCAGGATAGCCTCATGCACTTTTGCGACGTTTTCCGGAGTAATGCTTGTCGATGGTCGACCAGAACGCTCATCGTCATTGACAGACGTCCGTCCGCCCTTGAAACGTTTGTACCAAAGGAACGTTTTGCTTTGGCTTAAAGCATCATCACCAAATGATTGTTTAAGCATTCTGTGTGTTTCTGCTGCCGTTTTGCCGAGTTTGAAGCAGAATTTGATGCAAATTCTTTGCTCCTTAACATGAGCCATTTCAGTTTAAAACGAATTTGCAGAACCACTCCAAACATGACATTACAAAAATGCCCAGAACTTGCAAACACATGCACTCAGCTAGCCCCCACGTTGCACACTTATTCACAAAGGATACTGCCAGCACTACCTAGCGGCGAGATGCCGTACTACAAGCGGTTCGTGTGCACTATTCAAATTCCCGGAACTTTTGGGTAGCACCTCGTACGTGATGGGCTTCACCATTTCTGGCCTTTTTTAATCTACTTTCCAGAATAGAAAGAGGCTTATAGTTTTGTTGTTTTGTCTGTCTGTCCGTCTTCCCTTATTAACTTTTGAACCAATAGACCGATTTTCATAACACTTGGTGGTTATCTCTTGGTACTGTGGCTGAGCTTCTGAGGATAGTTTTTATTGCAAAGATTGAAAGTCCCGGGTTTGATTCCAGGAACTATCCTTCCCAAATGAGGAGAGAATAACTATGTAAAAATTCCACTTTATTCAGGGAAAACCAAAAATGCCCATTTTCAGCTATGATCTAGTCATCATCAGGTATGGAAGCAAGGAGCAACACAAATATATATGGAAAAGGAGAGAAGTACAGGGAAAAGTACAGAAGAGATCAATGGATGGGCAGGGCGAGGGAAAGGTCAAGTCAAGGTATGGGGGAGGGGTGGGAATTCGGAAGAAACAAAGTTAGCAGAGGGGAGTGAGGGCAAACAGGAAGAAATTTTCACACTAGGGCTACAGAACACAAAAAATCTTTTGTACTAGACTTGTTTAAATCCCACTTTGTGCAACACCTGCTGGAAAATAACCATTCCAGACTTAATCTTTTTGAAAAGTTAGAAATTTTGTTACATAGTAATGTTAATACTCTTCACATTGTCAAAAAACTTATTCTCCCCACTCACTCCCCTCTGCTCCTTCTCATTTATAATGGAGTTCCACAAAGTAAAGGCTTCATCCATTGATTTTATACTATCTTCCCCATTTGATTTACATAGGAAATCTGAAATCCATTGTGCAGGGTAATTTTCTCTGGCACATTAAAATATCTTAGAATTGTAATATCAGAGCAGGATTTGTACTATTCTCAGAGGAAAGGAATGGAGATTATAATTTTTATTGTAGAATTTTTCTTATTGATCATTTCTTTGAATTTTGCATAAATACCGGTGTTTTTACAGTTTTTATCACTCATTACGAGAGTATTGCTATTGTAACAACTATTGTTGGACTCGGATTTGGTATAGTCTAGTACAGCGTTTCTCAACCACCAGTCCGCGGTCCAGTATGGGCCGGGCCATGATATTCCATTTCTTAATGAAAGGCTTGTGTTTTTAGTTGTCAAAGTGTAACACTGTCAAATAATTGGTGGTTCAAAAATTGATTTTACCTGTCCTTGGTGGATTATTCAGATAATACACCAGTCTGTGGTAAACTATCTGTTATTACACTGGTCTGTGATGAACTTTCTGTTGAGAATCGATGGTCTAGTACACACGTTATTTTTGCTATGCAAATATATATGACCAATTTAGTTTTCCATTCAAATATATTTGTAATATTTTATAATGCTAAATTATGAAATTTGGGAACACACTGCACACTGCAGTGATTTTAAAGTGATTAAAGCCAATATATAAGTATTAAATAAATAATTAATAATAATACCATTTGAATCATCTTGTTTTATAATACCATAGTTCCATCATGATTATCTTCTTCTTCAGATTAATGATAATGGTTAAAATATCACAGGTAATAAAAGCTACAATTTGCATACAAAGAAGATTGAGGCAATTGAGAAATGTATTTCACAATTTCTTTATACACTTGTTAGCTCTTTGATTATTTCAACAATAAAAAAACAGATTTTCAGCTAGAACATTTTTTTATTTTAAAACTTTGCCACAGGCTTAGCAATTTTTTATTTAGCAAATCCAAGTATCAAATACAAATTCTTCTGGTAAACTATGCATAAACATTTCAGAAGGATATTAACTCCCCAGTGGCTAAAATGATAATTGATACTTTCATCTTTTGATTAATTTTGTTCAGAAAATTTTATTTAATTAAAATAAATCCAGAGATGTCCATTCTAATTTTTGGAAATTACAGCCATCAAAGAACCAAAAAGAACTTCTTTGGCTTTAAATTAATTAAATAAATGGGACTAGTAAATGTTATAAGTTATTGGAGACAAAACAATTCACATAAATACCTTTGCATATCATTACGAAATATCATTTCATACCTCACTATTCACTTCAACCAATAAATTGCCCCTATTGGTAATTTCATCTTCAATTGATTTCAAAGGAATATCACAGAAATCACACCACTGATAGGTTGCCATGTGTTTTCTAAGATGAAAAAAAAGAACTGAACGAGAGTGTGTCCTTAAGAGGCATATATGACATTGGTATTCCTGTTTATCTCCAGTATTATTCATGTCCTCTTTGTTTGATTCTCCATTTCCATTTGGTAGCCCTTTTGATGACACAAAATTGTTCTTTTCACTCAATTTTTCTGATTCTGATGAGGCATCAACGACATCCCAGGTATTCTCATCAGCATCAAAGCTAATAGGATCCTCAAAACAAAAAGAATAACTTTACAGTGACTCTTCTAATGATTAGGAAATGTTAGATTTATCTTCAATATGAAGATAATGACAAATGGAAGACAGTCTTCTAGTGCCATATACAGATACAAAATTAATTTTGACGCATATTTTTAAAGTCAAAATACACCCACTCCCCACTTAATGCTGAAAATAATTTAATACCTTTTTCCGAATTGTGTTTGCGCGTTCCACATTAATGCTCTTCAAAATTTCTGGTGTAATTTACGAAGTCCACTGCACATTTATAACACACAAGTCGTCAGTATTTGCAGTTACTTGATGGTTCTGTGTACACTTGTCGATGTTTTTGTAGGTCAAAATATAGAATGAACTTTGTTTAAATTATAATTTCCCTTTAAATAAAAAGACCATGAGTGATAACTGATGGTCAGAGGAGAAAAAGAGGAAAAACTTAACTCTCAAGGTTAAATTAGAGATTTTACGTCGACTAAAAGCTGGAGAGTGCCAACATTTGTTTGTTTTTTGTTTATTGCTCCCTTTCCGATTGTTCAGTTTCTTAAAATGTAATACCAAGATATTTGGTCTCATTCCATGTTTCTTCATTTATCAAGCACATGTGATAATTCTTTTATGAATCGATATTTCTTTATCGAAACATAGTAAGGTTTCGATATACGATTTTGTTTTTGTCATATTGGTTGCCTTCTCTTAATTGTACAGTATCCTCAGTCATGATGCTTATGTTATTATGTTCCAATTTTCTTTGTGTTAATAAAATTGTGGCTGTATAGTGACTATTGCCTCACCTTGCATATATAAGTAGACGTAGGTATCTTCTTCTACTCTAATTCCTATTCCTTAATGCTCCTGCATGATTTATTCAGCATGAGATCAACATATGTTCCGTAAAATGCATTCTGTTCTTTATTTATATTCAAGTTTTACTGTTCAATTTTAAATATAATTTCAATGCAAATGACTACCTATTCTGCACTACGTAATATGGTTAACAAAGAATACTTTGGTGTATTACTTATATAATGCTACCCATTTTCATTTCCATTAATAGAATCTTGGGAATGAATTAAATCTTATAACGTCATTTCTTATGGAAGTACGTGTTTCAAATAGCGCTGTTTCAGTTAGCGCTCTATTTTCCTGGCACCAATTAAGAGCATTAATCGGGGAGTGGTTGTAATTAGGAAAATTAGTTTATTTGATCATGCCAACAAAATTTTGAGTAATTTCAAACCAAAAAAGTCATCTTTTTGGTGTAATTGATTAAATGACTGATCTAAAATTTAACTGAAATTTTAAATAGATATATGACAGAAAGAGACTGATTCCATGACAAAACATTTATGTTGATAGTAAATAAATTTATCAATTATAAATGACATACTAAATGTCAAACAATTGAACAATTAAGAATATTAGTTTTCTTCTAGTGAATGGAAATATACCAACTGAATTCAATGGGTTTCCTCAACACTTTTTACTGTGGGCTAACTTTTAAGTATTAGCATTAGATGAAAAAAGAATCCATTAAGGGTTTTCAAAATTTAAACAATGACAGTGACCCAAAGTTAAACACAAGCCATGGTGGTCAGTACTTACTGATGATAATTTACTTTAGGGATAAAAAGTAATGACCATAGATCATGGCATATGAGAACCAGACAAAATGTCCCCAAACATATGGTAGGACAAAATGTCCCCATGCACCAGAATAAGTATAAATTATTCCCTCTCTGATGTTGATATATTGTTCAAAATCAGTCAGCCACATAATTATAACACTTCTAACAGTTTTCAGTATTTATTTTGTTCTGAAAAAGTAAATTAGTAACATTATCCTCCATATAGACATTTTTATATACAATGTGTTTTTAACAAACATCCCGACTAGGTAGAAGATTGAAATTTAACAGAAATAATTCAGTCATGCATTAAAGTCAATTATGATAAAGAAGCTCCAAATTAATACCCAGATTTGACTCCAGAATATAATTTCCATTTCCTGTAAGATAAAACGTAAAAAGTGATTTTTCGACATGCAGGCTCTCATTCTTCTGCAAATTAAAATTAGAAGAAACTGACCATCAATACCTGAACTGAGACTGTTTTAAAGAAGAATGAATATAGTTTTCTTATTCTTATCATCCTTGTTATCAATTCAAAATCCCTCAAATTTATTGTTTAAATCACATATTTAGGAAAAATTTGCCTTTTAACAATTTGCTGCCTTGGCAAGCACATTGTTGTCACAACTGAAACTTCTAATGTTGTCCCAATCCTATAATATGTATGAAAGATACATTATGATTTAACTCGAGAACATTTAAATTCATGTTCCATCATTTTTGGTAGGACATGAATGATGATTTTCTACAAATTTCAGTTCATGAAATATGTAATTTATGTACTCATAATTATAAAAAAAATTCTGGAAGCCAAATTAAAAAGAAACAAATAATTTTATATCTAGGGGCAACAGCAACAATTGCTCAGATAATCACTTTGATTAAATGATTGCTATATTAGAAAAATGTTCAATGATGTTGTTAATAGATTTCGGTTAGTTTACTCTTTTAAAAATGATAGATTTTTCTGATTTTTTTATACATACCAAATGGAAAATGCCTGTCACCCTTGCATTTTGGACTTTTTAGTACCTATGCGTGAAAGGAAGGGAAGGCTGGAAATACCAGAGCGATATAAAAATTTATCTCTGAAACCTCACGATACGTATTTGCATTGTTCTGCTCTCCAAAAATTGGAATGCCATAGTAGTCAGCGAGAGCCTGTATGCCATGGCGACATTTCTTTCACATATTACTTCTGACCAACACCACTAATCCTTTTGTTAGAAGAATACAAAATGTCTAGCCTGAACTGAAAGTTGTAGAAAATACTACTTTCTCAACTTTGGCAATACTTTATAACTAGGGCAGTGATTTTTTGGGTTTTACCAAATTTTACCCATTTTTTTACCCTCTGAATCAATTTTTTAAAATTAGGGTAAAACCCAAAAGAACCCAGAAATAATATACTAATAATAAAATAATTAATATTAATTTTGGGCCTCCATTTTAATATGCAAATGCTTTACAATTTAAAAATGTGAGCTGAAATTCCAGGGTTAAATCATTACACCAACAAAATCAACCAAATGTATTCATGGTCTACTTTTGACACAAATGACCTTCATTAATTTGGCTGTAATTTTTTTAAAATCTTAAGTTCGTCTCTTAATTTTAACTATTTCAAAAATGCCGAGTTATGGACAGAAATGAGGATGTAATTCATTCATGCAGACGTTAAATCTCATAGAGAAGAACATGCACGAAAAGTTTCTGCAAGACAAAAATTTATCATTTGGTAGCTTAGCGTAAATTGTAATGTCACTGGATGCCATATGGTGATTTTTTGAGAAATATGGCTTCTGCAGTATTATTTGTAACATCAGGCTCTACAACTGATTGATTTTAATCAAATTCTATAGGGCCATTTTTGAGTAAATCAAATTTTTCTAAAAATCGCCAAGAATAAGCTACCCTTTATTTTTGTGCAATATCATTTTTTAAATCATTTTGAAAATCTTAAACTATTAAAACACATTCCCAACAATTTACTTCACCCGTGCAAGAGTTTATTGATTTTCAAAAATAAAAGCCACCTTGTAAATCAGGATAGTGGCCCCATTCCATCACCGCTGTATCCACTTTCCGACGGAAAAATTTGAACTTGGGTTTCTTCGTTTCACTTCCTTTACGTTGGTTTTCTTTCATGTCCTTGCTTCAGTTGATGGTTACAATAACCCCCACCTCCTTCTCCCACTCCTTTCACTTTCCCTACATCTCGGTTAACCATCTTCTTCCCTCCCCCGTTACCAACCTCCCCTTTTTTTCTCCTAGGTAGGTAGGTATTTGATTTTAGGTGCTTCGACAGCTAGGGTCATTTTGCACCTTTCTCATTGCCTGTCAAGAGACATTGCAAACATAATTTCCTACATTGTATTAAATAGTAAAATCATAAATAAAAGTACTTATAAATAATAAAATGCATTAAAAGTATATGTTTAAAATTTTATAAAAGGTGCATAAGTCCAGCTTCTCTTAAAAACCTTAAAATATTATCCATTTTCATGGAGTCGTCTGATAAAATATCAGCAAGTTCCCCCGTAATGTGGAACTTGCTTCGTAGCACGTTATATTTCCGGCATTCTGTCAGGAGGTGTCTTATAGTTAGAAGGGAGTCGCAATCGGTGCATTGAGGTGGTTCCTTCTCAATGGTAAAGAGGAACGAGTGGGTCAGGGCTGAATGCCCTATTCTCAAACGCGTGACCACGACTTCTTCCCTTCTACTATTCCTTACAGAAGATGCCCATGGAGAAATATCCCCTTTTATTGCACGTAGCTTATTTTGCGACATCTCTTGCCACAAAGTTTGCCACTTATTAAGCCCTTCTATCCTAAACATACCCTTTAGGTCTTGGTGGAGGACAGGGTCGCCATTTGTGACAGGGAGGTTCAAACCCTCCTTCGCAAGTGCATCTGCCCTCTCATTACCTGCTAAGCCAACATGTCCAGGAATCCAGAGGAAAACGATGTCAACTCCTCTGGAGTTTAAACGGTAAAGCGCTTCCTGTACATCCTGAACTATTGGGTGGACAGGGGAGAAGCAGGCAATGGACTGAAGAGCACTCATGGAGTCCGAACAAATCATATATGGTCCGTTCGAAACAGCAATGCTCTCCAAGGCCATTCTTATGGCCGTCAACTTCGCTGTGTAAATACTACTCAGCGGGTTGAGCCCTCCCTAAGAAGAGAGATTTTTGCTCGTGAAGGCCCACGCACAGGAGGAAGAGGATCTAGAGCCATCCATGAAGATCAGTTCACAGCCAGGATGATTATTCAGTACTTCAAAAAATAGCGACCTGTACTCACAAGAGAGGGTATTATGTTTTGTATACAAGGCAAGGTCTAACAAGACCTTAGGGCGTGGGATCTGCCATGGCGGATATATAAGAGAGCCGGTAGGAACAATCTTGGGAAGTTGCAATCCAATATCATCCATATAAGACTTAAACCGTATTCCAAGCAGTTTTGAGGCCCTTGGGTGTCGGTTAAAAATTTCAGTAAAATGGGATTTAGAAATTACATCAAAACACAGGTGTCCTTTTAAAGATAAAATTTTTGTGACATAGTTACACATGAGGATATTTCTCCGGATCTCCAATAGCGGCTCCCCAGCATCGCAATAAATACTAGGAATGGGACTGGTTCTAAAAGCACCAGTTGCCAATCTGATTCCGGCATTGTGTAACGATGTCAGTGGACGCATATATGACTTCCGGGCCGAGGAGTAGACAAAACTCCCATAGTCGATCTTTGACTGCACCAATGCTCTGTACAGCATTAGCATAGATTTGCGGTCAGCTCCCCACAAACAGTTTGTGATATATCTTAAAATGTTTAAAACTTAAAAACACAGTTCCTTTAAAAACTGAATATGGCTTTTCCAATTCAGTCATCTATCCAAGATCAAACCAACAACACGGATGGAGTCAGCAAACTCTAAAACATGGCAACCCAGTTTAAGCATCGGCGGGGGGAATCATCCCCTTCGCCTATAAAAATGGACACATTTCGTCTTTTCTTGAGAAAAACGAAAACCGTTCGACTGTGACCACTTGTATAGACGATTTAATGTGAGTTGGAGCTGTCTCCCTGCCGTGGGGATTAATGATGACCTACAGAAAATAGCTAGGTCATCTAAAAACAAAGATCCTTCCACAGGTGTTTGTATGCATCCAACCACATCATCTATAGCTATGGCAAAAAGTGTCACACTCAGGACGGAGCCTTGGGGAATTCCGTTTTCTTGTGAATAAAATTTGGATAAACTATTTCCTATTCTTACTTTAAAAACACGTCCCGATAAAAGGTTTTTAATAAAAATGGGCAGATTGCCCCTAAAACCCCACTTATGGAGGGTACTTAAAATTTTATGCCGCCATGTGGTGTCATATGCCTTTTCCAAATCAAAGAAGACACCAACCACGTGTTGTCTAAGAACGAATGCCTCCTGGATGAAGTTATCAATCCGCACCAAATGGTCTATGGTAGACCTATGGCGACGGAACCCACACTGAATTTCGGAAAGAAGGTTTTGGCTTTCAAGACACCAAACTAGCCTCTTGTTTACCATTCTTTCCATCAGCTTGCACAGGCAGGATGTTAGGGATATCGGGCGGTGGTTTTCGAGGACAGAGTTGTCCTTTCCCTGCTTAGGGATGGGTACCATCACTGATTCTTTCTACCTGTCTGGGAACACACCATCCCTCCACATACGATTGAATGTATGCAGAAGATTCCTCATGGCAGCTCCAGGAAGGTTACGTAAGAACGCGTTGTGGATGGCGACCATTCCTGGAGCCATATCCTTCAAATCTGCTATGGCAGACTGAAGTTCCTAGGGAGTGAATGGGTTGTTGTATGGGGCATTCACATTGCCTGACCTGAAGTCTAAACTAAGACTTTCTATTTGGCATTTAACATTAAGAAAAGCGCTTGTGTATTGAGCGCTGCTGCTTACTGCAGCACAGTGCTCGCCAAATACATCCGCTATCTCTAGTGAAGATGTTATTAACGCCCCGTTTGCCTTCACCCCTGGGACATGAGGAAGGTGAGCAGTCCCGGAAATACTCCTAACCTTTCTCCATACCTGTGCGATGGGCGTCCTACAATTGATTGAGGACACATACTTCCTCCAGGATTCTCGTTTTGCGGCAGTTATGACCTGTCGAGCTTTAGATCTTAATTTTCTAAAAGCCAACAAATTCCTGCTCGTCGGATACTTATTAAAAGTTTTTAGTGCCTTCTTCCTTTGATGGATAGCCTGAGCACATTCATCGTTCCACCATGGCACAGGTGGGCGACGTGACTTGCTGGCAGACCATGGAACACTTACCTCTGCAGCGTGAATAATTGCCTCCATAGCAGCATCAACATTCGCTGCAGCACTAAGAGCAGGGTCATAACAAATTTTTAGAATGTTTTTAAAATTACCCCAATCGACTTTCTTCAAGACCCATTTAGGGGGTAAATTAAAAATATTTAAAAAATCACTTTTCCGGATGTGAAGGGGGAAGTGATCGCTTCCACATAAGTCATCGTGAACATGCATTTTAAAAATGGGAGCAATAGTGCTTGTACATATAAAAAGATCAATGTCAGAGTATTTGCCATTATAAGAGTTAAAACGCGTCTTTTCATTATCATTGATTAAAATCAAATTGTGATCATTTAAAACCTTTTCTATAATGCATCCTCGGCCATTATAATCTCCCATAGTATCTCCCCAAAGAGGGTTATGGGCATTAAAATCTCCTAAAAGGATGAATGGCCGAGGTAGCTGGCGGATGAGGTCCTCAAGCGTTCTTTCTGTCACGGAAGTCCACTCCGGAAAGTACACATTGAAAAGGTGATGTGCTCTGGACAGGCAACCGTAACTGTGACGGCCTGGAACAGTGTCTGCAAATCCACCTGGGAGGTGTAAAGAGTCTCCTGGATGGCCGCAGCGACGCCTCTCTGTGCCCTACGACCACTGAGGTCATCTTTGCGAAATATTTTAAAACCTTTGAGTGAAACCTTGTCAGATCTTTTAAAATGAGTCTCCTGTAAAAATATACTGGATGGGTTAAAATTGTTTATTAAAATATCAAGCTCTGCCTTATGTTTAAAATACCCATTACAATTCCATTGAACTGTAAGCATTTAATAGGATAAAAACCATAAAATCTGTAAAAAAGACTGTAAATGCATCGTTCATGTGGAGCGAAGCTTACCGTGTAAGCTTTGTCTTCCTCCCTTTCAACCGTTGTGCGAGGAGGGCTTGCAATTCCTCCTCGTTCAGGCTTTCTTCCTCCATCTCCACCTCAGTGGAAAGAGGACCCTTGCTGGAGGGACCAGGTGGTGGTGTCTTCCCACGCTTTTCAGCATGGGATTCCACTGGTGGCCTGGCTTTAGGTCTTGGTGACTGACTCCTCTTTGGAGAGTCAGCACCAGAGGTGATTTCCACCTCCATTGAGGTATTTTCTTTTTTGTCTCTTATCTGTTTTTTAGGTGTTAAGTTTTTCTTTTCTATTTCCTTTTTTTGGTTTCAATTTCTCGTTTATTTTTTTGCTCTTTTGCCTGCGGATGTTCTGTCTCGTGCTCGGTTTGGGTGGAACAGGTGACCATTTTCTTCGGAGTTGCTGCCGACTTCTTCCGGAACCAAGGAGCTCAACCACCAGGATCCCCTTTTCCCCCTTACGGGTCGCCGTGCACGGCAAACACACGGGTGGATTCTTAGCCAGATGTTGTGGCTTTATACGTAGGTAGTAACCCACATACTACCTGGACATTGCCCTTGGCAAAAACTGGAGGTTTTTTAACGAGGTCTGCTCCTCGCCTCATTGGTCGCCTCTTACGACCAGCAGAGGGGCTGCAGGAGTATTCTCAATCCCCCTACCCGCAGGGGGGCTTTTTTTCTCCTCCTCTGGCACTATATATAAACACACAGCTTCCCATCCCACACATTACTTTGCCTTCATGACTCTGAAATATGCGTATTAGTCAATACTCCCTTCCTTGCGCTTTCCTCGAATCAGCATCACCGATTCATTGTTTTATTTTGATTATTTTTCATTTTCTCTTCCGCCTTCTTTCGTTTTAACTTATGACAAGGGTCACTGCCCCTCCCACCCTTTTTTTTCGCATACCCGATAGTTACAATCACTTTTAATTATTCTTCTTAATCGGCTTCACCGAGGTTTTATTTTTTATTTTCCTGACTTCGGTTTGTTTTTTATCTACGACAAGGGTCAATGCAATTTTTTTGCACACCCGATCTGTGTGAATGTTAAGTGTGTTTGTAGGTCTCTGGCACGGAGGAGTCTCCCGTAAACCTTGGTTGGCTGACCTGCTGTCCCTAGCGCTGGCCTTAAAAAGCCCCTAAATTACAGGTGGAGTGTCTGGTTGTATGGGTGAGGTTTCCGTGTATTCAATTTTTAATTTTAAAATTTTCCCCCCTTCCCTTTTCTTGGTGGAGTATCTCAACTTTAAAATTTTAGTACAGCATTTGGAAATTTGTTACCTTTTATTATTATTTGTGTGCCATGAAGCTCATTCCCATATACACTGGAAACCACTTAACACAAAAACAGATAACGCGAAATATCGGTTAACACGAAATGCAGGCTCAGTCCCTACCGATGCCTATACATTTCAACGTATATTAGTTCGTTTTATGCGAAATGGTTAACAAGAAATTTCGGTTAACACGAAAAAAATTTTCGGTCCCCTGAAAATAAATCCCCGTCAAATTCTTGGGATAACACAAAACGACCCACTAGTTTCTTAGCATAGAAGTATGAATAATCTCACAACCACAGCTGTACCTCCTCCTTCCCCCTCTCTTTCAATAGGCATGGTCATTATTAGACCTCAGAGAAACTCAAGCGCCCTTGTTGAGAGGGTTGCTACCGAGATTTCAGCAATAAACTAAATTCTGGGAACTACCATCTTCGAATGAAAGGAAGGATTTGGAGGTGCAGATTGTTATATGTACTGCACCTTCCCTTTCTCCGCCTTTCAATATGCTCAACTCCTCCCTTGCTCTCATCTCTAGACCCCTATGCAGAACAGTTCTACTCAGTTGATTCTGAATTTCCATTTGAAACGGTTAGCGAATGTGAAACGAATCTGTGAGCGAAGTTCTTCTTTCTTTTTCGGGATCGTTTTCAGTTGTGATTTTATATTTTTATGAAAGATAAAAGAACCACATAAAAATGGCTAGTAAAGTGCATAAGCAAAAAGCAATACAGCTGAAAGTGAAAATGCAGCTCCTACAAGCGGTTGATAACGGTGATAGAACCAAAATGAACATCTGCAAAGAGTTCAAAATTCCCTTTTCAACTTTGTCAACAATTATAAAGAATCGTGATAAAATAACATCTGTGTTTGAGAGAAGCATGTTTGAACAGGAAGGGAAGCGTCTACGCACGGCAATGCACGAGGATTTGGAAGCGGCGCTGATCATCTGGTTTGAGCAAGCAAGAGCCCAGAATGCTCCAATTTCTGGTCCTGTTTTGATGGCGAAGGCTGACGCCTTGGGATCAGAATTGGGAATTGAGTTCAAGTCTAGTCCTGGATGGTTGGAGCGGTTCAAGGTGAGAAATGGGATAATTTTTAGGAGTGTTTCCAGCGAGTCGGGAGACATCTCCCGTGATATGACATCAGAGTGGGTAACTTCTACCTTGCCTAAATTATTAACAGACTTTGCGCCTAAGGACATTTTTAATACTGACGAAACCGGAATTTTTTTTCGCTGCCTCCCAGAAAACAACTTTAGCTTTTAAAAATGAGCAGTGCTCTGGTGAGAAAAAATCTAAAGAATGCATTACAGTAATGGTGGCTTGCAATTCAGACGGTTCTGAAAAAATCCCGATGTTTGTTGTGGGTAAATTTCTGAATCCTCGCTGATTCAAGAATTTAAATAAGCTTCCCGTGGAATACACCACAAATAAAAAAGCTTGGATGATGGGAAACATTTTTACAGACTGGGTTAGGGCATTGGACAAGCGCTTTTCACGCCAAAGCGCAAAATAGCTTTAATTATCGACAACAGCCCTGCTCATCCAGAAGTGGAAAAGTTGAAATCAATTAAACTGATCTTTCTGCCGCCTAATACAACAAGCGTATTGCAGCCATATGACCAGGGTATTATAAAAAATCTAAAATGCCACTATCGGAAGTTATTACTCCAGAAATATTTATCTAGCATTGAATCAAATGAGGAAATTAAGCCCGTGACTCTTTTGGATTCCTTGCATTTGTTGTATGCCGCTTGGAGGTCAGTTACAGGGAAAACAATCGAAAATTGTTTTCGTCACGCTGGATTTTCCTCTTCGCCATCAGCAGATAGGTTTTCTGGACAAAATGAAACTGAATCAACAACGGAAATTAGGGTAAATACATCTACTGAAAGTGAATTGTGTGGTATCTTCAGTCGCGTGTCGTCTGTAATGAGATTGACAACTGAAATCACGCTAAATGATTATATAGCAGTGGATGACCATATTGCCATTACACCACTTTTAACAGACAGTGACATTGTGGACATTGTTAAATCACCTCCAATAAAGAAAATGAAAATAGTAGTGAAAGTGGAGATGACTGTGACGACGGAATGTTGTCAGTGCCAAGTGGAATGCGTGGAATGCTAAAAACAGATGGGAACAGTTTGTATGAGACGGTTGATGATTTGGAACAATTTGTGGAAAAAAAGATCATTATGAATGCTAGGCAGAAAAAAATTATGGAATTTTTTGTTTAGAAGTAAACAATTGAACTACTTTAGCGACCTTGATACATAATATTTGTACACTGTTTTTATGAAATTATTGAAATAAAATAATTTTTTTATGTATATATGTAATGAATAAATTATAAGATTTTCATTATTATAACTAATTACTGTGCTGTTTCCATTGCATATTTGTTATGTCAAGATTTATTTACGAGCTTATATCAATATCTCAAATCAGTCTCAAAAAAGGTAATCATGAAATTCATTTAGCATGAAATTCGGTTAAGACGAAATGTTTGCACTGGTCCCCCACATTTCGCGTTAACCGGTTTCCACTGTATATCATTTTCATGAAAAAAAGGGTCTGCAAAAGATTATATACTGCATAAATACGAGATATCATTCAATTTTATGAATGCGTTTGGGTCCTAGGCCGGCGAACAGACAGACAGACGGCATGATGAAAACCACTTTTATCGATTCAGGGACACCTAAAACATGTATTTCTATCAAAATCTCGAAGTGGAATTTTTTCACGATTACAATACTTTCTCAATATACTATGTATACTAAGAGAGTGCCTCACTGTACAGGCTAGCAATGCAGAATGCCATATCATGTCAAAAACCAGCAATACGTGAGGCTCCGTTTTGTTGCGTAATATTACGTCGAAAACAGAATGAAGTGGGGATGAAGTTGCATAATATTACAACAAAAACAGTTAAGTGATTCACAAAAGAGGACTATCAAGGACGATATTTCTGCTAGTACAGGTTGAGTATCCCCAATCCAAAATTCCGAAATTCGTAAGTATTAACTCGCTTCTCAGTCCTGAGTTTGTTGAAATATCTTTGGATAATATGAACATAGTGCCACCCAGTGATTTAGAAATGATGAAACTATTCAATATTGTCACGTTCATTAAGTGAAAAAATACCTTTTTAGTCCACTTTCATGTCCGTTGACTAATCGAATAACTATTTGCCATTCGATCTCCCTTGTTTACAAATCGCATGTTTCGATTATAGTCGTGAAAAATGGCTGGCTTTACAGCATTTCCATGTTCATCACAGAAATTACCATTTACAGGTGGATTGTGCATGTTTGTCGTTTCGTTTGCCGTCAAATCTTTTTTTACTTGAACATGTATACGTGTCTTCAGATCATCAAATAAGTGAGGAGATGAGAAGAAATTATCCATAAAAAGTTTATGACCAACTTTCCCAGTCAGTTTCTTTACAGTTGCGTGAATGGCAGTGTGAAAGCGGCGTAGCAGCTCCTTACAAATCACAAGAAAAAGAAAATCACTTAGTTATTCCACAAATTGAAGCGAAATAGCTGAAATGGTTTTAAATCAAGGAGATCGTGGAGATAGTGACAATGAAGATGAAATTGTTAAAACTGCAGTAAAAATGCAAAATGCAAACGACATGGTAAAAAAATGTGATGAACTCATTGGAGGACTGAAGCAGTGTGAATTTATTACAGAACAAGAAATAATGTCAATATATAAGATAAAAGAAAGACTTTTATAAACAAAAACCTTCAGTAATGAGGCAAATGACACTACAGGAAATATTAAAAAAGGCCATCCAATACGATCATATCATGTATTCCAAAATCTGGAAAAATCCAAAATCCGAAACAATCTTGGTCCCAAGCATTTCGGATTAGAGCTACTCAACCTGTATCTGCATAAAGAGATCGCTCAATAAATTGCATCATGCAGGAGTGATAAGAAGTTAATTTGTGCAGAACTTGTATCAGGGAGTAGGAATCGGTGAAAAGGCCAACATTTTTTTTAATACTTAATCAGGCTCAAATTAATTTTTTCTTTCGAACCAGCCAAAAACAGGGATGCAGAGGGTACACAAGTGCATGAGTTACATGAGTATTTGCGGTATATCCTGTAGTTGAACCCAGGTCTTATTTCAGCACTTTTTCATTGTCATTGAATGAAATGCATGATTAAAGCATCTCTGCCTAATTTCAACCTTCTACCTAGTTGGGATGATAATTAAAAGCACATTATATGTAAAAACGTCTATTGGAAGACAATGTTGTTAATGTACTTTTTCAAAACAAAATAATACTGAAAACTGTTAAAGGCATTATAAGAATGCATCTGGCTGATTTTTAATAGTATATCAACATTGGAGAGGGAATAATTAATACTTATTCTGGTGCATGCGAACATTTTGTCCTACCATGCATTTGGGAACAGAGTGGGCCATGAATGATGTCTAAAATGTTTTGTTGAATTTACACATCAAGGGGTAATTGTAGGTCAATGAAACTTGGCACACACCTTGCCCTGGGTTATAAGATTTTGACAAGGGGAGTGCCAAGGTGGTGTGTTGCTGATTTCCCCCCATTTCGGGAGTGAAATCAATTTTTGTCACGGAGACTTATGGGTCTCCCATGTTAATATTGGAAAAAAAATTTTTTGAGAGAAATGTTGAGGTTGGGGGTTTTCGACCCTGCTGATTTCAAAAATGAAATCAGTTTTAACATTCGACGCACCCCTAAGACCCCTATGAGGAAGAAATTTCGACCCTGCTGATTATGAAAAAATTAAGTCATTTTTATACCTCACCCACCCCTGAGCAGGGGTAACTACCCCTATGTAGGAGAAAATGCTTTTGAATTGACAGTCATTCCTGATTCTCTTACTGACTGCTATGTGGCACACTCAAATTACTGTGCTTCGTTATTCCTTTGCTTTTTTCAAAATTCTCAATTCATTGTCACTCATGTTATGGTCTTGTGTTATTTTTGTGATCTGTGTTCAATTTTATTATAGAAAATTTTACTCTAGAAGAGTGTGCGAGGATTATTAGGATTTGCATCCAAGAAGGTGATTTTGTCACTGCAACCAGGAGGAGAATCGCCTGTGAAATGAATCTGAAGCTCCAAAACACCCAAATCCTTCATCTCTACAAGCAGTTCGAGCAAAAGAACTGTCTTTGCAGTGAACATCTCAAGAACAGAAAGGCTGTAACTGGTGGATTGTCAACACAAAACACTCCAGAAAACCGGAACCGTGTTGCTGTGTCTGTTCTCGGATCTCCAAGGAAATTGCTAACATGCCGTAGCGAGGAAATGGACATACCGAGGACAACAGTTAGGCGAATTTTGAAGACGCTTGAAATGAAGCCTTACAAGATCGATCAGGTGCAAGAATTAAAGGAGGGTGACTATGATGAGTGTGTTTTCTACTGCAACTGGCTCAAAAGAAAACTCAATGAAGACCCGATGCTGCTCTTCAAGTTGATGTTCAGCAATGAGGCCAAATTTTTCCTGAATGGCTGCATCTTGTCTAGTCATGCATTTTACTGGAGCCATGAGAATCCAAATGACCAGCGTGGTGTTATGGTATTTTGTGCAATCACTGCAACGCATCTGTTTAACCATAATTCTTCGAGCAGAACATTAACCAAGTAAGCTACAGGGAGATGTTGCAACAGCAGCTTCTTCCTGACCTGCAAAGGTACAACATCCAGCTTGAGGTAGTGTGGCTCATGCAGGATGGAGCACCAGCACATAATGCTCAAGAAACTTTGAACCTCATTCATAACATCTTTGGGGAGCAGCTCATCTTGTTCGGTGTCAAGGATGAGTGGCCACCACGAAGTCCTGACCTCACTATGTGTGATTTCTTCCTTTGGGTATTCTTGAAGCAAAAAACAATTTGATTCCATTGAAGAACCAGATGCAGAAGTCACACGAAGTGTGGAAATGATTTTGCCTGCAATGTTGGAGTTGACATTCACACAAACCCTCGTCGAGAGAACCAACATGTGCCTGCATGCCAATGGAGGACACTTTGAATGAGGTGTAAGAAATGTATGTGTGTGTATTTTTAGCTAATCAACCTCTTGGATTATTATAGCCATAGCTCCTTCCACACCGAACATACTCATAAGGGAGGAGGTAAACCCGGTGCCAGCATTAGCCTACTCTTAACGAAGAGCACCAAGGGGACCAAATGCTTAACATACCTTCCGAAAGACAGAATGCTGACTTTGCATGGTCTGAGGTGTAAGAAATATATTTTCTCTTAGGGGTAGTTACCACTGCCTTAGGGGTGGGTCAGGGGATAAAATACACTTAATTTTTTTAATCAGCGGGGTCGAAAACCACCAGAAAATTTTTTTATGAACATTGTTTTATTTTTTCTCTTAGGGGTAGTTACCCCTGCCTTAGGGGTGAATCAGGGGTTAAAATTGATCTAATTTTTTAAATCAGCAGGGTCAAAAACTGCTGACCTTAACATTTCTCTTGATTATTCCAAAAAAATTTTAGTGGGAGATCCAGAAGCCTCCTTGACAAAAATTAATTTTACCCCCGAAATGAGGTGAAATCAGCAACACACCAACTTGGCATCCCTCTTGCTCAAACTGAACCCAGAGAAAGGGGTGTGCCAAGTTTCATTGACCTACAATCACCCCTTGATGTGTAAATTCAACAAAAACTTTTACACATCATCCATGGCCCACTCTGTATATTGACCTTTAAAGTACATATTTTAAAAAATTCACAAAAGCTTAGATCGACTAATAAACCGAGTAAAAAATGTGAACCTTCGAGTCCTAAGTTGAAAAACTTGGTTGATCATTCTGGATAGATAACTGCCACTTTGAATCAGCTCTTTCAGTGTTAACAATTTTTTCGATAATTAAAATTTATGGTTATCCATCAGGCTACATATTATTGTAATAATAATAAAATACATATACAAGGCTTGTTCAAAAAGTAAGTTTATAAGGTGAATTACCAGTGCATTCTGCATAGTACAATAATATTGTTGGTAGTACAATGTTTTGTTAGGCATGTGTGGCAACACTGTGAAGCGGATGAGCTGTAACTGTTTTTGAACCTTAGTTAACAGTTTCAATGCGGCATGATTGGAATTCCTGTCATGAGGGGTCCTATCCCATGAAGCATGACTGGAATTCCCATCATTGTGCTACATCTGGTTCTAACGGTTCGGGTAGGGGACTGTCACGTCTTAGCATCCTGCATCCTTTCTTTTGCCTCTAGCCATCAGTTTGGTTCTCACCTCTGGGTAAGGTCAGCTTCACAGTTGGCGATTGTTTTTCATCAGATATACATCGGATTGTTTTGGTGGTTAGTACTCACTCGTAATCATGTAATCATATTAAATCATTTAATTAGTGTTTTATTATGTGTTTGATCACTTTCTTCATTTTTACAGGTTTATGTATTTATATGAGAAAGAAGTAGGAAAAGGTTTCGGCTGAAAGGGAAAGAAAGTCAAGGTATGAAGAGGACAGCGGAAAATAGGAGTATATGGAGAACCAGGTTTAACCATGAATAATGACAGACCTGTCTACAGACAGACTACCTATGATGATGAAAATAAATTTATTTATATTTATTTATCAGAGAAATTCCATTATAGCAAAAAAAGAATTTTTTTCCAAAAAAATACCAAAAGTTTTCTGCAAAACTAGTGATTTTTTAATACTTTTTAATTGTTTATTAAGCATTTAATATGTTTCTAATCACTTATTTTTATTGTAGTATTGAGGATAAATTGTCCTGAACATCCTACTTTTAAGATACACTTGGAAAATTATGAATAATGTAACATAATCTAATGAAAAACATTAAGAATTCAATTCAGTCACCCGTAAGAAACTCTGGATTTTTGGGCCCCATTGAAGGGGTAAAATGGTTGCTATCCAAGACACATGGTCAATTCAATTCAATTTTCAAATGTAAAAACATTTTCCGCTGCAGAAATTACCAACTTGTTGCTTATGGAGAAAATGTTTTAAGTGGACAAAGTATATCAAAATGGTGTGCAAAGTTTTGGAAAAGAAGGCAGAGCACCAGCAATGCTGCACTAGGTGGAAGACCAGCAAATGCAACAACTGATGAAATCATTGAATGAATCTACAATGCTATTCTTCAAGACAGAAGAATAACAATTCATGATCTTTACGCTAAATCTGATCTCTCTCTTAAGACAATTTCCACCATTATTCATGACAAGCTTGGGTTCAACAAAGTTTAAGAGTGTTGGGTTCCCAAAATGTTAACAGATAATAACAAGACTCGGAGAATGCCCTTCTGTCTTTCCTCTCTTCAGTGGTACTTGACCGAAGGTTCAACAGGCAGTCATCACAAACCAAAAAGTTCAAGATTGCACCTTCAGCTGGTAATGTGATGGCAACCGTTTTTAGGGACCACAATAAATGCTGCTTCTTATAGTGAAACTTTACAAGGGCACCGAATGGCTTTAAGAAAAAATGCATATCTGCAAATCAAACATGCCAACTTTTGGAATCGTTCCACTGAGAAATCATGGCTCATCTGCCCTCATAGTCTTGATCTTGAACCAAACGACTTCCACTTGTTTCCATTCCTAAAGGAACAGCTCTGAGCTAAACAATTTCAAAACGATTTTGAGTGGTTGTACAAAACTGGTTAAAAACTAAGGACCAGGACCACCTCCATTGATTTTTCGAATTGTGCACAGCACAACGGTGGCCAAAAGACAGGGGTCCATGGAAGGCAGAGGCAGCCAAAAGGCGGGAAGTAAAGAACACTGTGGGCGGCCAGAAGACGGGTCGATGGAGGGTGAGACAGCCAAGTTCTCAATGAAAAAATTGTCAACAAGTGAATGGAAAGTAAGTAAAAGGTAATAGATCCTTCAATGTAAAAAAAGTGAATGGGTTAAAAACTCTTACTTCTAAATAACCATTTTCGAAGAACCATAACCAAATCAAATTGAAATAAAAATCTGAAATCTGGCATACAAACTTGGAACCTTGTGGTTTTGCAAAATACTGTTATGTAAGCCCTGGCCTACACATATAACATAAATAAATAGATAGTCCATATTATTTATTAAAAAAGTGCAGTGGATCCAGATTCATATGTATATAACAACTTTTGTTCAATGTAAATATCTCTGACTTTTAATTTCCTAGAGTATCCTCCATCTTGTTGGGTGGGCCATGGTGAATTTTCATTTGCATGCTGGCAGCCAAAGGGTTAGAGAGGCCATGCTAAGTATCCTACATTTTACATGGCCAACATTGAAAAGTTTGTCCCACACTATAAAAACCTGAAACCTGATTGGTGATTATGCAGAAAAGTAGTAATAAGTTGTAGTTTAAATACTTGTAATAAATATTTGTCTTGTAATAAAATCAGTTTCTTAAAAACACCTTGTTAAACTAACTTTTTGAACAATACTCATAATATGTGAGGTCATACATGACATGTGAAGCATTAGAATTTCCTGTTTATATCCCATAATCAAATCAATTCCAAATTATTAAGATGTTTGTGTTTTATTCAAAATTATTACTGTAACGGACCTTGATTTTGTTTGAAAAAAGATTTCATGATATGTATTTGAGAGGTGAAACAAATGGGCCAACTCATATGGTGAGTACAAGCATAAATATTCATTTTCAAGTCAAAACTTTGAGGATTACTTATATACCAGATCAACTTAAATAATTAAAGAGGTTTTACACCTTTTATGTCATAGTATAAATTGTTTAGGCATAATCAATAAGGCATTCATTTATGCACAAGATAGTTCCTGAATTTCAAAATGGAATAGCTTATTAATTGCTATTAAAAATTTGGAAATATGATGCAGTTACCTATGTAATAAACTCAGTAAAGGATTAATCAAATAAGATGTATGACTTACCTGTTTCAGGAGTTTTTCTTTCGAATTATTAACATTTGTGCCTAAATTGAAAAAGAGAGATAAATTAAGAAGTAAAAATACAAAAACTTCATAAATCTTTGATATTATCATTAAGAAGACGTCTCACAGTGGCTGCAATGGCCAACTTTAGACACAGTTTCCTTAACAGATATCTCACAAATGAGTAATCATATTTGAATGCAGTTTTCTATATATTATTAAACCATCAATGATTAACATATGCCATTTTTTAAAAATGTACTTTTATTGTAATTCCGCAATCAACATGGAAACTATCAATTACGAGCGCTCTATTTTCTCCAAAAGTAGGTAAGGTACCACAATTGTATGAGCTGGGAATGATAACTTAAACCTTTGAGAATAAAGGTAAATGCAACTTTGTCTCGTATTCCATGGCAAATCTTCGGAATTTGAAAAAATAATCACTATTACTCAGCAAGTTTTGAAACCATGTTTCATCAGATATTGGCAGTAAATAGTTCAGCCTTTTGCCACTAGTTGTGAATCACTGGTGCTAGATTAGAGAATGCAAACAGTGGCAACCTTGTAGATTGCCTGGCTTGGGAGAAGAGGTTCCTGGAGCGAAATGGTGGGGGGAGAGTACGTGTCACACTGGAAAGCTGCCATAAACAATTTCCCATTGCTCTGATGGGGCAGTAAGACTGATTGCAGTTTAATGTATGACTGTAGGGTGTAGTGGTAAAAACTCTTTTGTTTTCACTCTGCTTGAGGTGCGCACACGAATATTTTTGCCCTTCCAACCACTCATCTCTTCCTCTCGATTTTGAGGAGCATTATGAAAGAGAATAGAAAATCATATCTATACCTATACCAGTGAAGACTACCCCTCCCCTGGGAAAATGTCTAAAGGGTCCGGCCGTTACCAGCAAGGCCACATTTCATTACAATTACATCTATCGGCTAGACGTAAACAGAACAGGGGATAAAATTTACTTAAATGGATGCAATAAAAGAGGTACACGACATACTTATTGGATTAATGGGCTTGTGACAAAGGTGCTGTGCATTTCACAAATTGAAATGGTTCTCTAACATGTCCATTGAGTCAAACCTAGATGATGATTCCGTGTTGAGTTATTTTTTCGGCTTTATCATTATTCACAAGATTCTCCCTGCTTTAATTTAACTATCCTTTTTTGTTTGTCAGTAATATTGACCAAGAAATCACCAATACCGAGATTTCTACTGAGCCAATAGTTGTTGAAGAGGCGATGGAGGAAAATAGTGTTTCAGTAGTACAGGTATGTAGGTGTAAAGAAAATTACTCGCAGGCCGCAAAATTCAGGTTCAGAAAATAGTCTAGGCAACAATAACAATAATCAGAGATCGAATTTGGTGCAGGCCAAGGTAGCTCAATCCCATAACTCCATTCCTCATATAAAAGACAGGGTTCTTATGGAGATACATATTCCATCTCTCTCTTTCTGTTGCATATTTGCTGCATTTCTAGTGTTCAAATTCAATATTTTTTGTTATGTAAGATAAAAAACTATTTCTGACAAATTTAATGCAGAATCCATTGCTGCAATTGGTTTCTGTTAATTAATTCAAATAAAATTTATAAATCTAAATTATTCACTTTGTCAAAAAACAAGCTCCTTTTTCACTGTTATCTTTATTACATCATTTTGTTGAGTTGGTTAATCAATTTCAATTTGAAATTTTATGCAGACGTAACTATATTTTTTATTCATAATGAGATACATTTCTTTTATTTATGATTGATCTAAAGAGTGTTATATTTTTTATATGAAGCTTCGTATAGCATATAGCTTTGAAATTGGCAATGAAAAAAGTAGTCTCCTATAAAACGGCATACTGTAACACACACGCAGTGTATGAATTACTAAGAAAATCATAAAGATACCTCTAAAGATAAAATAAAAATTTCCATAGCTTTGATCCAGTTACCATGGTAACTGATAGCTCTTATTGTTAAAATGCAATAATATGTCACTAAATATGAATATAAAGATTAATTATATTGTTTAAAAATTCATAACCCGGAAAATATAAGCCTGACAGGAAATCGGAAAAACACATTGATTTTTTTCATTTTCTACAATATAGCAAAGTTTCGTAGCAAAGTCAGTCTTTTTAAAGAAGAAAAATGTATTTTATCAATTATAGTTTTTTCAAAAATTTAATACTTAAAAATTCAAAAATCGAGAAATATGAACCTGACAGAAAAATGGCAAAACACGTATTGTTTATTTTTTGATTCTGTACAATGTAGCCGAGCTTCATCTCTAAGTCAGTGTTTAGGTCTGAAACCTTCCCTTGTAAGTACAATAAGTATACACGAGATCCCCATTATACATTGCCCCAATATACATTTCCCCACACTTATGCAGCTGAAGCTTTGGGGAAAAAACATAATAATTCTCTGCACTTAAGGTTGTTTACATAAAAATTCCCCACGCTTCGTCTCGTAAGTTCCGAGTCATAATCGATAATAATTTTTCCTCTGAAATTACACATTTTACATTTCAGTGCCATTTGGATAAATAAGGAGGGAAATAAATATAAAGATAAAAATATAATAAAAAGTTGAAGTAATAAGTAAAATTATCGGAGAAAAATATAAAGATTCTCACCAACGAAAATACTCGTATTCTACTAACACAGTTTTCACATCAGAAAACAAATGAAGAAAATAATGCTAAGAGTTTTAGGGTTCGATATCCCATCCACTGCTAGTGTTATTTAGGTGAAATTTTGGTTTGATTGATTTTTAAATGCGTCAACTGCCATGGTCATTTTGCACTGTCACCAACTGGACATACACACAGGAGGGAGGAGGGAAACCTGGTGCCGGCATTAGCCTACTCTTTACGAAAATCACCAAGGGGGCCAACTGCTTAACGTCCTTTCCAAAGGACGGAATGCTGACTTTGCGCGGTCTCCTCAAACCACACAAACATAGGTGAAATCTATGTTCTTATGGTCTCTAACCCCAATCCCATTTTACATTAATCTCATGGGGGAAAATTCCCTATTATAAGTGGTTTCATTATATGTTGCACTTCTGTGGTCCCTAACCCCAATGTATAACGGGGGCATAATTCCATATTGCATAATGTAATGGAACATTTTAAAGCTGTTTTGCAAAGAAAACAGCCTTATGAAATGGTCCTGTCTGTGTGTATGAGTGTGTGTCCACTACTAACAACTTTTGCACCAATGGACCGATTTTCATGAAATTTGCTATGAGACTCTTGCTGGCAGAGCCCACCTCCAGACTATATTTTATTTGGCAAAGATTGAAGTCCCGAATTCGATTGCAGGAACTTTTTTCCTTATTTGTTTTACATAGGAAGTTTCAAATCCATCGTGCAGAGATGTTTTCTTAAATACATTAAAATAACTTAAAATTGTGATATTGGAGTGAAGTTTGTACTGTTCTAAGGGAAAAAGAATGTAGATTCTAATTTTTACTACAGAATTTTGATAATTGATTGTATTTTCTTGAATTTCTACTAAAACATAGCGTTTTTGCGTTTTAAATTGATTTTTATCGGATTTTTGCTATGGAGACGATTATTACCAAACTCAACTTGAGCATAGATGAGTGAATAATGGGGTTATTTTCTTTTCCACTCAACTACCCTTCAGCAATAGACAGTTGATCCATACATATTAGCACATAAATAGTAACATTTATTAAAATCGTTTATTTAAAAAAATACATGCAAAATATGTCAGAAAGATTTAGACATTGTTTTTAGTATTTTAAACCTGATAATGCTCTATTAATTTGTTTTTTAGTTTTTCACTATCATTGATAAACTATAAATTATAAATGGTATTTATGGTATGAGAATTCCTAGGAATGACTAACACATACTGGAACATTTCCTGTCAATATAAGTAATGAATTCGGGACGTCAACTTTGGGAAACCTGCCTGCATTAGACCTGGTTTGGACTTCTTGGTTAAATTATATTTAACAAAACATAGGTACCAGCTTCAGTTTTACAAAACATTTGGAGAGTACCACCACTCGACTTCATCTGAATATCATCATCATCATCATGCAGGTGTCCGAAGACAGGTTTTAGCTGAATCACTGCCTCCATCTCTCTCTCTCTCCGTGGAAGTCTCTGTTATACCTCTATACCTGCCATAAATTCTCTAATATTCCTATTTTTCTCCCTCTTCCTCTTCTTCTGCTAATTTTGCTTTCTAAGATCACCCCTTGTAAACACTGTCTTCTCAATATGTGCCCTATCCAATTTGCTTTTCTTTTATTGATTGTTTTTATTAGCATCCTATCTTCTCCCACCATTTCTAATACTGCTTTATTTCTCTTCCTCTCTGTCCATTTCACTTTTATCATCCTCCTCCATACCCACATCTCAAAACTTTCTAAATATTTTTTCTCCTTTCTCCTTACCGCCCACGTCTCTGCACCATAAATAGCTATGCTCCATATGTAGCATTTCACTAATTTCTTCCTTGTTTCTAAATTAATTTTCTTGCTTGTGAGAAGCTCCTTCTTCTCGTTAAATGCTGCTTTTGCCATTGCAATCCTACTTCTGATATCCTGTGTACTACTTCATCCTGCGCTAAAATACTGCCAAGATATTTGAAACTACTTACTTTTTGGCCATTTACCATTATATTTAATTCTTTATGTTCCTTTGAAACCACAATGACTTTAGTTTTTTCAGCATTGATCTTCATTCCATATTGTTGGCCAACCTCCACTAGACTGTCTGTCATTCTCTGAAGTTCTTTCTCGTCTTATGCTATTAATCCCTGATCATGTGCGTATTTAATGGTGGTAATACTTTCACCTCCTATCTTAAATTCTTTCTCTTCCATCAACGCTTCTCCTGTTATTGTTTCTGCATAAATATTAAATATCGCTGGTGAAATAGGACATTCCTGCCTCACTCCCATCCCTATTGAAGTACTTTCCATTTCTTCTCATTCAACCCTGACTCTAATCTTTTGATATAAGTAAAGGTTTTTAAGCAATCTTTTATCTGTCCAATCTATTCCTATTTTATTTAAAATACCCAACATTTTATCCCATTTCACTCTGTCAAAAGTTTTCTCCCAATCTACAAAACAAAAGTACATATCTGTATTGACTTCTAGCGCTCTTTCTATCATCATCCTTATTCATCCTATAGCATCCCTAGTCCCTCTTCCTCTTCTGAAACCAAATTGATTATCCTGCAACTCCTTTTCTATTTTACCTTCAATTCTTTTGGTCATTATTCTGGTTAGAACTTTAGCTGTATGAGAAATTAAACTAATAGTTCTGTAATCCTTACAACTTTTTGCATTATTCTTTTTCTCCAGTGGTACCATAACATCTAAAAAAATCTTCAGGCCATATGCCAGTATCATATACTTGGTTAAAGAATTTTGTTGGTTGCTTAACTCCTTTGGACCCCAAAACCTTAAGAACATCCACTGATATATCATCACACCCAACAGCCTTCCTTCTTTTCATGTCATCTTTTAACTTCAGACTCGAGAATACTTGATCCTAGCTGGTCTTTTTCCACATCCTCTTTTTCATCTAATTCGATATTTTCCGGCTTGCCTTCTTTGTCATACAGCACCTCAAAGTTTTCTTTCCAGACACTCCCTTACATCATCTGGCTCTGAGACTATTTTCCACTTTTGTTCATGATTTCCTGTGTCCTATCTTTCTTGCCTTTTTCTTGAATAGTTCCCTTGCTTTGCTTATACATGAGGTCTGTTCTACAAATTCTTTCACACTCGATAATTTCCTCGCATTTCTAATTTAACCACTGTTCTCTGGCTTTATCTGTTTCCCTTCTTAAAGCATTATTTAAGTCCTTGTACTTTTTTTGGTCTTCTTCAGTGTTTATGTATGGCTGCTGTGACCCAGGGTTTTTTGTTTCTTTCACCTGTTATCTTTCCTACCTTCTTTTCCATAACATCTTTAATGTTGGTATGGATGTATCTCCACTCCTCATCTACATTGTTCTTATTTTCTTCAGCTGTCTCCCCCAACTCAGTCATGATAACCTCCTTGTTCTTAAAGAGTTCCTCAAAGTTCCATTTCTTGTTAACTCTTATGTTTCTCTTTATACTCTTCAGTCTACATTGTGTATTTGCTACCAAAAGGAAGTGGTTGGAATCAATGTCTGCCCCCAGTAGTGTAGTCACATTTTTAATACTATTTCTAAATCTTTCATTGGCTAGTATGTAATCTACCTGGTATCATCTCTGGTCTCCTGTGCTTCACCATGAGTAAAGTCTCTGCTGGTGGTACTTAAACCATGTATTAGTTACAATCAATCTATTTCTATGACAGAATTCCACTAGTTTCTCCCTTCTTTCATTTCTCTTCCCTAGCCCATATTTTCCCACTATGTTATCTTCTTGTACCTCTCTGACTACACCGTTTTAATATCTCGTTACGGTGGTGATGATCCTTCCTTTTCCCTCCTCTTCCAATATCTCTGTAATGTGTTCATACATTTCATCTACTTCGTCATCACCAGCATTAGTTGTTGACATATACACTTGAATTACAAGCATTTTCACTGGCTCCATCTGAGGTTTTACGGCTATTAATCTATCATTAACCATCACTACCTTGCTAATTCTTTCAGCGATATCTCTTCTCATCATAATCCTCACTCCCCTTTCCTTTTAATTTCCTCCAGAGTAAATAACATTAAATTCGTCTGAATTTATCTCGCCTTCTCCTTTTCACAAAACTTCACTAACATAAGACCTACTGTACATACATTATTCCTTCTCATTTCTCTTTTTAAGTTCGCTAGTTTCCCCCTGAATTCATAGTGCCAATTCTTAATTTCTCAATACTTGCTTTCTTCTTATTAATGTTACATTTCCTCTGTGCATCCCCTAGGGTAGTCCCCACCCGGAGATCCAATCGGGGGACTATTTTACCTCCGGAATATTTTACCCCAGAGAGATCTATAGAGGTATTTGCAGCTTTTCAGCCTATCATGGGAAATATAATGAAGTGGTTTCCCCTTGCTTTCCTCATCACAATTTCACAAGAGTATTTATCCATCTGTAGCTGTTCAGATCCACATGATCACCACCTACAGAAGTACTGTGCAAGCTGCTGCCCTTATACAGAGGGATGTAAAATCCCCAAGACTGCTTCTTAATCTGACTCTTGCCCTCAGACCATTCCAGCTTGGGTGGTCCTACCAAGAGAATTATCTCCCACCAGCATAGCTCTTTGGTTCATAAGAGTACACAAACCCTATAAGGTTATGCAGTCCATATGGAGGGCATCTCTAAATATAGGCCTATTAAATTTCCACCATAATTAAACTATTTAAAATGAATTTCAGTTTTAAAATACAATACAAAAAATCTGGAGAGTTAATCTTGAATCTGAAAACAAAAACTTTTTTCAACTGAATAAAAATTCTTTTTTGAAATTTCCATTTTTGGTATATTATTTCGAGCCATCATATGACGGGCTATTACCTAGTTCAGTATTTCTGTCAGGGGTCCCCGTACCCCTAATGGTCCACACATTATTTCTTGTAGGTCCGCAAGATGAGTGGGACATGATGTTTATTTTTATCTATAAATTATAGCAGAAAATTACAAGTGTCGTTATTTCTTAATATGGAATTTTCTATGTATAAAATGTTCGATCCCTTGCACAGCTCTGATTAATATTTCAAAGTAAAAAAATCAAGACAATGAATGAAAAAAGTTTGAACTTCTTATGGGGAGGGGGTCCACAGAAATTGTAGAACTTCATAGGGGGGCCGCAACTCCAAAAAGGTTGTTTCAATGCTTTGCACCATTATCCCGCAAAAAAAGTAAAAGAACTCTATGAATTAATAGTGGAAGAATGAGAAAATAAGCTGAAGTGTAAAGCAATGGCAGCAATTGCATTAGGGGTAAGGTAGTGAGGAAGGTCAAGGAAAATGGCGAGGTGAAAGTTAGTGATGATTGGGAGAAATAACTTTTATGATTTGATAGCTATAAAAATTTCTAATAACAATTAAATTTAACATAATTATTACTGTTTAGCAGAATTTTAAAATTAATATTGCATTATTGCATAAAAAGAATGTATTACTGCTCATATTAAAATTTTCACAAGAAGTATAACTTTGAATGCATTATTCATAACATTACCAATAAAGTATAAAGACTTCTAAAAATAAAGGATTACATTTTACCTAATAATTTGGTTTCAAACTGGCCCAAGACTAAAACATGAGATTTAACCTCATCTAGTTTTTGGCTATCTTCAGTTAAATTATTGAGGCAGCTTGAGATAGCACCCTTTAGCAAAGCCAGCTCTGTTTCCATTCTGTCCACATAGTTAACAAGGTGAGCACAACGCATACATAATGATCCCATGCCATCATGTTTGCAACTTTGTAGTTTCACAGCTTCACCACCAGAGATGCTTGCTAGCCTCTCATACATTGTAACTCCAGATGTTTTGGTCAAAGAACTGAGGTTGGCCTTGACATAGCAAGTAATTTGAAAAGATAACGTAAGTAACAATTTGGTTAATACTCATGGAAAAGATATATTAAGACATATGAGTATAGTAAACAAATATTTTAAAATTTAATCAATAACTGATAAACAATCAGGTGCTTTAATTGACTTGCATAGAAAGGAACTCACTGCATGGCCACTTTCTAGTTGACAACAGCAAACAAAACACTCGGATGGATTCAATAAAGTTCCAGTATTGGCTTCAAAATTTTCATTTGCATCATTATTGTCAACATCAAAATTTTCAAGAGCCTTTCGTCTTCTTCCCCTGTTCTGGAGATAAATTAATCATAATTACTCCAATGATTATAAATGACTTTTCAACTTGAAAACTACAAATTCTTAAATAAAGAATCTAAGCATAAATTATACAAAGGAAATATAGGCATCCCTCATTATAGTGAGCTTCACTTAGTTACAATTAAATTAAACATAATTAAACTATCAAATCACCAAAAATTTAATCTCTTCTATATTTTTGGTGTTATTTTGATAGCAGCTAATCTACATTAGATTTTGTCGATATCAGGATTAATAGATCTTACTTATCCAATTTCTCTGCAACAAGTTGCCTTCATTTATTTCATATCCATATATTCTACCTGTAGCACTCATAAGCTTCTCCATTAACTTCCACTTGGTTACAAATTATTTAACAATAATATCCTTGCACGAAAGGGATTTTCGTTTAAGGTCACTATTATATTTCCGGACCTACGGGCCATCAACTCCTAGCTCCTGTGGGGGTTTTGGAGGCCTTCAGTCCCAATTGGTTTGCTTTTAGCTTATAATTATAATCTTTATGCAGTAGTAAAAGGATTGCAGAAATGACATGCCACTTTTACAATATTTCTTTATAGACCACATTATCCGTGTTTTTCCATCTTTGCCTTCTGAGCCCATAGAGTTGCAACAGTTTAGGCGGCAAACAATTTATAATGGAGAGCAAATTTTGCAAGACAAATCTTTTTGAAAGTGTTTAGTTCATGAAAAATAAAAAGTTTATATAGCACATAGTATGTAAACGTTTACAATAAAATCAGAATCTCTGATATTGTCATCAGTTTCTAGTTAGTACCCAGTAACATTCAAATATAATTCTTGAAGTATAAGAAAAAAGGGCAAATAGAACCATGAAAATAATTTGAAAGAAATTAAAATATTGATAAGAATTGTAGAAGCAAGAAAATGAAAAAGACACCATTACCAAATTTTTCTCACAAACCCCTCAGATTTATTTCGCGAACCTCTAAGGTAGTGGTTTTCAACCAGTGTGTTGCGGATGAGGTCCAGGTGTGTAGTGAAAATTTATAAAAAAGGTCAAGCTTTGTCGCGAAAATTAGAAAAAATTAAAATATAGCAGATATGGAAGTTTTTTGGCTACTTATGCACTGTTATTTTTTCAGGGCAGCAGTGGCAGCGCTAGCGAGTAGCAATGTAGAACCAAAATTCATGCCTGTTCCAGGAAGGCATATAAGAAAGCCATATATGGTGACAGCCTCCTAGCACTAACTTGATGTTAATAAACATTTTGTTATATTTTTTGCTATAATTGTTTTATTGTTAAACTAGCTGAAAGTACCAGGCAAAAAAAATATTGAGTAAGATTTGAGAATAAAACCAAGTAATGAAACCAAGGTAATTTTTATTGTAATGCTTAATGGTATGCAATATTTCTTGTCTTCCCATCTTTTGCCCAAATAAATAAATTTTTCTAAGGCAACATAAATGCTAATATTTATTTGAGATGATTGATAGGAAATAATTATGATGATTGATTCTGAATATAATTTTGGTTTCACGACAATGTTCACCATAAGCATTCAGGCTTTTTTTATATTGTGTATCGTTAAGAGTTAGCTCATCATGAGATAGCCTGTGGAAATCCTCAGTGGCTGTAATTTTCATTTGTTCCCTTTGATTTTGTAAAGACGATGGATCATAAGGATGTGTCCCGAGATACTCATCTGACATAGAAATCCATACAAAATTGGTTCAATTCAGAAACAAATATATCAAATTTTTATTTTAAAATTACAATTATGAAGTAGTTCAATTCCTTGTCACCAACTCACAAACTCACATTTGCTCCATTATAGTATGATTCTGAGGCTAATTTACACACAAAAAATATTACATAAGTCATATGTGCAAATGTGTTGGGATTGCAGCACTGAAGGCACAGCTATTTCAATCGGCAAGTTGGCCACTCTACCATAAGCAAGAAACAAACATAAACTCCCTTCACCCTCATTTATTCTTCTGTCTGATGTGGTATTAGGCCTGTGATTAGTGCAGTGGAGTTATTTTAGATTTTTTTAACCCTTGTATCAGTGCTGGAAAATGTTATGCATAACATAACGAAATAACTGAATTATTTTGGATTAACGTAACAAAAATGTTAACAAATTTTTTTAAATAGCTGTAACGTAATGAAAACAAAAAAATATATTTCGTTAACAGACATTCGTCCCAGTCAGCGTGTCTTGAGTAAGGGAAAGGGGCCTAAAATCTCTTTCTCCGCACTTGCTTGCCCTCTGCTGGGCCAGTTTTGTAGCCTTTTCGTGAAAGGAATGCTATCCTGACCACTACCGATTGTCCTTTGGGTTTTCCTTACATTGGTAAAAGGAATGGTTCCCTGGTGTTAATCCTTCTCCAGGAAGCATGAGATAAGGAGTGTGGAGAATAAGGAAGGAAGCTTCAATAAATGTGCCGTTTGTACTTAAGGACCTCTACCATTCCCTATCCTCTCCACAGTGCCTCGTACTTCAAAAACATTCTTTTAGATTTTACACCAGAGTGGATTTTTCCTCTTTTAAAGGTTGATGCTCTGCAAGTTCCAATCCTATCATCCTCTCCAATCATGAATTCTATCCACTGTTCGTCAGTCTAACTTAATGAGGTATTTGAGAAAGGTCGAAGTGAATCTACAATTCGAACGTGTTGTCATCGTTCATTAGAGGTCAGTACTGCTTCATATCTATTATTATTATGAGATGTTAATGGTGACAGTGGATAGCTATTGTTCCCTGGAAATGAAGATTAATCAAATACAATTTCAGTTTATTTCAAACTACCAAAGACCATCACAGGGAGACATTTCACCAGCCATAAGAGAAACAAAGTTCATTCATTGTTGAAGAAATAAATTCCATTTTCATACATATTTCAATTTTATATTTTGTTTAGTATTAATTAAAGTAATTTAGTGTGGCAGCTTTCTTCATCATTATATTAAAAAATGCCGTTTTATATACCATTGTGTACTGGGTTCGATTCTGAAGACAGCAATGTCCACCATCAGCATAGGAAGGGAGTATCTGATTTTATAATGTATAAGGATAAACTCAGCAGAACCTAATGGAATGTTATTTTATTTTCTTATCCCTCATTTGCAAACTAGTACCTACCCATAAATTTTCATATATGTCTTTTTAATTTAATTCTATTTTATGAAACCTCATACAATGTCTATACTTTTACACTTCTGCTCATTTTCCATTTCTCTCAAACCCACACATCTTCCTTCTGCAGTCTTACTCCTCCCTCAGTTTACATCACACTTGTCTGCTTCCCTCCCCATTCTCTCCCATCCCTCCTCTCTCTTTCCCTATCCATTTTCTCTGTCTTTCTTCTCATTTCTCCATCCCGTTTTTTATTTCAAACTTTTTCATATTTCTTGTTCTTGCTTTAACCCTTCAGCAACGGGAGGCATTTAAATCCTATGGCATCGTATGGCCAGCTGGTATTTAAACAGAATATCAGATTTTATAAGTACCATCTTTTAAAAAAAAAAAAATTTTCATCTATATATGTTAGATGAATGAAATCTTGAAACCAATGGCTGTATAGTGTTCTGCATCTAGTATTAAATTTACAATATAACATCTTAATATTCTTTTACGTTAATAACCTGTGAAGACGAAAGACCATGCCAATTGAAATGTGTTACAGATTCCTGAATGCAATTTTTTTGGAAATAGTCATCAATATATTCGACGTTTCGTGATATCACATGCTGAAGTTCTCTGTATAGTCTTAGCTTGCTTCTCTGCTCTACTCAATGGTCTACTGCCTTTGCTTTCTTGCCTTCTTGTAAACACTGACTCTTTGGAGCCTATGCCTGGTTATTAACTCTCTCTCTCTCTCTCTCTCCGAGAGAGAGAATGTTATCGCATTTGGACGCCTAACAAAGAGAAGTATTGTATTCCTATCGTCCATTCCGTGACCACTTAGCTTAGCTCACAAAATCTTCACTGAAATTACATCCTCGAGGTTTCACAGAGACAGCACCAATATACAATGATTTGTTGCCTCTCGAGCTTGTTTAGTCTTGAGAATATGAAGTGTTCCTTCGAATGAGAGCACGATGAGATATCAGAAGATTTATCACGAAGAAAACAGGGAGGGTCCCTTCCATCACTGAGAAAGAGACGCTCTAGAACGATCCGTTTTCATTTCGTCTCTTGCCTCTTTATGATACTAACCTACTCCAGTTCAGCTGTGTTCCAAGAATATACACACGTTTATTTAGTTATTTGCATAATGTCCATTTAGTTTTTTACAAAGTACAGTTATATTTTAATATACTATATATTTTTTCCGTGATTCGATAATATTCCTTTTTTGTTAGTAAAAATTCTGAAAACTGCAATCCCTTAGTACATAGTCATGGCGAGTGGGAGTAGAACTGGTGTGAGTGATGAAGACATGCAGGGGATATTGGAAGAATCTAGTGATTTATCAAGTTTTAGTGATGACGAGAGTGAAACCGATAGTGACAGTGGCTCTAGTGTTGTAGATGACCTTGCAGTAGTAGATGCTGTAATTGATCAGCCCAATTTCAATGATGAGTAAAAGTTTGAAGATTTCATTTGGGAGACCATGGAAAATTTCCCTGGACGACCCGAAAAATTTTCTGAAGAGTGTGGTCCCAAGCTTGCGGCAAAGGGTATAGTAGATATTGTTGAGTGTTTTGAACTGTTTTTTGATTAAGAATTTATTAAAATTATAGTTGAGGAAACAAATAGATATGCCGAACAACATATGAATAATAGAGGTAATTTTTTTTCTTTACGTTCTCACATGAAGTCATGGGAACCTGTGAGCAAAAATGAAATATATGTAACCATTGGTATGTTTTTGTTAATGGGAATAGTACAGAAACCTACCCTATGTAGTTATTTTTCAAAGAGAAGAGTTATGTGTACACCTTCCTTTGGCGATGTAATGTCGAGAGATAGATTTGAATTGATCAACAGGTTCTTATATTTTACAGACAATGAAAAAAAGGCTGATTACAAAGCCCCCCAAAATTGTTCAAAATATATCCCGTTTTATGACACCTAAACAATAAATTTCAGTCTTTGTACTTACCTGAAAAAAATATAGCTATTGATGAATCTCTAACTTTATGGAAGGGACGACTCTCAATTCGACAATACCTGCCTCTAAAAGCCTCAAAATTCGGAATTAAAACCTTTGAATTGTGTGAATCTGTGATGGGATATTTATGGAATTTTTTAGTATATACAGGAAAAACTACTACAATTGAAACTCCTTTCATAATAGCATCTACTTCAAAAACAGCTGCCATTGTTCTCAAACTTATTGAGCCACTTCTTGGTAAAGGATACACTGTATGGATGGATAACTTTTATAATAGTCCAGCTTTAGCTAAAATTCTAAAATATAATTCCACGGATTGTGTGGGAATGCTAAAATTAAGCAGAAAAGACATACCTGTAGTATTGAAGGAAAAAAAATTAAAAAGGGGAGAGACAATTGCAAGGCATGCAGGTCCCATTTCTATCATCAAGTGGTTTGATAAGAAAGTTGTCACCATGATATCTACTTATCATAATGATGATAAAGAAAGCATCATCATTAGGGGAAAAGAGGCCAAGAAACCTGTGTGTGTGCTTGACTATAATAAGTATATGGGGGTGTTGATCAAAAAGATCAAATGTTACAAGCATATTTGGTTGAAAGGAAACGTACCGTTAAATGGTACATCAAATTATTCAAAAGACTTTTAAATTCTGCTGTTTTAAACTCACTTATTATATATAATAAAAATAATGCAAATATGTGGAGCATTTAGAATCCAGTTAATAGGTCTATTTTCAAAGTATGCTGTAATTAGAGACGGGAATGCCGCAAGTCGTAGGTCATCAGATAATACAGTTTCAAGATTAACAGAAAGACATTTTATCAGGAAAGTGCAACCAACAGGAAAAGAATCAAGACCACAGAGGAGATGTGTTGTCTGTATGAAAAATGGTAAGAAAAAAGACACGGTGTACTGCTGCAGGGAATGTGACGTTGGACTCTGTTTAGAAGAGTGCTTCGAGATCTATCATACAAAACTGAATTATTAAGGTAATTAAAACATTTTATTGCTAAAGTAGTTTAGTATATTGTGCATGCAAATAATGTCTTAAGTTAAATTTCCCTCAAGTAGACAAAAAATTGGATGTTAAAATCGTAACTTTCGAAATCAATTTTTACAATGTTAATAAGAGCCAGATGAACAAAAGAAATTGTTTAAATTCCTAAAAATATAAGAAATTATCCGTGTGATTAATTTCTAATAAAAGAAAATATTACGAACTGATAAAGTACAGAATAAAAAAGATGTGAGAAAGAGTTTTTTTTGCAGTTTTCCATTCATGTACACTAAAAAAATTATATAAGTCAATTTAAGAGTTCACAAAATGTATTCTATTTATAAAATTCAAATAAAAAATCATTCCTCAGTGTTAAACAAAAATATCATTCTATAAGAAATGTTTATAATCAAAACACGGCAAATTAAAAGAGTCGTGGCAAGGGTCTGTACGTGGTACGGATCCCGGTGCCAAGGAAAGAAACCTAGGTCCGTACCACGTACGCTGAAGGGTTAAATAAGGATAATTTTGGTCATTATAGTTTTCAAAGCTAGCATCAAAATAATGCTCTGAAAAAGCATTGAATCGTGCATTTTACCATACTTTCCTGAATGGAAAATAAGCTTATTGTTTCGTTGTTGTCTTTCTCTCCCCCTATTAACTTATGAACCGATTGACCGATTTTCATGGTATTTGGTGGATAACTTTGACCACTGGTGGGTGACCAGTCGAGAAAATTTTTTTTCTGATATTTGAAGTCGTGAGTTCGATTCCAGAAATTTTCCTCTCATTCAGTTTACATAAGAAATGTGAAATCCACCATGCAATGTCTTTTTCTTTAAGTGTTAAAAGAAGGGAATCGTACTATTGACACAGGATTTATACTATTTTCTGCAAAAAGAAATAAATATTTCAATTTTTATCATAGAATTTTACTTATCGAATGTATTTATTCAAATTCCACGTAAGTTAGCTATTTTAGAAGAAAATGCTTCAATTTTAACATGTATTTCTATTCAAATGCAAAATAAAAGAAGTATTAAAAACTAATATGTATATAAAGTACAGGGTGTCCATAAAGTCCTGTTCCTATTTTAAAAAGTACTTATATCACAACCATAAGAAATAGAGCAATGCAGTCTTATGCAAATTATTATAAAACTCAAAAAAGTTTATGTGTTTCAATACACCATTCAATACACCTCAACATGTGCACCCCTAGTGGCCCTTAGCACATTAAGGTGATATTCCACTTCTTGCCATGTATGGGCTAGCATATCAACACCTACAGTTTTGATTGCTTCAGTTATCCCTGTGTGGAGGGTTGCAAAGTTATTAACGGGTGTTCTGTACACAAAATCCTTGACGTGCCCCAATAGGAAGAAGTCTAAGGGCGTGACGTCAGGGGAGCGTGGGGGCCAGGTGACTGATCCATCATGGCCCATCCATCTGCCAGGAAATTTTTCATCCAGAAAATCCTGAACATTCATACTATAGTGTGGGGGCACGTCATCTTGTTGAAAAATGATGAATGGTTGCAACTCTTCCAGCTGAGGGATCAGGTACAGCTCGAACATGTCGAGATAAATGCCTCCTGTGATGCTCTTCTCAGCAAAGAAATATAGACCTATCACCCTATCGTGCATGAGCCCACACCAAACGTTTAACTTTGGGTTATCATGAATGTGTTCATGAATGTCATGAGGGTTTTCAGTACCCCATATCCAAATGTTGTGGCGATTAACATGTCCAGACACGTGGAAAGTGGCTTCATCAGAGAATAGCACCTTTTTTAGGTATTCGTTGTCTTCATCAATTGAGGCCAGCATGGAAAAAGTGAATGCATAGCACAGAGGAAGGTCATTTGGCTGCCAAGCTTGGACAATTTGCACTTTGTATGCATAAAGACGTAATCGCTTATGCAAGACTTTATGGATTGTTGATCTTGGTAACTGCAGCTCACGTAAAGCACAACAAATCGACTTTTGAGGGCTGCATTGGAAATCTCCTTGGACATTTTCAATGGTTTCTTGAGACACACGTGGACGTCCACTTCGAGGCAGGTCATTCACACTACCTGTTTCTTGAAAATTCTGAAACCACCTCCTGATACTTTGTTTGGAGGGAGGATCCTTTCCGTATTTATGGCAATAATTTCGGTGCACTGAAATTACAGATTTTGACTCTGCAAATCAGATGACACATTCAGCCTTCTCCTGTGGGGTCACCATTTTTATTCAATTACAGCCTGTAAAAAACCAAAAAACACTTTTTGGGTTTTATAATAATTTGCATAAAACCGCATTGCTGTATTTCTTTTGGTTGTGATATAATTAATTTTTCAAATAGGAACAGGACTTTATGGATGTATATTAAAAGTGACACTGAGATACGGCGTTCGCGACATAATATTAAACTCTTTTAGTTATAGCGGGAGCAAGAGACACAATTCTGTTGCTTAAACGCAGTGAGTGATCAAGAGATCATGAGCAAGCTAGTGAAAGCATAAGTCTTACCAAAATGATAAACCCTAATCTACTGAAATTAAAGAATTTTTTAAAATTGGTTCTCCCTTTTTACTTTCTCTATATATAGTATAGGGGAAAATATTGTTTTCAGGAAAAAATCGATTTTGAGACTTCAACGGAAACATGTTTTGAGGTCTCCTGAACACGTTTTGACCATTTTCTCGATGATGTTGTGTGTGGTAGAAATATTTTGGGTGCTCTAACTCAAAAATTATTAATCAGATCAATGCAAAATTTTATATTTAACATTTTTATGAAAGTGACAAGAGTTGATTAGTATTTGATAAAAATTGGCCAACCGGAAGTGAGTATTTACTCTTGTCACATCCGTTATTTTGAAATATTTGCTTTAATATTTGCTATATGTAAAAATGTAATGGCATAAAAGTTGTAAGAAATTTAATTTTCTATATACTTTGTTTGAAACATTTTTCCATATAATGCATTGTTTAAGAGATATCTTAAAAAATAAATATTTTAGCCGCCACTACAATGCCACCTACCAATGACTATTGATAAGAATTGACGCTAAGTTACATCTTAGTAATGCTCCTTTTTATTTTCTTAATTGTTGGAGCTTTGCGGTTATATCCAATATCAGAAGGCTATGGTTTGAGTTTATTTCTGTTCTTTGTCAAGTCTAAAATTTTCTCGTAGTTTCTTAAAATATTTATTTTTGTGTAACCTATCTGGAGTTTTTAGAAATATTACAGGTATGGAGAAAGTCATGCGGTGGCCACATCAGATTTTTATCAACTGTGTTGGAAATAGACTGCAAAGTAAAAAATTCATATGAATGTAGTCAGATCACACTGGAAGCATTAAATTAAAGATTTCACAATAAAATGCTATTAATTAAAATTTAATAGTATTCTTTTCATCATGACAGTAATTGAATACCCGCATTGTTAAAGATTCCAAATTTTTCTATTTTATACAAAAAATTACCTTCATTCATGGTAATTTGGAGTGGTTTAAAATTTTGTCTTACAAATAATTTACTTTATTCTTTTATATAAAAAATAAAGCTATTCCCGGGTTAATATCTCAAATCTAACTAATCTTGAAATGTAATACTGTAAACCCATGCATGATTTCTATATATTTCTTATGAAAAGAAAGAATGACACCAAAAATGACCCCTAAAGAGAACAAATATTGGAATTTGGATAATTCTCTTTAGTTTTTTCTGATGACCGATCACTCTACCAAATTTTAGGTCTGTAACAGGAGCATGTTCTCTGAGCTACAATCAGTGCAACCGACTGACGGGTTGAAGTATGATCTGGTGCTTTACCGGTGGATTGATTTAAGGAATTCCTCTCGGGTGCACAACCTGGTCAAAGTTTGATGTAACATCGATGTTTCGACAGTTGACTCCGCCATCTTCTTCAGGATGTCTAAAACGTGTTTTTGGCCACTATATATACTTCTCCTAGGCCGTAGTTGTCTGATTGGCCCACCCACCAATCAAATTTCGTCTTCCCGTCCACCAATCAAATTTTGTCTTTCTTCTCAGATTTTTCGGAGAACCGGTTCCCAGGTTCTGCTGAGCGAGTACCCCGAGTCCCTATTGAGTTTATTATCCCCAACGTGGATCTCAATGGCTTCTTTGACCAACCAGTCCCAGAAGCCATTGGAATGTTGTAGCCTTTTCGTTTTTTCCCCAGTTAATCTTTTGGTTGTGGCTGAGGCTGTGCTCGGCCACAGCGGATTTATCAGGTTGTCCCAACCTTATGCATCTCATGTGCTCTTTTATCCGGGTTTTGATGGTGCAGCCTGTTTCCCCGATGTATGAGGCACCGCACTCACATGGGATGTTGTAGACCCCCGGAGTCATTAATCCGAGATCATCCTTCACTCGGGCTAGATGGTTTCTTAGTTTCCCCGGCGATTTGTGCACTGTCTTGATCCCATGCTTTCCCGGTATCCTCGAGATCTTGCCGGATATAGTGGAGACGTAAGGTAGACAAGCAGTGGTGATGGGTTTTTCCTCCTCCTTCATGGATTTTTCTTTTTTCATTCGACCGTTGGCCCTTTTCAGAGCCATCAAGATGTCCTCTTGGTGGTAACCATTCTGCCATAGCGTCGTCCTCAGATGGTTTAACTCTTTGGGCAGATTCTCCTTGTCGGAGATGGTATGGGCCCGGAAGGCCAAAGTGGAGAGAACTGCCCAGTGTTGTGAGGGGTGGTGGTGACTGCTAGTATTTAGGTACAGGTCGGTGTGTGTTGGTTTTCTGAACATACTGTGTCCAAGGGTGCCATTGCTCTTGCGACGCATGAGGATGTCAAGAAAAGGTAGACACCCATCTTTCTCCATCTCCATCGTGAACCTAATGTTGGGGAGGAGACTATTGAGGTGCTCGAGGAACTGAGAGAAGGTGTCCCGTCTATGTGGCCAAACTAAAAAGGTGTCATCCACATAACGGAAGAAGCACTTTGGTCGTAAAGGGGCTGAATTGAGGGCTCTCTCTTCAAAGTCCTGCATGTAGAAGTTCACTACTGCAGGGGAAAGGGGGGACTCCATGGCAACGCCATCATTTTGTTCGTAAAACTCTCCCTTGTAGAGGAAGTAAGTGGACATCAACATGTGGTGAAAAAGTTTGACGGTTGGTTTATCGAACAGAGGTTGGAGGAGGAGCAAAGTGTCCTTGACCAGAACCCTCGTGAATAAAGAGATGACATCAAAGCTGACCATGATGTCATTAGGTTGCAGATGTAGACGTGAAATGATGTCCACGAAGTTTCGTGAAGCGTAACGAAAAACAAAATAGCTTTTTTGGCTATAACAAAAAATGTAACGAATCATTTTTTTTTTCATTTGCCATTTGTAATAAATCAAAAGCGGGAAAATACATGTGCTAAAAATGTTTTTAAAAAATATCTGATGTGGCCACCACATGACTTTCTCCATACTTGTAATATTTCTAAAAATTCCAAATGGGTTAAATGATAATAAATATTTTAAGGAACTGCGAAAAAAATTCAGATTTTACAAAGAACTGAAATAAACTCATACCATAGCCCAGGACTCCCACCAATTTTTTTCTAAGTCCTGTTAATTCCGTCAAAATATCCTGTTAAATCCTGTAGTATGTAATATCTTGGTTTTTTTATGCAAAATTTACAAATTTATGTTTTAAATATTTTCAGCATCTGTATTACATGTTTTGAGTAAAATTATTTACAACTGTTTATGCATAGCCCTGCAATTTAAATTAAATCATACTTTTGTGGATGAATTTTAAATTTATTCTGCATTACAAATCAACAGTACAGCATTGATTCAACAAAATTAGACAAAATGAACAAATTCCTACTTCTTTAATTTCCTCACCTTTTTCCTCATATCATCTATTGTCCCAAAATCTGCTTTCTAGATGAACACTGCATCAAAATATTTAGCATTGGTGGTTCGAGTGCTGACCTGTGTGCACTTGTATTAAGTTTCAAGTTACTAAAAACTCTCTCCACTTCAGTATTGCTATGAGCATTGACTTCGCAAGTCTTCAAAGTAATGGAAATTGTGATTTCCATCTTCTTTATATTATGGCATCTTGTACCAATATGTGTCAATATAGTTGGAACAAACTACGGATTGCAGGTGATTCCATTGAATGTAGGCAATAAACTCAGCATTAAAAAAGTCTAGGTCACCATCGTCAAAAATATTTGGAAACTCTTAGTCAGCGTTTTAACTTTTTCTCAATCTCCTGATGTTTTCTTTGTTGGGTGTATTTGTGTGTATTTGCATTCATACGAATACTAAAAAGAGGGTTAAAGAAAAAATATAAATATGCCTTTAGTTGCTGATCCAGTTCAACAGCTTGGCTTTGAATTCAGTCTCACATTAGGTAGCAAGTTACTGCACTTCATCCAAACTATATTAACATACATACGTACTTATGGAACAATTTCACCAAACCAGACATTATTTACACAATTTGTATTACAGGCATCCCTTGATTTACAAGTGTTCGGTGTACGTGTTTTCGCATATGCTCGATTTTATTTTTAGCACCATTTTTTTATGCCATTAAAGCAATTTTATTCTTACAGCTATTTTTCAATATACAGTCATGTATTTGCATGAATGCGATTCGTTATGCTTACAGTATGTACCATTAATATTTTTATTATTATTATATTACGTAGATTCTTGCCCATTAATCGTCCATGCAGTGAAACCATTTATTGCATCTTACGACAGAGCAGGGTTTCCCAGGAGTTGCTACGGTAGTAGAATCTCTTTTCTTATTCCTATCTTTATGGTAATAATGCACTTGAGCCCACTCTTTTTGTCCTGAAAAGGGATTTTCTTCTAGAAAGTGATGCACTGTTATCGGTCAACAACTGTAACAGGGGAAACCCTCGCAAAAGTATTCATTGAGCTGGGTGAGAAGAATATATTTGTATAGGAAGTTTCACTAATCAAAGGAGCTTCAAGACATCTGTAATTTATGGTAGAAAATCAATGCACAAAAAATGAAGGAATTGTAAAAGTGGATGCTGCACAAGACACCATGCTTGAGTGGCTCAAATGCTCATTAAATAAACTTTGAAGACATTTCTAAGTAGAACACCTCTGCTCAGAAACGTAAACAATGCCTATTACATTATTTTCAATAGGAAAAACATTTTCGATTTATTAGTTTTTGGTTTACACAACAATTTCCAGGAATACAACTCTCGTGTAAATCGAGGGATACTAGTATTCGCATAGAAATATTAATACTCGCTGAATTTCTTAGTAGTTGATGGGTTTTTAAGCAAACAGCTCAGATAATATCCGAATTTCTCCTTACAGTAGAATCCTGATTATCCGACCTAATCGGGACTGAGAGGACGTCGGATAATCAAAAATGTTGGATAATATGGAAGGTTAATAAAAATATCGAAAATAATTGCATATTAACAAAATATATATTTTTCATCTTTTTATTCATTATAAATACAATATGAAAGAATGTAAACAGAAATAAGAAATAAATAACACAAGATACACTGTATAAAAATATGTACATTAATGAAAAAATTATGAATGTTTATTTTTTAAAACTGGTAATAGATAATTGTTTTAAATTCTTCCTTTTCTTTGTGGCAATATTTTTCCAACACCTGAAGAATAGTATATAGCGGTCACCTCTTCTTGTTGTTCAATGTAAATAAGTGCTATTTTGATAGCTCTCAATCTGTCATTACGACTAATTTTGGGGACATTTTCTGCTTCTTCACTACCATCATCTGAATTATTTTCGTCAACACAATTCACAAGATTTACTATGTCGTTATCAGTCAACTCTTGTTCCTCATCTTGATGCATCCATTCTCCTCTTATGTCATCGTTATTTGCCTCTTCACAGCCTGGGATTGACCATAATAAAGGAACAAAATCATTGCACATTTCTTCTGTGATTTCCTCCACTGATGTGCTTGTGCTTTCTCTTTGATTTTCTTCATCAAGTAATTTTCTCCATGAAAGAATTAGTGTTTTTGTTGAACTTCCTCCCAAGCTTGAGCCACCCAATAAACAACTTCTTTGAGGTTTATTTTCTTAAAATATTCTAATATTTCTTTTCCATCATCGAGCACCTGCACCAGTGAAGTAAGAAGAATATGCCAATATTTCTTCTTAAATGTTTCCAGAACACCTTGGTCCATGGGTTGACATAATGAAGTGACATTTGGTGGTAAAAATATCACCCTTATATCCCCACATTTTAGTTCATTAGAATGAGCAGGTGTATTATCAACAATAAGAATTGCTTTTCTTTCAAGATTTTTTATTTAAAAAAAAATTTCTACTGAAGGGACAAACTGTGTGAAAAACCAGTTCTGGAAAATTTCCGAGTCCATCCAGACAAGACGTCGGATAACACGTAATGCCGGATAATTGGGATTCTACTGTATATATCCGTCAATCACGAAAAATTTATCAGTTTTTCATTTTAAAAATCCGTAAAAACAGATAAAATTTATGAAAATGGCAGCCCTGCCATTGCCTTCTGATGGTTCTATGTCAATTTGTAGCGGGCAATTTGTTGCGGACAATTCGTCGCGTGACAAATTCGTCGCAAGGCAAATTCGTCATATGTTGAGGAAATAGGAAATATTTTTGTTATTTTCAATGTCACGATTTGCATAGTGAAATCCCAAGTTGCGCATTGGCAGTGAAATGTCCAGCCGTACAAGATGCAGATAAATTTTCATCCGACTTTGCTTTTCATATGCTATAAAAATATCTGGCAATACTTTCTTGGTAAATACTCTTCTCACTCAAACATATGTAAGTTTTTCCATTTTTCTTTCCCTTATAACAGCTTTCTGACTACTCTTCCAGTATTGCAGCAGAGATAACCATGTATAAACATGAAATAAAATACAAATGAAAGTGTTATGCCGGACCCTCTGTCAATCCAGAATCCATGTATTGATGAATCGAGGAAAAGAAAAAGGATCTCATAATTTTAACTCTCCGTCAGCTATTTAGAATGAAACAAAATAAGATAACATATATTAGTAAGATATCTGGGAAAAAATTGAAATCTTACACCAAAACCAAAAGCCGACTTTCTTTTAGTTAACGAACACCTGTTCCCATTCTCCTATATTCACATCCGTTCTCCCCCATCTCTCCAATGCATCATCGCGGCCAACGCACGTAACATCTCAAGCAAGGCCTCTGATTGGGTAGCGTCAGTTCTCAACATCTGTAATGCGTGCACAGAAATGCACGTTAAGACTTTTCCACATTTTACTTAGAATTCACTTTCCGTCATCCCCTCCTCCATAGTGTCATTCTTTTCCTTTACCTTATCTTCCTCCGGTTTTTCCCTTTTCCTTCCAACTTCCCTCCTCCCGCTAATCATCTAGGGCTCCCAGTGTTATCCACTCTCTCTCCCATTCCCTCCCCAACACACCTTAACCCCACCTCCCATCTGCCTCCCATCTCCCCCCCTTTCTCCACCTTTTTGTTTCCTTCCCAACCTCCTGTTTCTGGCCATATATTTTTTGATTCTTGTTGCCTAATTTATTCGGAAATTATGAGGCATCATCAACCCTTACACTAAATATGGTGTATTGCAGGATTAATGAAGAAAAGAAATTTCTATTTCCTCAACAATTCCTGAATGTGATTAATTTGCCATGCGACTGCACAGGCACACTTAGGGAGAATAGGAAAAATAACCCACCGGAAGTTGTGACCGCCAAGTTGAAGAAAGGGCAAGTTATCAACCAGTATAATAAAAAAAATGTGTGTACTAAAATGGAAAGATAAGAGGGATGTGCTCATGATATCTTCAGAATTTGATGGGAAAATTGTTGAGGTCACAAATAGAAGGGGAATGAAGAAATTGAAACCGAATGTTGTTGACAAATATAACAAATTTATGGGTGGCATCGATGAACATGACCAGATGATGGCCTATTATCCATGTGAAAGGAAGAACCTAAGATGGTACAAAAAATTAGGCATCCAAGTCTTTCAAATGATGCTATTGAATTCCTTTCATTTGTATAATATGTTCAGCAAGATATCGAAATTAGATTTTTATAGCTTTCGGTTGGCAGTAATAAGCAAGTTGTTGAATATTCCTACCAAACAAGCAACTAAATCCCGACCAGGGAAATATGTTGACCCTTTCCCAAAATCTTTCAAAACGAATGTGAAGTGGAAAGTTTTACGGAGGTGCTGCAAGAACTGCCTAAATGGTTATGTCAGGAAGGACACAAATTATTATTGCCCTGATTGCACAGAAACTCCTGCACTCTGCATGGAATGTTTGCCGAATACCACAGCAAAATGAAATGAAATATTCTGTAAATAAAATGTTTAATTCCTATATTATTGTGAATTATTTGATTATGTATTTGTTGTACTTGTAAATATATTAAATTTGTTTTTGCAAATAAAATTGTAATTTTCAATGCTAATTTTATGTAGATATATTGAAAGTTATTTGTTATTATATCTGCTTTTGAGAACTCTCAAATACATACGGACCAGAAAAAGGAATGGTTAATGGTAGATGGGTTTACGACTCCTGTGACATCGACCCGGAGAGAGAGAGAGAGGTTAGTTTAGGTGCTTTCTCTTTCTACTGTGTTGCCACAGCTTGTAAATGGACAATGCAAAGGGGCTGAAGATCTTTGAGAAGTGGCCGATCTCTCTTCCTATATAAGCAGAGAAAAGGACTTGGGAATATTTTTTTTACTTTTTGCAAGGCGTGGCTTTTGTGACTGGAGGGAGACTGCAAAATGGGAATTCAAAACAGAGTAGAATAATTGTAAATTTCTAAACAAATTCTTATTCTCTTCCAGTATCCCTATAAGAATATATTGCTTGTTTGTAAGACTTGGAGATAACAAAGTAGGCGCTGAGTATAATTGATCTATTTGAGAAACGGAAATAAAGTGAGCATGCATCAAGTGCCCCTGACAAAAACGAAAATTAAAAATTAGTATACTATTTTTATCGGATATTTAATATTGAATAAACAAATAGTTTTAAAAAGAAAATTAAGGATCTGTAGAATTAGGAGTCGAGGAAATGAATCCGGGTTCCTAGATTTCCTGTTTGGAGAACCAGGTTCGAATCCCGGTCAAGACAATTTTTCCCAATAAACTCGAATTCATTTGCAATGCCAATGTAGGGCATAATAAAGACAACCTGTAGAAAAAACATAATTTTCTTACATTAACATGGATTTAATTAAGAATATCAAACTTGAAAATTTGGCTCCTAGGGAAAGACCATCAATAATTAAAGGCAGCGAACGTGTTAAACAAGGCATATAGGAAAACGTTTCAAAAAAACATTGTATAAAATTGAATTTCATACAACTTTTATTCCAGTACTTTTTTATATCGATCAAGTAAAAAAAGCAAATATAAAAAAAAACAAATAAGTGACAGGAGTAAACACCCACTTCCAGTTGACCGATTTTTACCAAATACTAATCAACTCTTGTTACTTTCATAAAACTGTTAAATATAAAATTTTTAAATAGGAAGCAAAGCAAAAGCAAAAAGGTTAACAAAAGTCACTGAAACAGCTGTTCCCAAACTTTATGCATCCGTGACTCCCTCTTAAGGAAGTTTACCTTTTAGTGAACCCCTTAACCCAATACATCAACCAAAACTTAAATGTAATATTAATTTGAAAATATTAATTTATTTGCACAAAAATTAATTTTATTCTAAATATATTCATACAAAATAAAATGAATAAATAAAAACTTTCTATCTTCATGACCCTCTGGAAACATTTTGTGATCCCTAGTATTTGAACCACTGCATTAACCCTTTGACTGCCAAAACAAATGACAAAAAGACTTTTACATTCATGATATCGGAATACCTAGTGTAAATCAGCAAAAAAGTAACTTTAACTCTCAACAGAAAACTGAGCATACAACATGTGCCATCTATTGGCTATATGTTCGCGGTGAAAAATCAGGAGATACTATGAGCAATGCTGGCAATTTAGCAGATTGTTCGCACTTAGGGTGATGTTGGCACATTAAGGGTTAATCAACAAAATCTAAAAACAAAACCAAATGGATTTCACATCTTCAAGCAGCCATTCAAACATTATTTTACTCTATACAATATCTCATTAAATTCTCTGTCTCTGCAGAATGGATCAGAAAAGCAAGTTTCCGAAACATTACAAAGTACAATTTCAGAATGTTTGGAAAGAAAAAATTTCTTGAGAAAATATTTCTCTAGGATATGAACAAAATCAAAAACATACAGCTGTAGAATTATATTTCTTTCTAGAATGTCTTAGCTTCTTCAATAAAATGTTACCTATTAACAATGATCAATTCTTTATATTCATGAGAATATGCTAGTATTTTTAAATTAGAACAAACCATAGCACATGATTACCACTCATTAATGTTAATATGGAGAAAAAAACTATCATCATTTGGATTCCAGCCACAACATAAGCTTTATATTTCATTTTTTAATGTAACCGGTATCTTATTTATTAAAACCAGAATGAGTACAACATTTCAATAACATAAATGATCAAAACCACACAGGTGGTATCATTAAAATTAAAATCCAATAGTATAGCATTTCAAGAGCTAAATGTAATCAATCAAAAGAAAGTTATGGACATTTTCCATTTTTCTTCAGGGCTTAGTTATGACTCATTTTTACTTTATAAATCATGCCAAATAATTTTTTAATTAGAATGTTTAGGCATAATATATATTTCTAAATTTGAAACTCAATTCCCAGAATTGGATATTAATAAAACTTACCTCTTTAATACTTGACTTTCTCTTTTTACTTAATTTAAAAATTGTAGGTACAGCATTTGCCTTCAATTTCTTTTTACCATCTACACGAGTCACTTCCCATTGATTCTCTGCAAAGTGTTTCTACAAATAGGAAAAAATTATTATTTTCTTCAAAAAGGTGAACGAATCCATCATATTCAAACAAACCATTGCTAAATGAGAATAATGAATTTTCATAACTAAAAAAAATTCTACAAGATGAAAATGGACAGATATAATAAAAAAGTATTCCATTTTGTATGTAGTTATGTATATAAACACACATTCAAACATGAATACTCTTAACTTGCCAAAAAATATACTAGTATCATCATATCATTTATTATCAGGAGGTAATTACATTTATAATCATAACCTTGTCAAGTTGTACAAAGTAGCAAATATATACATAGTAACACAAAAGGCAATACGAATACAATACAGTTATAAAACAACCAGAAAATAAAATTATATACTTTTACAATAACCAGGAGAAGGTCACGATAGCGATGGCAGTGCTGACAGCGACAAGAAATGGAACTACCATTCCACTGGAACTGGGTTGGACCAGGGAAATTTAAAGATGACTGAACATTCTACTCATCCCCCCCCCCCCCTGGGTAGGGTATGTTTGGTGAAGTGTTATTGGTTCCTTCCCATGTTGTGTTCACCCCCTCGACTTGGGTTGAGTAGCATTCATCTTCATATATATCACTCGAAATACCTCCGACCATGGAGCAAATGTGGCGAGCCGTTAAGCGGAGGAACAAGAAGCTTTGCAGAATAAATCAGAAATATGTGTATGGACTGTTACATGGCGGAGTTCATGTCGAGACATCAGTTGGGCGATGAGGACGCCTTCAATCAAATCCTTCAAGATACTGCCGCCTACAGCCCTTCGAACATTCATTCCTGATAATTTATATATCACATATATGCCAGTCCGTTCAAATAAATACACCTTTATATTGCTCCTTACTGAAGTTGTTCCATTAAATGCATATCCCATTTTCCCTGGTCTAACCCAGTTCCAATGAAGTAATAGTTCCATTTCTTGTTGATGTCTTGATGCCGTCGCTGTTGTGACCTCTCCCAGTTATTGCAAATGTACCAAAAACTACTCTAAATCAAGATGCTCAGCAACACTGTTGTTCATTCTAAAAAAACTCCTTCAGTTAGAACAGTAGATGGTAGCTCGTAATCACTTTGGCTCCAAGTTGAACAGTTGTATAAAACTCCTTAAGCCAAAAAAATTGTAGGGTAAGCCCTATGCATTTCGCCCACTAAGTGGGCATCTTCAGGGGAGAACCTGCCTTGGCAGTGAACCTTGTTCAGGTTCTCCCCTGAAGATGCCCACTTAGTGGGTGAAATGCATAGGGCTTACCCTACAATTTTTTTTTTGGCTTAAGGAGTTTTATACAACTGTTCCTTCAGTTAGGATTCAAATTTTAGGTTGCTCAATGCCTTAATGTCACTCGGCAGATGGCTGTAAATTTTGATAACTATAACATTAAATTTTTTTAACTATTTACCTAACCTATGGAGAGGAATATCAATATCTCCTCTACCTCTAGTAAGGTTGTTGTGTACCTCAAAATGCTTCTTATACTTGCTGAGGTGGTTTTTAACATGCATTGCACAAGTATACATATATGTACTGACATGGCATTGGTAATATGTTCCATGATTGAAATAACTCACAATGGCTGTGCCTGTCATTGACTTGGGACATAATCCTGACTACTCACATTTGCATAAAGATAAATTAATCAATTTAAAGATGCAACAATAAAATTTTAATCACAAATCATAACTGATATTTCAGTTAGTGACCAAATTAATTATTATGGCTTTAATAATTACAAAGAAATTACTTGGCAGTTTCTCACATTATTGTATAATACTTAATGACTTACATTTTGATATTTTCAAAGCTTTTAAAAATAATACCTAGGTCCTCACATATTTTACAAACATCAACCAGTTAGTTTGAAACCTCTCATGATATATGCCATCCTGGGAAGATGGCAAAATATCAGTTAGATATTGGGGGATAAGCAAAACAGAAAAGTTTAGGAAAACAATCATAAAAATTTCTGATATGTACAGAAACACAATAACCAATGGCATAATGAAAAATATATGCCTCCCCAAAAAATGTGGGAAACCAGCTATTAAATTACAGTTAATACGATTCAGGAGTGGTGTGACCCCCTGTTCATCGGGCCCACCACACACTGTGGGGGCCTTCACAATGCCCATGACAGTAATTAATTTCACATTAATAATAATTCACAGTAATTTCCAATACCTCACAGATATATGATGTATTTGTAGGAGTCCAATTCTTTCTATTGATCATTGCAGTCCATAATGCTCTTCTTTCTGGATCACGAGGAAATACCTTAAGGGAAAATCCATTCTCTGATCTATTGGAGCAACCAAATGCAGCACATCCAGGCATATCTATACTGGCAAAACAAATATAACAAATTGAAAAATAACGTAAAAATATGAAGCAGTAAGTTTGCGAATTTTTTTTCAAATTACAAAATGTTAAGTATGATACACCGATATTCTGACCAACAATTGGAACAAATAAAATGTAGGCTGTTCGTATACTTATATAAGTAACTAGAAGAATTTTGGGCGCTGAATACACTTTCACTTATTCCTGAATGAATTGGATGCTGGAAAATATTCGTTAAATTTTAACTACATTAGACGAAAATATTTTTCAATTAACAGAGGCAGAAAATAACATTATTTTCCGAATTACTTACGTGGTCCTATAGTTTGTTAATGTTATATTTTATTATACTGATATTAATTCCGACTTCTATCATAATAATTCCATTTTAAATATCTATTATTACTAAAATATTTTTAAGCTTCCCTTGTAATAAATACAGAATATGCTAAACCAAAATGATCGTTCCAGTAAGAATTGACAGATTTGTTGCCGAGTTGTCATATTACTCATAACCTCAAACTGGCTCCAAATCGTAGTCTCGATAATACATATTTTTTTGAAGTTATATATTCAAAGTATACATTTCAAGGAAAGGGTCCATATCAGCTGCACCACAAAGAACGTAAAATATAAATTTTCAAGGCTTACTGAAGAACATAATTTTTAAAAATAAACTAAAAACGCTAATCCATCGCATAAAATTTATGTAATGTTATATACGTAATAGTAATGAAAAATGACAAGACATACCTTGTGTAATCGGCTAACTTCCGATAGAACTTTCAAAAACATTCCTTAGGCAGAAACAACTTCAGCACGAAGTTGCTTACCAACATAACTGTTATTGTACCTTTTATCATTATAATGTGTCGAGCACATTCTCAGCAGCAGAAAACCTTAAATTTTAATAAATTATTAGATGTTAAGGTAGGAAATCATGTTGCTTTGTTTTGCTCCCATCGTTTGACATATGGTTGCTTAATTTTATAATTTCCCCTTAATCAAAACAAATGATTAATCTAGGGTTCTCAGATTTCATTTTTAAGAATACGAGACCACGAGGTAGTACGGGGGCTACGGAAGTTAAGCTAATGCAACTCATAAAAGAGGAAATTAATAGCGATGTACTTAACTACCGTTAAATATCATTATAAATAGCTGCTTCTTACATATATAGGATATATATCAGATATACTAGTAAAATGTGCTTGAATTCTGCAAGCATTTCATCTCACTTTAAAAAAAACATTCATTTTTCAGATAGATATTTCATCATGGGAAATATTTTTTGGTAGTTATCGGTTACCATGGCACCTTAAGCTCTCTATCACCACCTATACAGAGCTTTAGTGGCACCGTGGCACCACCACCGCAGCGCCTTGCTAGGGGCGAGATATGGAATTACGTGAATCAGTACTACATTGGAACTGGCTGGGCCAGGGGAGGGAAATTTGAACATAACGAAAGTTTTACTGAACTCCACCGGGTTGGGTAAGTTGGTGAAACTGTTTTTTATTCCTCCTCACGTTCACTGTGTTGAGAGGCGTCTCCATATAAAGAAAAAAGAAAGCAAGTGCCACAGTAACCGATAAGTACCAAAGTTTCATTTATAACTGTATTCCTTCTTTTTCTTTGAATGGAGACACCTCTCAACACAGTGAACGCAAGGAGGAATGAAAAACAGTTTCACCAACTTACACAACCCGGTGGGCTCGAGAAAAACTTTCGTTTATGTTCAAATTTCCCTTCCCTGGCCCAACTGAGTTCCAATGGAGTACTGCCATGGAAGAAGGTGAAGGGGAATTCCCCTTCTTCCATGGTAATCTTGCCACATTCAGTGCCTTATATTTCCATATCTCGCCCCTAGCTAGGCGCTGCGGAGGTGGTGCCACTAAAGCTCTGTATAGGCGGTGATAGAGAGCTTTAGGTGCCATGGTGACCGATTAAGTACCATTTTTTTAATTCTAAAGATTTCACCTATGCACAGATTTTCGTTCTTTCCTAATGTAACAATAATAGAGGAAAACAACCCTTAAAATTTGCAATTTTAAGAATAGTATACTTTTTCCACAGTAGGGTACTAAAGCCACTCATTTCCGCCAAATTTTATAGTTGTAGCTTATCTAGAAGTGAAATAATATTTATCATTTTGTTTAAATTTTAAAAATATTTAACGGCCGCAACAACATATTCATCGAGATTTTTAAATGTTTATTTGGGTGTGCACTGAGCTCTAAATAACTTTAAAATTTCAGCTCCAACACAACATTACTTTTTTCACAATTCTCTAATATTTCCTGTTTTTGGATTTTAACATCGTTATAAGTATATGGCATAATTGCATTGTAATACAATACACTGATTCTCCTTAGAAGTACTAAATTAAAACTATTATTATATACAGTTATTCAACCCCCATAATTGAAAGGAGTAGCATTCTTTTATTTAATAAAATATATTGCGTTTTAAAATAATGAGGTCATCAAATGTAATCATCTTTGGTTGAAATCAATGGGACATAAAGAATTTCCCTATTAAAAAGCATTAAAGCGATGGTGTTATAATACGGAATGCCAATTCCCATTGAAAAGCATTGTCCTGGTTGCTATGGTAGCTGAAGTTCTTTGTTGTTGAGCATCTGTTTTTTCCGATTAAAAACATTTTTCTTCGTCAATTCGGCACCGATTTGAATTTTGTCTTAAAAAATAAAAAACCTCATTATTTTAGCTATAGAATTGTTTTCCTCCAGAGTTTCTATCTGAATTATAACTAATTTCATAATCTAATGCGGCCACCACATGACTTTCTCCATATCTGTAATACAATTTCTAAATACCCATTACAAATAGGTTACATAATAATATATATTTTAAGAAACTGCGAGAAAATTTAAGACATTACAAAGAACAGAAATAAACTCAAACAATGGTCTTCTGATATTGGATAAGCCACAAAGCTCTAACAATTAAGAAAAGAAAAAAAACGTTACTAAGATGTAACTAAGCTTCAATTGTTAACAATAGTCATCGGTAGGTGGCGTGGTGGTGGCAGCTAAAAATATAAGATATCTCTTAAACAATACATTATATGCAAAAATGTTTCAAACAAAGGTTGTATTAAACTTCCAACAACTTTTATTCCAATAAATTTTTACACATATCAAATATTAAAGCAAATATTTCAAAATAATGGATAAGTGACAACAGTAAACACCCACTTCCGGTTGACTGATTTTTACCAAAAACTAATCAGTTCTTGTGACTTTTATAAAAATGTTAAATATAAAATTTTGCGTTGGCCTGATTAATAGCCCTCCCTAAGGACTGCAGAATCTTACAGAGGTGGGAGGATTTGTGTACTCTTATGAACCAAAGAGCTATGCAGGCGGGAGATAATTCTCCTGGTAGAACCATCCAAGCCGGAATGGTCTGAGGGGAAGAGTCAGATTAAGAAGCAGTCTTGGAGGTTTTACATCCCCCTTTGCAAGGGCAGCAGCTTGCAAAGTACCTCTGTAGGTGGTGATCATGTGGATCTGAACAGCTACAGATGTGTAATCAGTGTTGTGAAACTGCGATGAGGAAAGCAAGGGGAAACTACCTCATTATATTTCGCATGATAGGCTAAAAAGCTGCAAATACCTAGATGGATCTCTCTGGGGTAAAATAGTCCCCAATCAGATCTCCCAGTGGGGACTACCCTAGGGGATGCACAGAGGAAATGTAACATTAATTAGAAGAAAGCAAGTAGTGAGAAATTAAGAATAGGCACATGGACTGTTAGGACTATGAATTCAGGGGGTAAACTAGAGAACTTAAAAAGGGAAATGAGAAGGAATAATGTAGGTATAGTAGGTCTTAGTGAAGTTTGGTGGGAAGGGGAAGACAAGATAAATTCAGATGAATTTAATATTATTTACTCGGGCAGAAAGAAAAAGGAAAGGGGAGTGGGGATTATTATGAGAAGAGGCATAGCTGAAAGAATTAACAAGGTAGTGACGGTTAATGATCGATTAATTGCCATAAAACCTCAGATGGAGCCAGTGGAAATGCTTATAATTCAAGTGTATATGCCAACAACTAATGCTGGTGATGATGAAGTTGATGAAATGTATGAACAGATTATGGAGATATTGGCGGAGGAGCGAAAAGTAAGGATCACCACCATGGTAATGGGAGACTGGAACAGTGTAGTCGGAGAGGGACAGGAAGATAACATAGTGGGAAAATATGGACTAGGAAAGAGAAATGAAAAAGGGGAGAAACTTGTGGAATTCTGCCATAGAAATAGACTGATTGTAATTAATACATGGCCCAGAAGGTAGGTGGTAGAATCTACGAGCATTGTAGAGCTTTTTTAGATTAGGGAGTAGGCCAGTGCGTAGGTCAATCTCGGGGTCATCAAATAACTGCGATAGTAGGTCAATACCTAGGTCGACGTTGGGACTCAATAAACTCTGCGCTAACAATAGCAATGATAACGCCTCTCTTAGAAGTCGCACCATCCATAGCACAGAAAAAATTCAGAAGCGGCTCGAAAGCGACTCATTAACAATTTTAAATATAAACTGCCGTAGTATCAGGAATAAGACAGCAGAATTTCAGAATTTATTAGAGGAAACTGAGGCAGATATAGTGATAGGCACAGAGAGCTGGCTAACTTCGGATATACACGACCGAGAAATTTTCCCCTTAAGATATAATATTCACAGACGAGATAGGGTAAATAGGAACGGAGGTGGAGTTTTTATAGCGGTGAAGGACACGCTTATCAGTTCGCCAATTGAGTTTACGGAAAACAGAATAGAAAGCATTTGGTGTACAATCAACAGGGGAGGTTTAGGAAACATCCATGTATGTGCATGCTATAGGCCGCCAGGTGCAGACGCAGAAGACATTTATGAGCTAGAGGCCCAAATCAACTCAATACAGATGAAAAATAGCAAAAGTCTTACTATAGTAGGGGGAGACTTTAATCTACCCTCGATAAATTGGCGCAGTTGCAGCTTCACACCACCCGGTAGAAATCGTGAGTCATGCGAAGCATTAATAGACATCTTCAATAAACATTCCCTTATTCAGGTAGTCAGAGAACCCACGAGAGAGGACAATATATTAGATTTAATAGCACTTAATATCCCTGAACGTGTTTCTGAAGTAGTTATTGAAGAAGGAATCAGCGATCACCGAGTAGTCCGAGTTATCTTGAACATAGCATTGGTAAAGTATCGCAAGCCTAAGCGAAAAGTGTACATATTTAAAAATGCTAACTTTGCGGACTTTAAAGAGAAACTTATTAAAGATTACGCAACTTTCAGAAAATTAGCAAGCACGAAGAACGTTGAGGAAACTTGGAAAGCTATCTTATCAGTAATTAGAACAGGTATAAATACGTACATACCAAGTAAATATATTACCGATAATGGAGAACCTAGGTGGTATAATCGGCAGGTTAGATGTGCTCTCAGGAGACAAAGAAAGCTTCACTCAAAACTTAAATGCGCCAAAAATAATGTCACAGGAGGTAATAAATACAATTTCAAACAAGTACAGAAATTGTCGGACTTGGACTAAAAAGATTATGCGCAAGGCATTAATGAACTTTAAGAAAAAGATTCTCTGTGAAAATCTAAACGAAAATCCCAAAATCTTTTGGTCTTATGTTAGAGAAGTTCAAGATCGACGCCCAACCGTAGCACCATTAAGAAACTACAAAGGAGAGGTAGTTTACGATAGCATTGATAAAGGAAACTTGTTAAACTCATTTTTTCAAAGCGTATTTACGACCGAAGTGGAGAAAAGGAAGGTCGATCCACCCGAACCAAGCGAAGAGAAGATGAACGATATACTTATATCAGCGAAAGGTATAGCAGAACAGCTCAAAATCATAAATGCAAATAAATCCCCGGGACCGGAAGAGATACCAGCTAGAGTATTAAAGGAATTAGCGTTAGAAATAGCACCTTATCTCGAAACAGTTTTCAGTAAGTCACTTAGTCATGGCGTTATACCTAAGGAATGGAAATTAGCGTTTATAACTCCGCTACATAAAGGCGGGAAAAAAGACGACCGAGAAAACTACAGGCCGATTTCGCTAACCTCAATATCTTGCAAGATTCTAGAGCACATCATCGTTAGTTCTGTGATGGACTTCTTAGATAGCCAGGACTTGCTCAGTAAATATCAGCACGGTTTTAGGAAGGCAAGATCTTGTGAAACACAGCTCGCTCTGTTTGCACATGATATACTACGATCCGGTGATCGAAAGACCCAGCTAGACGCGGTTTTTCTTGACTTCAAGAAGGCATTCGATAAAGTCCCTCATATTAAGTTATTGAAAAAATTACAAGCCTGTGGAATAAATCGAAAGATAATCGAGTGGACCAGGGACTTTCTCAATGATCGGTAACAAATGGTAGTCATAAATGGATTTAAATCAGATTCGGTCAGCGTGTCCTCCGGCGTTCCACAGGGAAGTGTCATCGGTCCCCTATTATTCCTTATATACATAAATGACTTAGATAATGTTATTACAAGTAAAGTCAAGTTATTCGCGGATGATACGGTAGTTTACAGAGAGATTAACAGTCCTGCTGATCAAGCATTACTTTCTAACGACCTACACGCAATTCTCGAGTGGTGTAAAGAGTGGCAATTAGAGCTGAACTTAGGTAAGTGTTCCGTCATGAGATTCTGGAGAAACAAGGAAATTGAGGCGATGAATTACAGTATAGAAGGCGTACATCTAAAATTATCCGAATCCGTCAAATACTTAGGTGTCATTTTAACAAGTAACCTCTCGTGGGACACACACATACGAAATATATCCGGGAAAGCTAAGCAAAAACTAGGATTCATCAAACGGATAGTAGGTAAAAGTGAAGAAAAAGTCAAAGAGACATGTTACTTTTCTTTAGATAGACCGCTGCTAGAGTATGCGTCGAGCATATGGGATCCGTACGAGAAAGGTTTAATCACCGAGTTAGAGAAAGTGCAGCGAAAAGCTGCTAGATTCGTCAAAAATTGTTATGATAGAAATATAAGCGTTACAGGCTTGATACAGGACTTAGGATGGGAATCACTAGCTGAGCGTCGATCACGTGCTAGGTTAAAACTTCTTGAAAGATTTAGAACGAGTACTTTCTCCAGCGACGTCAAAGAAATAATAAGAACTCCCACCTATATCGGTAGAATGGACCATCCTCGTAAAATAAGAGAGATAGCCTGTAGGACAGAGAGATACAAGGGCTCATTTTTCCCTAGAACGATAGCTGAGCAGAATAAAACTTGCGATCAAAAGTAACCTCGCGTAGGGGCGTAAACCAAGGCCTAATTTTGGAGTTTTCCCCTTGGTGTTAATACACCCCCTGCCACACACCCTTGCGGTGGCTTGCAGGGTAAACTGTAGATGTAGATGTAGATGTTTAAACATCACCAGCAGAGACTTTACACATGGAGAAGCCCAGGAGACAAGAGACAATGCCAGATAGATTACATACTAGTCAATGAAAGATTAATAAATAGCATTAAAAATGTGAAAACACTACCAGGGCAGATATAGATTCTGGCCACAACCTTTTGGTGGCAATTACACAATGTAGACAGAAGAGCATTAAGAGAAACATAAGAGTTAACAAGAAATGGAACTTAGAGGAACTCCTTAAGAACAAGAAGGGTATCATGACTGAGCTGGAAGAAAGGTTAAGGGAGAGAGCTGAAAAAAATAAGAACAATGTAGATGAGGAGTGGATATACATCCATAGCAACATTAAAGATGTAATGGAAAAGAAGGTAGGAAAGATAATGGGTGAAAGAAACAAAAGACCCTGGGTCACAGCAGCCATGCTGTAAAAAATGGAATAAGAGAAAGTGGAAGAAAATAAACACTGAAGAATGCCAAAGAAAGTACAAGGAGTTAAATAATGCTTTAAGAAGGGAAACATAAAGCCAGAGAACAGTGGATAAATGAGAAATGCGAGGAGATTGTCGAGTGTAAAAGAATCTGTAGAACAGACCTCATGTATAGCAAATCAAGGGAACTATTCAAGAAAAAGGCAAGAAAGATAGAACGTAAAGGAATCATGAACAAAAGTGGTAAAATAGTCTTGGAGCCAGACAATGTAAAGAATGTCTGGAAAGAATACATTGAGGTGCTGTATGACAAAGAAGGAAAGCCAAGAAATATTGAATTAAATGAAAAAGAGGATGTGGAAAAAGACCAGCTAGGGCCAAGTATTTTCAATTCTGAAGTTAAAAGATAATAATAATAAATAATAATAATTGATAACATGAAAAGAAGAAAGGCTGTTGGGAGTGATGATATACCAGTGGACATTCTTAAGGTTTTGGGGTCGAAAGCAGTTAAGCAACTCACAAAATTCTTTAACTAAGTATATGATACTGGCATATGGCCTGAAGATTTTTTAGATGTTGTTATGGTACCACTTGCGAAAAAGTACAATGCAAAAAGTTGTAAGGATTACAGAACTATTAGTTTAATTTCTCATACAGCTAAAGTTTTAACTAGAATAATAACAAAAAAATTGAAGGTAAAATAGAAAAGGAGCTGAAAGATAATCAGTTTGGTTTCACAAGAGGAAGAGGGACTAGAGATGATATAGGATGTATGAGGATGATGATAGAAAGAGCACTAAAAGTCAATAAAGGCATGTATTTTTGTTTTTTAGAATGGGAGAAAGCTTTTGACCGAGTGAAATGGGATAAAATGTAGACTGCTTAAAAACCTTTACTTTGATCAAAAGATTAGTGTCAGGGTTAAAGGAGAAGAAACAGAAAGTACTTCAATAGGGAGGGGAGTGAGGCAGGGATGTCCTATTTCACCAGCAATATTTAATATTTATGCAGAAACAATAACAGAAGAAGCGTTGATGGAAGAGAAAGGATTTAAGATAGGAGGTGAAAGTATTACCACCATTATATATGCAGATGATCAGGAATTAATAGCAGAAGACGAGAAAGAACTTCAGAGGATGACAGACAATCTAGTGGAGGTTGGCCAACAATATGGAATGAAGACCAATGCCGAAAAAACAAAAGTCATGGTGGTTTCAAAGGAACATATAGAATCAAATGTAGTGGTAAATGGCCATAATTGGAGCATTAAGTAGTTTCAAATATCTTGGCAGTATTTTAGCGCAGGATGAAGTAGTACACAGGATATCAGAAGTAGGATTGCAATGGCAAAAGCAGCATTTAACGAGAAGAAGGAGCTTCTCACAAGCAAGAAAATTAATTTAGAAACAAGGAAGAAATTAGTGAAATGCTACATATTGAGCATAGCTCTTTATGGTGCAGAGACGTGGGCGGTAAGGAGAAAGAAGAAAAAATATTTAGAAAGTTTTGAGATGTGGGTATGGAGGAGGATGATAAAAGTGAAATGGACAGAGAGGAAGAGAAATAAAGCAGTATTAGAAATGGTGGGAGAAGAAAGGATGCTAATAAAAACAATCAATAAAAGAAAAGCAAATTGGATAGGGCACATATTGAGAAGACAGTGTTTACAAAGGACGATCTTAGAAGGCAAAATTAGTGGAAGAAGAGGAAGAGGGAGAAAACGAATAGGAATATTAGACAATGTAAAGCAGGAATATAGTACATATAGAGGTATAAAAGAGGCTTCTAGGGAGAGAGAGAGAGAGATGGAGGCAGCAATTCAGCTAAAACCTGTCTTCGGACAGCAGCATGATGATGATGATTAATAGTTTTTGAGTTAGAGCACCCACAAAAAGCTATCACATACACACAGATATCATCGAGAAAATGGTCAAAGTGTGTTCAAGGTACCTCAAAACGTGTATGTCCGTTGAAATCTCAAAGTCGATTTTTTCATGAATACAATACTTTCCCCTACATATATGGAGAAAGTAAAAATGTCTTCGTCGTCGTCAGTGGGTGGAAGAGCGGAAATGTAATGCTATTTTTAACAAATTTTCCGAGTAGCTAGAAGATTGACATTTGATGGGAATGTTAGATTCTTAAAGTAAAAGCCATTTACGAAAATAAAATTTCCAAAATCGACCCGGGTTCGATTCCTGAGAATGATTTACATTCCCCATAAGATAACATGGAGAAATCGATATTTCGACCTGCAAGTTTATTTTCTTTTGCTTATTAAAATTCACATATTTGATCTTCGATCTCCGAACTAGGACTGCATTAAAGAAAAATGACTATAGTTTCTTATTCTTATCTTCTTTTATTGCCTTCGAATCGAAATCTCCCGGATTTACCATTTAAATATCACATTTTGACAAAATTTAATGTTTTTAAGAAGTCGCCTTGCCAACCGATTGCATTGAACTCGAAATCCTATTACTATTAATCCGTTCCCTCCGGACCTCCATGGACCGTCCCGGCCCAATTCATAGGTATCAGAGATATCTCAGAATTAGTTTTTACTTTCTCCATATACACAGTACGTATAGAGAAAGTATTGTTTTCATGAAAAAAATTCAAATTTGATATTTCCATGGAAATACACGTTTTGATGTCCTCTGAACACATTTTGACCATTTTCTCGATGTCTGTGTGATAGCTTTTTTGTGGGTCCTCTAACACAAAAACTATTGAGCAGATCAATGTGAAACCAGCCTAACAAGAAGTCCAAACCATGACTAATGCAGGCTGGTTTCCCAAAGTTGACGTCCCGAATTCATTACTTATATTTACAGGAAATGTTTTAGAATATGTTAGTCATTTCATGGAATTCGCATACCATAAATACCACTTGTAGTTCATAGTTTAACAATGATAGAGAAAAATTGGAATAAATATTAATAGAAAATCTCTTTCTGACATTATATTTTGCATGTATTTTTTTAAATAAACGAATTTAATAAATGTTACTGTTTATACGCTAATGTCTGGATCAACTGTTCATTGCTTAAGGGTAATCGAGTGGAAAAGAAAACAAGTGAAGATATAGAAATGAATTTTTATAACCTACTTTTATATAGTTAGCACTTGAATATAAATAAACTCTATAATATAATTTTGATAACCTTTCTTCTTGCACGAACGTAAAAATTTGCAAAAGTGTCTAACAGCTGTTGAGTGATAGGGGGTCTCTCTATTTAACCATTAATCTTTTTACATTTGAGAGAATGGCAGACAGAAGTAAAGAACTCAGTGACAAACATAAGAATGTTTGGTATATAAGTAGTAAGAAGTTTGATAGTATCTTTTGTTTCATTAATGAAAATACTGACTTATCCATTCATATTGCTTAAAATTAACGAAAATATACTGCTGGTTCAGAGTAATTCAGCTTTAGATACTTAAATATTTCATATTTTAGTCACCTAACTTAGATGACAAAAATAATAAATTGTTCTTTTTCTAACATCACATCAACCATCTATATAAAACCACTGTATAAGCATAGTTAGCTGAATAATTGATAAGCTACAACACAGCACTTTAAAATGTTTTATTTAAATTTGTTCCAATCAACATCCTTGACAACAGTATTACCTATCTTAAATACTGAAAAAAAGGAATATGATACTTAAATGTGAGGGATTTTACAAAAATGCAAAAAAAAAACTGGCAATAAATGTCTATAATTAGAAAATATTTCATCCAAAGTAAAAAATAAGCCAAGTGAACAGTTCCAAAGAATAAAATTATGTTCATGGCACAAACTACATAAACAAATATAGTCATCTAAAGTTGTGTTCAAATGAATTTTCAATGTGAACTATTCCAAGAAGATCGCATTAATGATTATTAATAGTAGAGCAATACGAATGTGATTATAATGTAATAATAATAAAATTTATCAAAACCTTACATTTAACTTGATTTTCCAGGCGTAATTCTTAATGAAACTCATAGGGAAAATGGTTTTTAGAATAAACTTAAATGAATAAAGATAAAAAGTATTTGAGATAAATAAAAACTTACTATCAATAATAACTACGATAAATAAAAACCTACAATTATTAGCAGAAATAATAACCCTTCAAAAAACGTAGGACCAACAACACACCAACAATTACAATAGTTTGTTTAATCTTGTTGCTATGATTGACGCTTGTCTATCTTCCCACGTGAATTTTTATTGCAACGCCATTGGAAGGATCTGGTGGCCGAGGTGACTAAATCACTCGTCTTACGCTCTTACGTGATGGTGAGGTGAGATGGTTCGAACCCCGCAAGCAGCTTTGGATTTATTTCAGATTATATATATATATATATATATATATATATATATATATATATAATATATAAGCGAAGTTATATAAAAGTTGGTAATAATAACCCATTTATTCACTCGTCTATGCTCAAGCCAAGTTCAGTCTCCATGGCAACAATCACATAAAATGCGATTTAAAACGCAAAAACGCTGTTTTTGTAGAAATTCAAGAAAATATGCTCAATATCAACATTCTGTGATATGAATTAGAATCTACATTATTTTCCCCTTAGAACCGTACAAACCTCGCTCCGATATCAAACTTTTAAGATATTTTAATGTATTGAAGTAAACAACTCTTCACGATGGATTTTAGACTTCCTATGTAAAATGTGATGTGATGAATAGTGTGATGAAATAGAACAAATGGAGAAGTTAGGACGGTACGATATGATGTACGCTAGGGCACTGGAATTAGAAGATAAGAAGTCTAATGGAATTTGTGGTAAAGGAATTATGAATACGGATGGGAAGATAGTCTCAGAAACAAAGGATGTAGCACAGGTATGGGAAGAATACATTAAAGAATTATACAGCAAACAGGCAGGAGCGGCAAAAATAGAACTGGAAAATGAGGAAAACATTGAAGAAGACAACTTAGGACCAAGTATTATGGAGAGCGAAGTAGAAAAGGCGATAGTGGAACTAAAGAAGGGGAAAGCCACGGGCAGCGATGGAATACCGGCTGAGATACTTAAAGTCATAGGATCAGAAGGACTAAAAGTGATCACGAAATTAATTAATAAGATTTACGACACGGGAGAGTGGCCTCAGGATTTCCTAGAAGTAACAATGATCCCTCTAAAGAAGAAGCCAAAGGCAATGCAGTGTAAAGATTACAGAACTATAAGCCTTCTGTCACACACATCGAAGATCATCACGAGGATTCTTAATAAAAGGCTGGAGAAAAAGGCAGAAGAAATAATAGGGGAAGATCAATTCGGTTTCAGAAAAGGACGAGGAACTAGAGATGCTATAGGAGTAGTTAGAATCATATCAGAAAGGGCAATAGAATACAGTCAAGATATCTGCGCATGTTTCGTAGACTGGCAGAAGGCCTTTGATAGAGTAAATTGGGTAAAGTTGATGAAGATATTAAAGGATATAGGTGTAGACTGGAAAGACAGGAGACTGATTAGGAATCTATATGAGAATCAAGTTGTAAAGGTCAGGTTTGAGAATGTGAACACCTGCGGAATAAATATCGGTAGAGGAGTAAGACAAGGCTGCTGCCTATCGCCAACCCTATTCAATATATATGGAGAAAGTCTAATGCAAGAAGCTTTAGAAGGCACAGGGGATTTCAAAATTGGAGGAAGGATTATAAGAACAGTGAAATACGCAGATGATCAAGTACTTCTAGCAAGAAAGGAAGAGGAGCTACAAAAAATGATAAATAGACTAGTGATAACAGGTAGAAAATACGGTATGGAAATAAATACAGAAAAATCCAAGGTCATTCGAATATCGGGTAAAGAAGAGAATCTGAACATAACTATTGGGGGAAAGCCATTAGAACAAGTTTCAGAATATAAATACCTTGGAAGTATCATAACACGAGAGGCAAAATGTACGGATGAGATCAAAACTAGAATAGGAAAAGCAAAAGCGGCTTTTAGGAGAAATAAACAACTACTTACAGAGAATATAAGGGAAGATATCCGCAAGAAGTTGATAAAATGCTACGTATGGAGTATAGCATTGTATGGGGCAGAAACATGGACGCTAAGGAAAAATGACATCAAATACTTGGAAAGCTTTGAAATGTGGACTTGGAGGAGAATGCTGAAGATAAAATGGACAGATAGGATGAAAAACGATGAAGTGCTACGAAGAATAGGAGAGAAGCGAATGATTATACAGACTATCAGAAAGAGGAAGGCTAACTGGGTTGGACATTACCTGAGGAGAGAGAGTATGATTAAAGACGTGTTAGAAGGAAAACTAGATGGGAAAAGGGAAAGAGGTAGGAAAAGGTTTCAGCTGATAGACGATTTGAAAGGGAAAGAGAGTTATCAAGATATAAAGAGGACAGCGGAAAATAGGAGTATATGGAGAACCAAGTTTAACCAAGAATAATCACGGACCTGTCTACGGACAGACTACCTATGATGATGATGTAAAACAAATAAGGAAAAAAGTTCCTGGAATCGAACCCGGGACTTGAATCTTCACCTAATAAAATATAGTCTGGAGGTGGGCTCTGTCAGCACGAGCCTCATAACAAATTACATGAAAATCGGTCCATTGGTGCAAAAGTTGTTACACACACACAGACGGGACCACTTCAAAAGGCTGTTTCCTTTGGAAATAAAAATGTACCCATGATTTGTGACACTCGAATTCAGTTATAAAAGAAATATATAAAGAAAAATTTGTTAACATTAAAAAAAATACCTATTACCCAATATATTTATTTTATTTTGAAATTCAACTATTACTTTAAATGTAAACAAAACCAAGTGAGGAAAGAACAGAAAAGAGCTTTTTCCGTAAAATTTAAGCATTTCCTTAAAAATTAATATCAAATGCTTATAAGCAAAAGCAAACTTTTATCCACTCAAAATTAATCAAAGGCTTTTAGCATTTGCATACGATTTTAGCAAATGCTTTTGCTTTTACTGTCCGCTTTAAGCAATTGCTTAATTTTTATTCACTCGACCCATTATACTAATTGTAAGCCAACACTATTAATCTCTATTGGCATTATTTCATAAACAGTAAAGAACGTATCTGGGCCGGCGTGAGGCATGTTCAGTCAGTTCCCTGGAACACGGCCCCACGCTTTATTAGGGGACGAACACTCAGTTTACGAACACATTTCATGGGGAAACAGTCAAATTCATCGAAAACGAATTCATCGAAAGCAGATTCGTCGAAACAAATTCATCCAAACGATCAATTCATCGAAGAGCAAGTTTGTCGAAAATTACGAGTTTGTCGAAAATCATTTGTAATTATTTCAAAGCAGAAATATTAATGAAAATGGTAGGGTTTCAGGCTGATTAATACAATCAAGCTAAAATGAAGGAAAATAGCTTGAGATATATATTAACGCTTCAGAATACTTATTTTTAAACGTCAGTGAGGGAATTCACGAAATTTACGCGCTCCGGTGTTTTCTGTGTTTTGTGCAGTTTTTCTTCTCTTGTTTATTAACTTCAGTTCTCGGTTGCATCCAGCTTCATGTTCCTTCAATAGAGCTATGTCGGTGAACAATTTGGACGTGCAATTGTTCAGTTACAGGAGTTTTGTATTTCTGCCTTCTCCTCGTGTGGATTTTCTTCGGGAAGCCTTCGTCGTGCGGCGTGCCCTGCTTCCTCGCCGGGTTACGAACGCCTCCTGCGTAGTGTTTTCGTCTTCTTCTCTGTCTTTTGATGCTCTCCGGTGATGTGCATTTAAATCCTGGTCCCCAAGTGTGTTCTTCGATAAATATTTATTATCAGAATATCCGTAGTTTAAAAAACAAACTTGGCACCCTAGACTCATATTTTCATGAACTACGTGCATTTAAATTTGTCCCTCTCACCGAGACATGGCTCAATAGTAGTGTTCGTGATGGTGAACTGTCGTTGACAAAAACACATCAAATCTTCAGACGCGATCGCGAACTAAAACGCGGCGGTGGAGTGCTTCTGGCGGTTGACTCTTCTTTACCCGCCAAACGACGAAACGACTTTGAAACTTGCCCCGAAATGTTATGGGTTGAAGTAACTTCTTCCTTAAAAAAGGAAAATTCCGCGGTCGTAGCTGTAGGATAATAAAACGCAGTAATATTCTTCCCTTGCTCATAACGTAAAATATATCGTGGCACATCATGGACTTTATCGCGGCACACCGGTTGCGAAGCCTTGCCGTTTCAGCACAATATGAGAAGCGCACATACGAATCTCTTGACGCAACAGTTTTATAAGGTAAAATAATTACATGAATCAATTTGTGGGTATTTTTTATTTAAAATATTTTAATTGGAAGTTTTTATCATTTATATTTTACGAGAAATTTGACTTGACAAACCGCGTCTTAGTGAGGCGAGCCGCCGCGTCTTCTGAGGTCTTAATTAAAATATTTCAGCTCCCTAGCTTGCACCCTAGTACTGAAACATTTATCTATTTTTTAACATTTTAGGAATTTTTTTACATCCAAATTAATTAATATATCAGAATTTCATAACCCCTATTCGGTTATTTTTAGATTTCTACTATTACCAACGTCAGATTTGTTGCACATTCAGAAGTACATAAACATTAAATGTTTGTTTAAACATTTGCGAATTTTCTAAGCCGAGTGATTTAGTCACCTCGGCCACCAGATCTTTGCGTTGGCGCTGCGATAAATGTTTATTTGAATTCTCGTTGGAAGATAAACGCGTCCATCTTAGCAACGAGATTAAACAAACTATTGTAATTGTTGATCGTGTGAGAGAAGTTTATTTTAATGTGGATTGTATTGATACTAGCATTCCTACGTTTTTTGAAGGGATATTTCTGTTAATTATTATAAGTTTTTATTTATCGTTATTATTATTGTTGGTATGTTTTTATTTATCTTAAAAACTTTTTATTTTTATTTATGTAAGGTTATTGTAAAAACCTTTTCCCTATGAGTTTCATTAAGAATTACATCCGGAAAATCGAGGTACATGTAAACTTTTGATTAATTTTATTATTATTATTAAATTCTTATTGTTCCTCTTATAATATTGCCTTATACGATACATGTATTTTATTATTGTTAAATTATAATCACATTCGTATTGCTTTACTATTAATAATCATTAAAGCGATCTTCTCGGAATAGTTTACATTGAAAATTCATTTGAAAACTACTTCAGATAATTTTATTCTTTGGAACTGTTCACTTGCCTCTTTTTTTACTTTAGATGAAATCTTTTATAATTATAGACCTTTAAGATCAGTTGTTCCTACATTATTCTAAAAGCCCTCACATTGAATATCATATTCCTTTATTTCACTATTTAAGATAGGTAATACTGTTTTAAAGGATTTTAATTTGAACATATTTAAATAAAAAAATTTAAAGTGTCGCGTTGTAGTTTAGCAGTTCTTCAGCTAACTATGCTTATACAGTGGTTTTATATGGACGGTTGATTTGATGTTAGGAAAAGAACAATTTATTATTTTTGTCATTTCAGTTAGGCCACTAAAATATGAAATATTCAACAGTTTCACTGCTACTAGTATTTAAAACTGAATTACTCTGCACTAGCAGTCTATTTTCGTTGATTTTACGTAATAGGAATTTATAAGTCAGTATTGATATTTATGAAACAAAAGATACTATCGAACCTCTTACTACTTATTTACAAAACATTCTTACAGTTCTCTACTTCTGTCTCCTATTCTCACAACTGTAAAAAGATTAACGGTTTAATAGGGATACCCCCACGTCTCTCAAGAGCTGGTAGACACTTTTGCAACTCATGAAAGCAGAAAGGTTATCATAATTATATTATAGGGTTTATTGATATTAAAGTATGAAATATATAAAAACTGGTTATAATAATTCATTTTTATATCTTGACTTGTTATTTTTACGTTTGACTACCCATCAGCAATGGACAGTTGGTCCAGATATATTAGCTTATTTAAAAAAATACACGCAAAAGGTAATGCTAGAAAGTGACATTCTTTTTTAGCAATTTTAACCTGATAATGCTCTTCGAGAAAAAGAAACAACATTGTCACTTCCACAAATTTATTTGGCACGAAAGGTTTCACTACGATCATAGTATCATTAGGTGATAAAATATTAATACAGTTCCATATATATATATTGGGAAAAAAGGGTGAGAGGGGCAGAATAGGGGTTACATAGAAAACGAATGGAAGGTAAATAAATAAACGGTTAGGAAAAGGAAGGGGTTGGAAAGGAAGATGAAAGGAAAATAAAGTTATAAAATGTTACTAAAACTTGGTAAATGGGGACAAAGACAACAATGTTGATACACAGTATTTACAAAATATTTGGTAAGCAAAATTGAGAAGAATGATTGCGGAAAAGATATACATTTAAGAGAAACAGGTCTTCACAAATAATTATCTCTAGCTGTTCAAGAGCATCCTATTTGCGACCTTAATTTTCAAAGCGGAGGAATTTAGGATTGAAGAAACTATGGTGATTAAGGTTTAATAGATGTTTCGCAAATTGAGAATTCAAATTATTTAAACGGAAGCATTGCTTATGCTCCTTAATCCTCTTGTCAAAACTCCTCCGCCAGAATTAAGAAGGTTAACTTATAAATTGATGATATAAATGTTGGCAAGGAGAGGGGAAAGAGGGGACCCCATCGCGAGATTATGCGTTTGTTTAAATAAATTACACTAAAAAAGAAATAGGTTTTGTTCAGAATATGCTACAAGTAAGTTAGGAAACTCAGTTATCAAAAATTGATTGATATCTGCTTTGGAAATCATATCTACAACCAAATCTACGAGTTCTTTAACGGGAACAGAAGTAAAAAGGTAAAAAATATCAAAAGAGACAAATTTTGAATTGTTGTGGAAAACCTTTACTTTGAAGGTGGGCGTCAACTCTATGCAAATTTTAATACCAAATTTTGGACTAAAATGAGAATAATGACGAAGAAGTGTATTGAGTTTGAAGGCGAGTTTATGGGCAGGCGCAGAGGTACTGGAGACAACAGACCTAATAGGGCAATCCTTTTTGTGAAGTTTTGTGAAACCATGAAGTCTAAGGGGAAAGGGGTTCACCACTTATAAGTTGTGTTTGTTTTTAGGAGTGAAAAGAAAAGAAGTCGAAGAAAAAGTTTTTTGGATCGCAGATTGATAATTCGAGAGAGGGTTTTTTTTCAAAACCGAAATATTTTTGTTTCGAATGAAATCATAACATTTCTCCAAATAAACGTCTCTGTCCATCACCACCATGCCATTAACTTTATCAGCCTTTTGGACAATCAAATTATTTTAACACTAGAATCTAAGGCGGGAGAGTGAGAGCGGGATAGGGGTCTGGGTCGAGGAACATTGAGGAAGGAAGAAATTTTACAAGCAAAAACGTGCTTAAACGAATGAGATTCTTTTTGTAGGGCCAAATCACCATCGACGACTAGATTCTTCAACACACGTGTAGATAAATGGAGGCTAGGGGCGAATTTCAGGCCTAAGTTAAACTCGTTCAAAATAGAAACTCAATTGGATAAATTGGTGGGTGGAACTTGTGGTCACTGAGTTTAGAAGGACTGGAATCACTACAATGCACTGATTTTGAGGAAAGAGCAGCCAGTTTTTTCCTAAGGGTAGAGAGCTTGGCAAAACCAATCTCACTTACACGTTGTCTGACACTGTCATCAAAAGTTGACCGTTCCAGACAATGAAGAGCGTGGCACAATTCAGAATTCCACACGGTTGAGCCTGACCTCATGCTTGATACTGATAATGCTCTATTGATTTGTTTTACAATTTTCATCTATCATACATAAACTATGAGCTACAAGTCGTATTTATGGTATGAGAATTTCTTGGAATGACTAACACATACTGAAACATTTCCTGTGAATATATGAGTAATCAATTCGGTACGTGAACTTTGGGAAACTTGCCTGCATTAGTCCTGGTTTGGATTTCTTGTTCTTTTCTTAATGGCTGGATATTCGTGGCTAAAATCAAGTATCAGAAGGCTACCATTTGAGTTTATTTCGTTTCTTTGTTAAGTCTTGGAATTTTTCATGTATGGAGAAAGTCATGTGATGGCCATATCAGAATTTTGTCGTATATAGTACTAAATCGATGAACAGGAAGTTAAACAAAATATATGGATTTCTTGGAAATAAATGAATTACGCTCCTTCTGTTGGTGACACGTTTGTCTTTTGCCATATAATGACTCATAATACAAATATAAGCGTTCCAATAACAATCTATCAGTTTTGAATTCTCGCTGTGAGATTGAAAACTTATTTGAAGGAAAACTGTGAAATTATAGCTAAATTTAGGTATTATTTTATTTTTATTGCTTTGTAATTTCTAATTCCTAATTACACGTGAAAATATTTCTATTGTTGTCCTAAAAACTTTCATCTTTTAGACCCTAACAATTGATCTATTTTGTGATTCTGATAATGAATATTTTCATGATGAGGATTTATGTAAAAATGTCTCAGAATTAGAAGATAACGCGGAATATGAAGGATATTCGACGGAATATTCTGAAAGTAAAGATGGCCTTATTTTAGACGATTCGTCTTGATGATCTCAAAAAATTAAAAGGATTGCATGGATTTGTAAATCAAGTCGTATCATAACGTAATAGAATTTTCTCTAGGACTAACAAGATATCCCACAAGTCGCATAACCACCCAAAAATCATCTTTTGGCATGATAATTATCACTAACAAAATTATAACAATGGCCAATACAGAAGATAGGCGTGTCAATGGAAAAGCTTGGAAAGATGTGGACTATGCTCACATAGAGCCTTATATTGGACTTTTGGTATTGGCAGGCGTTTACAGATCTCATAACGAATCACTGAAAAGTTTGCGGGACGAAGTACATGGTAGGCCGATATTTAGTGCCGTCATGTCTCTTGAAAGATTTTATAAAATTACAGGAATTTTAATATTTGACATTAGAGATGGCAGAAAAGAGCACCGGAAAGGTGACAGATTGGCACCCATACGCGTTGTTTGGGATTTTTGGGTGGAAAATTTGCAGAAGTTATACACCCAAGATGAAAATGTATCTATAGATGAACAGTTAGAAGCGTCTAGGAAGATGCCCCTTCAATCAGTATAATACGGGGATAAAAATTTGGATTTTATGTGATGGTGCATCTGCGTATGCATACAATTTAAAAGTACAGTAAAACCTAGATAATTAGAAACTCTTTAGTTCAAAATTTCTGTATAATTCGAAATTTCTTTTAATTTGAAGACCCAATAAGATAATTTCATACCTGGATAATTCGAAAACCTTGATAATTCGGAATTCGAAAAAAAGCAATATGCTCATAATATTTGTGCCTAAATAATTCGAAAACGCATAAAAAACTTATGTTCGTAAAGATTATGCGTTTGCGAACACAAACATTTCCTATCATCCCCTCGATCCTTCTCTACGATGTTGTTACTACCCTCGCCAACTTTCTCTTCTTTTTGGCGTAGGTCAAGAGTTGAATGATTTCACGCTCCTATCTACGCATGCACGCTGGCACGCAAGCTGGCACGCACGCTGGCACGCACGCTGGCACGCACGCTGCCGCGCACGCTGGCACGCACGCTGGCACGCACGCTTTCACGCACGCTGGCACGCACGCAGCCACGCACGCTGGCACGCACGCTTCCACGCACGCTGCAACGCACGCTGGCACGCACGCTGCCTCGCACGCTGGCACGGACCCTGGCACGCTCGCTGGCACGCCCAACTTGTCGGGGACGTCAAAGCCAAACATACCATCACGTCGGACCACCTGCCACTCATCTTCCCCATCACCACCGGAGGATCCTCCAAAAGACCGGGACGGACGATAAACAATACGGATTGGGCAAAAGCGAACTGGGGAATGTTTGAAGAAATTATCGCCGAAGGATTACTCCCTGCAGAGAGACCTAAGACGACCACTGAGGTAGACAATGCAATCGATACATTAAACAATGTTATTTAACAGGCTGCGGACGAATGCACCCCAAGGAATTAAATCGATGTAAAAAAAACGCCTCTGCTTAAGTACGCCGTCGCCCTCATCAAGGAAAACTGTAGGATTTACCGAGAAATCGGAAAGAGGAAGGAACTAGCATTAAATACCGATTGAAACAGGAACCATCATCAAAAGAATGATACTTGATTATAAAAACGATTTATGGCAGAAATCTTGTGCGTGTCTAGATTTCAGGAACAGGAAAAGGTTCTAGGACCGATTCAAAGGTTTCTCGGTAGTTATATGACAAGAATAATCCCACCTAGGTCACGACGTGAAAAGCCTCTGCACGGAGGAAAGAAAGCGGAGGAATTCTTACGCGTGCTGGAAGAAATACACACGCCGACCGACGATCCAAGGTTCGACGAGAAATTTCACAGAGAATCCATAGAGGTAATGCAGAACATTATACCTAACTTAATCCCCACAAATATCAGCGAGGAAACCGAGGAAGGAATCATCGACGACGACCTGAAGGAAGCCATAGCCAGCACGAAGAATTCTGCTCCTCGACCTCCTGGACGATAACGTGCAACAAACGTATGTCAGGTATTTCCCCACGCTTAAAAATTCCTCCTAATGATTTATAATTCCTGCTTCTCCATGGGTCGCTACCCAAAACAATGGAGAAACGCGCACACCATCATGCTCTTGAAAAGTGGGAAAGACGCGAAAAATGTTCGCCCCTTCAGGGTTATGAGCGTCCTGGGAAATATGCTGGAAAAAGTGGTCGTGAAAAAACTCACGGCCATCCTAGACGCAGGCGGCATCCTCCCAGACCATCAATACGGATTCCGAGCGCACAGGACAACCACGGACCCACTGACGCTGCTCACCAACACGGCGGCAGAAGAAATCAACAAAAGAGGGTGCACGGCCGCGATCTTCATGGAGATCGAAAGGGCATTCGACAAACTCTGGAATGACGGGCTATCCCTAAAAATCTCCCTAATTCCCGACATCCCACCCATCTTATCCCGTTTCCAATACTCCTTAATCTCCAACCGACATGCAAGAGTCAAAGTAGGTGGCACCCTGTCCAATCCCTTCCGCATTCAATCCGGCGTGCCCCAAGGAACGGTATTATCGACGCTTCTTTTTATTCTGTATTCCGCCGACATGCCTTCTCCCGCTTTTCCACAGGTGACCCTCGCGCAGTACGCAGACGACACGGCGCTGTGGGCCACGGCACGCAAATCTGACACCGCATCACGTTATCTACAAAAGGACTTCCGACGGCTCGAGGAGTGAATGAGAAAGTGGCGCCTTCGGCCAAACCCAGAAAAATCGATCCTGATGACCTTCACTCACGAAGGGGGGGAACAAGGAGGTCCGCAGCAACCGATTTCCGTCACCCTTTGGGGGAATAGTGTGGGCCTGCAGAAAGAGGGGAAATGCCGCGGTGTTACCCTCGATCGCCACCTGACGTTCGCCACCCACCTGAGAAACTTGACATCCACCATAACCAGGCGCAGCAATTTTATCCGAGCCGTACGAGCGGGAGGAAAAGGCGTCTCCGAGGAGACGGCCATACACTCGTACAAATCATTCATCAGACACGTCATCGAGTATGGCGCCCCTGCCATCACGCCGCTCGCAAAAGGAAACATCTCGAGGCTGGCAGCCATCGAGAGAGTCATCCTCCGCAACATCATGAGGGCTCCGATCCGCACACCCAGTGCCGAGATACGCGCTCGGGCCGAAATAAAACTGGTCCTACACCGGATGGCGAGACTCCGCTGCAGAGCGGCCGAAAGAATGAGGGCACACATCCCCCACCTCTTCCAGCAAATCCTCGCTCCCCTATCCATTATCCTCACAACCCACCCCAAACACAAGCGCCCCACCCCGGCAGGATAATAGAGGCGACGCTATCGCTCTATTGCCCAGACGCCCCTCCCCTCTACGCCCGCACCAAAGTCCCTATCTCCCCCCACCTGTGCCCTCAGGACGAATTGCCCCTGCTGCCGCCAAAGAAGAAAAAGAAATAGACGGCGCTAGTCCAACAAAAGCATATTTATTTGTCAGTATTATTTATCTAAATTCAAACCTATTTGAACCTTTTTATATTTTGCTATATTCAATTTAACTGTTACACATTACAAAATGTTATTTGTTATATATTTAATTGTATTTGTTATATTTACTGAGAACTTTGTGAAAAACTGGTGCTGTGAGCAAGTGGAAATGTGATAGTGACCATCTAGTCATTCCGTCTGTCTACGGAAGGTTTTGCCGGGTTTTCCTTCCGTCTCGGGCGAATGCCAGGCAAAAGCCACCCCCGGAGAAAGCAATAAGATCGAAATACTACTGCTAAAACGAATACAATTGAACTATCTGCACCTGAATTTACCCTGAAGAGGCCTTTTGCCTAAACAGGGTATTTTCCGATCTGGCCATGTGTAAAACAATTGAAATGTAAAGGGTATGTAAATGAAATATGTATGGCTTATCAGAAAATAAAAACAAATTGACTTTGACACGAGTATGTGACAGTTATTTTGTGGGTGCTCTAACTCAAAAACCAATAATCAGGTTAACGCGAAATTTTATATTTAACATGTTTTTGAAAGTCGCAAGATCTGATTAGTTCTTAGTAAAAATCGGTCACTCGAAAGTGGGTGTTTACTCTCGTCACTTATCGGTTATTTTGAAATATTTGCTTTAATATTTGATAAATGGAAAAATATACTGGAATAAAAGCTGTAGGAAATATAATTTACTACAACTTTGTTTGAATCATTTGTCCATCATTATATATCGACGTTTCCTACAGAGGAGGATGTAACATGCATATCACATACATATATAACATATAGGAGGCAATTATTTAAACAAATTTTCAAGGTTTATGTACTTCCGAATGTGCTTCGGAGCTGAAATTTTTTTTAGAGGTAGGATTTATAAAAAAACGAAATAGCAATTATAAAAATTTTGATATTTTAATTTCTTTGGCAGTTAAAAATTCGTAAAATTTAAAAAAATAGGTAAATGTTTAGACACTACGGGGCATGTTAGAGGGCTGAAATTTTAAAACTACTTAGATTTTAGTCTATGTAACCGATTAAATATTTCAGTATATTCATGAAGTTCTTTCTGCGGCCGTTAAAAATTATTTAAATTTAAACAATTAGAAAAATATTATTTCACTTCTAAAAGTGAACAAACTTCAAAAATTGGCAGAAATGTGAACCATTAGTACCCCATAATGGAGAAAGTATAAAATTCTTAAAATTTCAAAGTATGGGGATTGTTTTAACCTATTATTTTGACGTAAGGGAAAAACAAAAATCGCTGCGGAGGTGGAATGTTTTTAATTAAGAAAATATTTGCAATGATGAAACATCTGTCTGAAAAATGAATGTTTTTTCAAGGCGCGAAGATATGCTTCTACTAGTATACTTGTACTAGTTTCCGCGAACTTGACGTCCGATAGAATCAGATGTAACGCTCATTAGTAGAGCTTTCTTCCGCTAGTTGGTTCTGATTATGTTCAAGAATTTCCGACGCTGTTTGAACGACGGTAACAAAACTAAACAAATATTCAATTACTATTGATATTCATTTCATGATGTCATATGTGGAAATTAAAATTGCTGAATTTTTTAAGGTCTTTGAGGACATATCCTGCGAAAGATAAATTTTTCCCCGTCATATTGACGGGCTTTTATAGTTTTTATATTAGGGGTAGTAGTGTTTGCTAGTAATATAATAGTTTTGGTCACGAAATTCGAAGTGAAAGGTGCGTGAATTATGCGAGTAAGTACAGTAATACTGTCACTGCCATTAAAGAAATTTCGAGTGCCATGGGATAGATCGAGATAGTCACATGACATGAGTAGGCAAAAGATTGGAGTACAAATTCGGCCGTAAAGTATCTCTGTTTATTAAAAAAGGAAAATTCCGCGGTCGTAGCTGTAGGATAATAAAACGCAGTAATATTCTTCCCTTGCTCATAACGTAAAATATATCGTGGCACATCATGGACTTTATCGCGGCACACCGGTTGCGAAGCCTTGCCGTTTCAGCACAATATGAGAAGCGCACATACGAATCTCTTGACGCAACAGTTTTATAAGGTAAAATAATTACATGAATCAATTTGTGGGTATTTTTTATTTAAAATATTTTAATTGGAAGTTTTTATCATTTATATTTTACGAGAAATTTGACTTGACAAACCGCGTCTTAGTGAGGCGAGCCGCCGCGTCTTCTGAGGTCTTAATTAAAATATTTCAGCTCCCTAGCTTGCACCCTAGTACTGAAACATTTATCTATTTTTTAACATTTTAGGAATTTTTTTACATCCAAATTAATTAATATATCAGAATTTCATAACCCCTATTCGGTTATTTTTAGATTTCTACTATTACCAACGTCAGATTTGTTGCACATTCAGAAGTACATAAACATTAAATGTTTGTTTAAACATTTGCGAATTTTCTAAGCCGAGTGATTTAGTCACCTCGGCCACCAGATCCTTGCGTTGGCGCTGCGATAAATGTTTATTTGAATTCTCGTTGGAAGATAAACGCGTCCATCTTAGCAACGAGATTAAACAAACTATTGTAATTGTTGATCGTGTGAGAGAAGTTTATTTTAATGTGGATTGTATTGATACTAGCATTCCTACGTTTTTTGAAGGGATATTTCTGTTAATTATTATAAGTTTTTATTTATCGTTATTATTATTGTTGGTATGTTTTTATTTATCTTAAAAACTTTTTATTTTTATTTATGTAAGGTTATTGTAAAAACCTTTTCCCTATGAGTTTCATTAAGAATTACATCCGGAAAATCGAGGTACATGTAAACTTTTGATTAATTTTATTATTATTATTAAATTCTTATTGTTCCTCTTATAATATTGCCTTATACGATACATGTATTTTATTATTGTTAAATTATAATCACATTCGTATTGCTTTACTATTAATAATCATTAAAGCGATCTTCTCGGAATAGTTTACATTGAAAATTCATTTGAAAACTACTTCAGATAATTTTATTCTTTGGAACTGTTCACTTGCCTCTTTTTTTACTTTAGATGAAATCTTTTATAATTATAGACCTTTAAGATCAGTTGTTCCTACATTATTCTAAAAGCCCTCACATTGAATATCATATTCCTTTATTTCACTATTTAAGATAGGTAATACTGTTTTAAAGGATTTTAATTTGAACATATTTAAATAAAAAAATTTAAAGTGTCGCGTTGTAGTTTAGCAGTTCTTCAGCTAACTATGCTTATACAGTGGTTTTATATGGACGGTTGATTTGATGTTAGGAAAAGAACAATTTATTATTTTTGTCATTTCAGTTAGGCCACTAAAATATGAAATATTGAACAGTTTCACTGCTACTAGTATTTAAAACTGAATTACTCTGCACTAGCAGTCTATTTTCGTTGATTTTACGTAATAGGAATTTATAAGTCAGTATTGATATTTATGAAACAAAAGATACTATCGAACCTCTTACTACTTATTTACAAAACATTCTTACAGTTCTCTACTTCTGTCTGCTATTCTCACAACTGTAAAAAGATTAACGGTTTAATAGGGATACCCCCACGTCTCTCAAGAGCTGGTAGACACTTTTGCAACTCATGAAAGCAGAAAGGTTATCATAATTATATTATAGGGTTTATTGATATTAAAGTATGAAATATATAAAAACTGGTTATAATAATTCATTTTTATATCTTGACTTGTTATTTTTACGTTTGACTACCCATCAGCAATGGACAGTTGGTCCAGATATATTAGCTTATTTAAAAAAATACACGCAAAAGGTAATGCTAGAAAGTGACATTCTTTTTTAGCAATTTTAACCTGATAATGCTCTTCGAGAAAAAGAAACAACATTGTCACTTCCACAAATTTATTTGGCACGAAAGGTTTCACTACGATCATAGTATCATTAGGTGATAAAATGTAAATACAGTTCCATATATATATATAGTGAAAAAGGGTGAGAGGGGCAGAATAGGGGTTACATAGAAAACGAATGGAAGGTAAATAAATAAACGGTTAGGAAAAGGAAGGGGTTGGAAAGGAAGATGAAAGGAAAATAAAGTTATAAAATGTTACTAAAACTTGGTAAATGGGGACAAAGACAACAATGTTGATACACAGTATTTACAAAACATTTGGTAAGCAAAATTGAGAAGAATGATTGCGGAAAAGATATACATTTAGGAGAAACAGGTCTTCACAAATAATTATCTCTAGCTGTTCAAGAGCATCCTATTTGCGACCTTAATTTTCAAAGCGGAGGAATTTAGGATTGAAGAAACTATGGTGATTAAGGTTTAATAGATGTTTCGCAAATTGAGAATTCAAATTATTTAAACGGAAGCATTGCTTATGCTCCTTAATCCTCTTGTCAAAACTCCTCCGCCAGAATTAAGAAGGTTAACTTATAAATTGATGATATAAATGTTGGCAAGGAGAGGGGAAAGAGGGGACCCCATCGCGAGATTATGCGTTTGTTTAAATAAATTACACTAAAAAAGAAATAGGTTTTGTTCAGAATATGCTACAAGTAAGTTAGGAAACTCAGTTATCAAAAATTGATTGATATCTGCTTTGGAAATCATATCTACAACCAAATCTACGAGTTCTTTAACGGGAACAGAAGTAAAAAGGTAAAAAATATCAAAAGAGACAAATTTTGAATTGTTGTGGAAAACCTTTACTTTGAAGGTGGGCGTCAACTCTATGCAAATTTTAATACCAAATTTTGGACTAAAATGAGAATAATGACGAAGAAGTGTATTGAGTTTGAAGGCGAGTTTATGGGCAGGCGCAGAGGTACTGGAGACAACAGGCCTAATAGGGCAATCCTTTTTGTGAAGTTTTGTGAAACCATGAAGTCTAAGGGGAAAGGGGTTCACCACTTATAAGTTGTGTTTGTTTTTAGGAGTGAAAAGAAAAGAAGTCGAAGAAAAAGTTTTTTGGATCGCAGATTGATAATTCGAGAGAGGGTTTTTTTTCAAAACCGAAATATTTTTGTTTCGAATGAAATCATAACATTTCTCCAAATAAACGTCTCTGTCCATCACCACCATGCCATTAACTTTATCAGCCTTTTGGACAATCAAATTATTTTAACACTAGAATCTAAGGCGGGAGAGTGAGAGCGGGATAGGGGTCTGGGTCGAGGAACATTGAGGAAGGAAGAAATTTTACAAGCAAAAACGTGCTTAAACGAATGAGATTCTTTTTGTAGGGCCAAATCACCATCGACGACTAGATTCTTCAACACACGTGTAGATAAATGGAGGCTAGGGGCGAATTTCAGGCCTAAGTTAAACTCGTTCAAAATAGAAACACAATTGGATAAATTGGTGGGTGGAACTTGTGGTCACTGAGTTTAGAAGGACTGGAATCACTACACTGCACTGATTTTGAGGAAAGAGCAGCCAGTTTTTTCCTAAGGGTAGAGAGCTTGGCAAAACCAATCTCACTTACACGTTGTCTGACACTGTCATCAAAAGTTGACCGTTCCAGACAATGAAGAGCGTGGCACAATTCAGAATTCCACACGGTTGAGCCTGACCTCATGCTTGATACTGATAATGCTCTATTGATTTGTTTTACAATTTTCATCTATCATACATAAACTATGAGCTACAAGTCGTATTTATGGTATGAGAATTTCTTGGAATGACTAACACATACTGAAACATTTCCTGTGAATATATGAGTAATCAATTCGGTACGTGAACTTTGGGAAACTTGCCTGCATTAGTCCTGGTTTGGATTTCTTGTTCTTTTCTTAATGGCTGGATATTCGTGGCTAAAATCAAGTATCAGAAGGCTACCATTTGAGTTTATTTCGTTTCTTTGTTAAGTCTTGGAATTTTTCAAGTATGGAGAAAGTCATGTGATGGCCATATCAGAATTTTGTCGTATATAGTACTAAATCGATGAACAGGAAGTTAAACAAAATATATGGATTTCTTGGAAATAAATGAATTACGCTCCTTCTGTTGGTGACACGTTTGTCTTTTGCCATATAATGACTCATAATACAAATATAAGCGTTCCAATAACAATCTATCAGTTTTGAATTCTCGCTGTGAGATTGAAAACTTATTTGAAGGAAAACTGTGAAAGCATAGCTAAATTTAGGTATTATTTTATTTTTATTGCTTTGTAATTTCTAATTCCTAATTACACGTGAAAATATTTCTATTGTTGTCCTAAAAACTTTCATCTTTTAGACCCTAACAATTGATCTATTTTGTGATTCTGATAATGAATGTTTTCATGATGAGGATTTATGTAAAAATGTCTCAGAATTAGAAGATAACGCGGAATATGAAGGATATTCGAAGGAATATTCTGAAAGTAAAGATGGCCTTATTTTAGACGATTCGTCTTGATGATCTCAAAAAATTAAAAGGATTGCATGGATTTGTAAATCAAGTCGTATCATAACGTAATAGAATTTTCTCTAGGACTAACAAGATATCCCACAACTCGCATAACCACCAAAAATCATCTTTTGGCATGATAATTATCACTAACAAAATTATAACAATGGCCAATATAGAAGATAGGCGTGTCAATGGAAAAGCTTGGAAAGATGTGGACTATGCTCACATAGAGCCTTATATTGGACTTTTGGTATTGGCAGGCGTTTACAGATCTCATAACGAATCACTGAAAAGTTTGCGGGACGAAGTACATGGTAGGCCGATATTTAGTGCCGTCATGTCTCTTGAAAGATTTTATAAAATTACAGGAATTTTAATATTTGACATTAGAGATGGCAGAAAAGAGCACCGGAAAGGTGACAGATTGGCACCCATACGCGTTGTTTGGGATTTTTGGGTGGAAAATTTGCAGAAGTTATACACCCAAGATGAAAATGTATCTATAGATGAACAGTTAGAAGCGTCTAGGAAGATGCCCCTTCAATCAGTATAATACGGGGATAAAAATTTGGATTTTATGTGATGGTGCATCTGCGTATGCATACAATTTAAAAGTACAGTAAAACCTAGATAATTAGAAACTCTTTAGTTCAAAATTTCTGTATAATTCGAAATTTCTTTTAATTTGAAGACCCAATAAGATAATTTCATACCTGGATAATTCGAAAACCTTGATAATTCGGAATTCGAAAAAAAGCAATATGCTCATAATATTTGTGCCTAAATAATTCGAAAACGCATAAAAAACTTATGTTCGTAAAGATTATGCGTTTGCGAACACAAACATTTCCTATCATCCCCTCGATCCTTCTCTACGATGTTGTTACTACCCTCGCCAACTTTCTCTTCTTTTTGGCGTAGGTCAAGAGTTGAATGATTTCACGCTCCTATCTACGCATGCACGCTGGCACGCAAGCTGGCACGCACGCTGGCACGCACGCTGGCACGCACGCTGCCGCGCACGCTGGCACGCACGCTGGCACGCACGCTTTCACGCACGCTGGCACGCACGCTGCCACGCACGCTGGCATGCACGCAGCCACGCACGCTGGCACGCACGCTGCCACGCACGCTTCCACGCACGCTGCCACGCACGCTGCCACGCACGCTGGCACGCACGCTGCCACGCACGCTGCCACGCACGCTGCCACGCACGCAGCCACGCACGCTGGCACGCACGCTTCCACGCACGCTGCCACGCACGCTGGCGCGCACGCTGGCACGCACGCTGCCTCGCACGCTGGCACGCACGCTGGCACGCACGCTGGCACGGACGCGGCAACGCACGCTGACACGCACGCTGGCACGCTCGCTGGCACGAACGCAACCACGCGAGATGGCACGCGAGCTGGCACGCCCAACTTGTCGGGGACGTCAAAGCCAAACATACCATCACGTCGGACCACCTGCCACTCATCTTCCCCATCACCACCGGAGGATCCGCCAAAAGACCGGGACGGACGATAAACAATACGGATTGGGCAAAAGCGAACTGGGGAATGTTTGAAGAAATCATCGCCGAAGGATTACTCCCTGCAGAGAGACCTAAGACGACCACTGAGGTAGACAATGCAATCGATACATTAAACAATGTTATTTAACAGGCTGCGGACGAATGCACCCCAAGTAATTAAATCGATGTAAAAAACGCCTCTGCTTAAGTACGTCGTCGCCCTCATCAAGGAAAACTGGAGGATTTACCGAGAATTCGAAAAGAGGAAGGACCCAGCATTAAATACCGTTTGAAACAGGAACCATCATCAAAAGAATGATACTTGATTATAAAAACGATTTATGTCAGAAAACTTGTGCGTGCGCAGGCTGGCACGCACGCTGCCACGCACGCTTGCACGCACGCAGCCACGCACGCTGGCACGCACGCTGCCACGCACGCTGGCACGCACGCAGGCACGCACGCTGCCACGCACGCTGCCACGCACGCTGCCACGAACGCTTGCACGCACGCAGCCACGCACGCTGCCACGCACCCTGCCACGCACGCTGCCACGCACGCTGCCACGCACGCTGGCACGCACGCTGGCACGCACGCTTCCACGCACGCTGGCACGGACGCTGCAACGCACGCTGACACGCACGCTGGCACGCTCGCTGGCACGCTCGCTGGCACGAACGCAACCACGCGAGATGGCACGCGAGCTGGCACGCCCAACTTGTCGGGGACGTCAAAGCCAAACATACCATCACGTCGGACCACCTGCCACTCATCTTCCCCATCACCACCGGAGGATCCGCCAAAAGACCGGGACGGACGATAAACAATACGGATTGGGCAAAAGCGAACTGGGGAATGTTTGAAGAAATCATCGCCGAAGGATTACTCCCTGCAGAGAGACCTAAGACGACCACTGAGGTAGACAATGCAATCGATACATTAAACAATGTTATTTAACAGGCTGCGGACGAATGCACCCCAAGGAATTAAATCGATGTAAAACAACGCCTCTGCTTAAGTACGTCGTCGCCCTCATCAAGGAAAACTGGAGGATTTACCGAGAAATCGGAAAGAGGAAGGAACTAGCATTAAATACCGATTGAAACAGGAACCATCATCAAAAGAATGATACTTGATTATAAAAACGATTTATGGCAGAAAACTTGTGCGTGTCTAGATTTCAGGAAAAGGAAACTGTTCTAGGACCGATTCAAAGGCTTCTCGGTAGTTATATGACAAGAATAATCCCACCTAGGTCACGACGTGAAAAGCCTATGCACGGAGGAAAGAAAGCGGAGGAATTCTTACGCGTGCTGGAAGAAATATACACGCCGACCGACGATCCAAGGTTCGACGAGAAATTTCACAGAGAATCCATAGAGGTAATGCAGAACATTATACCTAACTTAATCCCCACAAATATCAGCTAGGAAACCGAGGAAGGAATCATCGACGACGACCTGAAGGAAGCCATAGCCAGCACGAAGAATTCTGCTCCTCGACCTCCTGGACGATAACGTGCAACAAACGTATGTCAGGTATTTCCCCACGCTTAAAAATTCCTCCTAATGATTTATAATTCCTGCTTCTCCATGGGTCGCTACCCAAAACAATGGAGAAACGCGCACACCATCATGCTCTTGAAAAGTGGGAAAGACGCGAAAAATGTTCGCCCCTTCAGGGTTATGAGCGTCCTGGGAAATATGCTGGAAAAAGTGGTCGTGAAAAAACTCACGGCCATCCTAGACGCAGGCGGCATCCTCCCAGACCATCAATACGGATTCCGAGCGCACAGGACAACCACGGACCCACTGACGCTGCTCACCAACACGGCGGCAGAAGAAATCAACAAAAGAGGGTGCACGGCCGCGATCTTCATGGAGATCGAAAGGGCATTCGACAAACTCTGGAATGACGGGCTATCCCTAAAAATCTCCCTAATTCCCGACATCCCACCCATCTTATCCCGTTTCCAATACTCCTTAATCTCCAACCGACATGCAAGAGTCAAAGTAGGTGGCACCCTGTCCAATCCCTTCCGCATTCAATCCGGCGTGCCCCAAGGAACGGTATTATCGACGCTTCTTTTTATTCTGTATTCCGCCGACATGCCTTCTCCCGCTTTTCCACAGGTGACCCTCGCGCAGTACGCAGACGACACGGCGCTGTGGGCCACGGCACGCAAATCTGACACCGCATCACGTTATCTACAAAAGGACTTCCGACGGCTCGAGGAGTGAATGAGAAAGTGGCGCCTTCGGCCAAACCCAGAAAAATCGATCCTGATGACCTTCACTCACGAAGGGGGGGAACAAGGAGGTCCGCAGCAACCGATTTCCGTCACCCTTTGGGGGAAAAGTGTGGGCCTGCAGAAAGAGGGGAAATGCCGCGGTGTTACCCTCGATCGCCACCTGACGTTCGCCACCCACCTGAGAAACTTGACATCCACCATAACCAGGCGCAGCAATTTTATCCGAGCCGTACGAGCGGGAGGAAAAGGCGTCTCCGAGGAGACGGCCATACACTCGTACAAATCATTCATCAGACACGTCATCGAGTATGGCGCCCCTGCCATCACGCCGCTCGCAAAAGGAAACATCTCGAGGCTGGCAGCCATCGAGAGAGTCATCCTCCGCAACATCATGAGGGCTCCGATCCGCACACCCATTGCCGAGATACGCGCTCGGGCCGAAATAAAACTGGTCCTACACCGGATGGCGAGACTCCGCTGCAGAGCGGCCGAAAGAATGAGGGCACACATCCCCCACCTCTTCCAGCAAATCCTCGCTCCCCTATCCATTATCCTCACAACCCACCCCAAACACAAGCGCCCCACCCCGGCAGGATAATAGAGGCGACGCTATCGCTCTATTGCCCAGACGCCCCTCCCCTCTACGCCCGCACCAAAGTCCCTATCTCCCCCCACCTGTGCCCTCAGGACGAATTGCCCCTGCTGCCGCCAAAGAAGAAAAAGAAATAGACGGCGCTAGTCCAACAAAAGCATATTTATTTGTCAGTATTATTTATCTAAATTCAAACCTATTTGAACCTTTTTATATTTTGCTATATTCAATTTAACTGTTACACATTACAAAATGTTATTTGTTATATATTTAATTGTATTTGTTATATTTACTGAGAACTTTGTGAAAAACTGGTGCTGTGAGCAAGTGGAAATGTGATAGTGACCATCTAGTCATTCCGTCTGTCTACGGAAGGTTTTGCCGGGTTTTCCTTCCGTCTCGGGCGAATGCCAGGCAAAAGCCACCCCCGGAGAAAGCAATAAGATCGAAATACTACTGCTAAAACGAATACAATTGAACTATCTGCACCTGAATTTACCCTGAAGAGGCCTTTTGCCTAAACAGGGTATTTTCCGATCTGGCCATGTGTAAAACAATTGAAATGTAAAGGGTATGTAAATGAAATATGTATGGCTTATCAGAAAATAAAAACAAATTGACTTTGACACGAGTATGTGACAGTTATTTTGTGGGTGCTCTAACTCAAAAACCAATAATCAGGTTAACGCGAAATTTTATATTTAACATGTTTTTGAAAGTCGCAAGATCTGATTAGTTCTTAGTAAAAATCGGTCACTCGAAAGTGGGTGTTTACTCTCGTCACTTATCGGTTATTTTGAAATATTTGCTTTAATATTTGATAAATGGAAAAATATACTGGAATAAAAGCTGTAGGAAATATAATTTACTACAACTTTGTTTGAATCATTTGTCCATCATTATATATCGACGTTTCCTACAGAGGAGGATGTAACATGCATATCACATACATATATAACATATAGGAGGCAATTATTTAAACAAATTTTCAAGGTTTATGTACTTCCGAATGTGCTTCGGAGCTGAAATTTTTTTTAGAGGTAGGATTTATAAAAAAACGAAATAGCAATTATAAAAATTTTGATATTTTAATTTCTTTGGCAGTTAAAAATTCGTAAAATTTAAAAAAATAGGTAAATGTTTAGACACTACGGGGCAAGTTAGAGGGCTGAAATTTTAAAACTACTTAGATTTTAGTCTATGTAACCGATTAAATATTTCAGTATATTCATGAAGTTCTTTCTGCGGCCGTTAAAAATTATTTAAATTTAAACAATTAGAAAAATATTATTTCACTTCTAAAAGTGAACAAACTTCAAAAATTGGCAGAAATGTGAACCATTAGTACCCCATAATGGAGAAAGTATAAAATTCCTAAAATTTCAAAGTATGGGGATTGTTTTAACCTATTATTTTGACGTAAGGGAAAAACAAAAATCGCTGCGGAGGTGGAATGTTTTTAATTAAGAAAATATTTGCAATGATGAAACATCTGTCTGAAAAATGAATGTTTTTTCAAGGCGCGAAGATATGCTTCTACTAGTATACTTGTACTAGTTTCCGCGAACTTGACGTCCGATAGAATCAGATGTAACGCTCATTAGTAGAGCTTTCTTCCGCTAGTTGGTTCTGATTATGTTCAAGAATTTCCGACGCTGTTTGAACGACGGTAACAAAACTAAACAAATATTCAATTACTATTGATATTCATTTCATGATGTCATATGTGGAAATTAAAATTGCTGAATTTTTTAAGGTCTTTGAGGACATATCCTGCGAAAGATAAATTTTTCCCCGTCATATTGACGGGCTTTTATAGTTTTTATATTAGGGGTAGTAGTGTTTGCTAGTAATATAATAGTTTTGGTCACGAAATTCGAAGTGAAAGGTGCGTGAATTATGCGAGTAAGTACAGTAATACTGTCACTGCCATTAAAGAAATTTCGAGTGCCATGGGATAGATCGAGATAGTCACATGACATGAGTAGGCAAAAGATTGGAGTACAAATTCGGCCGTAAAGTATCTCTGTTTATTAAAAAAGGAAAATTCCGCGGTCGTAGCTGTAGGATAATAAAACGCAGTAATATTCTTCCCTTGCTCATAACGTAAAATATATCGTGGCACATCATGGACTTTATCGCGGCACACCGGTTGCGAAGCCTTGCCGTTTCAGCACAATATGAGAAGCGCACATACGAATCTCTTGACGCAACAGTTTTATAAGGTAAAATAATTACATGAATCAATTTGTGGGTATTTTTTATTTAAAATATTTTAATTGGAAGTTTTTATCATTTATATTTTACGAGAAATTTGACTTGACAAACCGCGTCTTAGTGAGGCGAGCCGCCGCGTCTTCTGAGGTCTTAATTAAAATATTTCAGCTCCCTAGCTTGCACCCTAGTACTGAAACATTTATCTATTTTTTAACATTTTAGGAATTTTTTTACATCCAAATTAATTAATATATCAGAATTTCATAACCCCTATTCGGTTATTTTTAGATTTCTACTATTACCAACGTCAGATTTGTTGCACATTCAGAAGTACATAAACATTAAATGTTTGTTTAAACATTTGCGAATTTTCTAAGCCGAGTGATTTAGTCACCTCGGCCACCAGATCCTTGCGTTGGCGCTGCGATAAATGTTTATTTGAATTCTCGTTGGAAGATAAACGCGTCCATCTTAGCAACGAGATTAAACAAACTATTGTAATTGTTGATCGTGTGAGAGAAGTTTATTTTAATGTGGATTGTATTGATACTAGCATTCCTACGTTTTTTGAAGGGATATTTCTGTTAATTATTATAAGTTTTTATTTATCGTTATTATTATTGTTGGTATGTTTTTATTTATCTTAAAAACTTTTTATTTTTATTTATGTAAGGTTATTGTAAAAACCTTTTCCCTATGAGTTTCATTAAGAATTACATCCGGAAAATCGAGGTACATGTAAACTTTTGATTAATTTTATTATTATTATTAAATTCTTATTGTTCCTCTTATAATATTGCCTTATACGATACATGTATTTTATTATTGTTAAATTATAATCACATTCGTATTGCTTTACTATTAATAATCATTAAAGCGATCTTCTCGGAATAGTTTACATTGAAAATTCATTTGAAAACTACTTCAGATAATTTTATTCTTTGGAACTGTTCACTTGCCTCTTTTTTTACTTTAGATGAAATCTTTTATAATTATAGACCTTTAAGATCAGTTGTTCCTACATTATTCTAAAAGCCCTCACATTGAATATCATATTCCTTTATTTCACTATTTAAGATAGGTAATACTGTTTTAAAGGATTTTAATTTGAACATATTTAAATAAAAAAATTTAAAGTGTCGCGTTGTAGTTTAGCAGTTCTTCAGCTAACTATGCTTATACAGTGGTTTTATATGGACGGTTGATTTGATGTTAGGAAAAGAACAATTTATTATTTTTGTCATTTCAGTTAGGCCACTAAAATATGAAATATTCAACAGTTTCACTGCTACTAGTATTTAAAACTGAATTACTCTGCACTAGCAGTCTATTTTCGTTGATTTTACGTAATAGGAATTTATAAGTCAGTATTGATATTTATGAAACAAAAGATACTATCGAACCTCTTACTACTTATTTACAAAACATTCTTACAGTTCTCTACTTCTGTCTCCTATTCTCACAACTGTAAAAAGATTAACGGTTTAATAGGGATACCCCCACGTCTCTCAAGAGCTGGTAGACACTTTTGCAACTCATGAAAGCAGAAAGGTTATCATAATTATATTATAGGGTTTATTGATATTAAAGTATGAAATATATAAAAACTGGTTATAATAATTCATTTTTATATCTTGACTTGTTATTTTTACGTTTGACTACCCATCAGCAATGGACAGTTGGTCCAGATATATTAGCGTGTGTACAGTAACATTTAACTAATTAGCTTATTTTAAAAAATACATGCAAAAGGTAATGCTAGAAAGTGACATTCTTTTTTACCATTTTTAACCTGATAATGCTCTTCGAGAAAAAGAAACAACATTGTCACTTCCACAAATTTATTTGGCACGAAAGGTTTCACTACGATCATGGTATCATTAGGTGATAAAATGTAAATACAGTTCCATATATATATATAGTGAAAAAGGGTGAGAGGGGCAGAGTAGGGGTTACATAGAAAACGAATGGAAGGTAAATAAATAAACGGTTAGGAAAAGGAAGGGGTTGGAAAGGAAGATGAAAGGAAAATAAAGTTATAAAATGTTACTAAAACTTGGTAAATGGGGACAAAGACAACAATGTTGATACACAGTATTTACAAAACATTTGGTAAGCAAAATTGAGAAGAATGATTGCGGAAAAGATATACATTTAGGAGAAACAGGTCTTCACAAATAATTATCTCTAGCTGTTCAAGAGCATCCTATTTGCGACCTTAATTTTCAAAGCGGAGGAATTTAGGATTGAAGAAACTATGGTGATTAAGGTTTAATAGATGTTTCGCAAATTGAGAATTCAAATTATTTAAACGGAAGCATTGCTTATGCTCCTTAATCCTCTTGTCAAAACTCCTCCGCCAGAATTAAGAAGGTTAACTTATAAATTGATGATATAAATGTTGGCAAGGAGAGGGGAAAGAGGGGACCCCATCGCGAGATTATGCGTTTGTTTAAATAAATTACACTAAAAAAGAAATAGGTTTTGTTCAGAATATGCTACAAGTAAGTTAGGAAACTCAGTTATCAAAAATTGATTGATATCTGCTTTGGAAATCATATCTACAACCAAATCTACGAGTTCTTTAACGGGAACAGAAGTAAAAAGGTAAAAAATATCAAAAGAGACAAATTTTGAATTGTTGTGGAAAACCTTTACTTTGAAGGTGGGCGTCAACTCTATGCAAATTTTAATACCAAATTTTGGACTAAAATGAGAATAATGACGAAGAAGTGTATTGAGTTTGAAGGCGAGTTTATGGGCAGGCGCAGAGGTACTGGAGACAACAGGCCTAATAGGGCAATCCTTTTTGTGAAGTTTTGTGAAACCATGAAGTCTAAGGGGAAAGGGGTTCACCACTTATAAGTTGTGTTTGTTTTTAGGAGTGAAAAGAAAAGAAGTCGAAGAAAAAGTTTTTTGGATCGCAGATTGATAATTCGAGAGAGGGTTTTTTTTCAAAACCGAAATATTTTTGTTTCGAATGAAATCATAACATTTCTCCAAATAAACGTCTCTGTCCATCACCACCATGCCATTAACTTTATCAGCCTTTTGGACAATCAAATTATTTTAACACTAGAATCTAAGGCGGGAGAGTGAGAGCGGGATAGGGGTCTGGGTCGAGGAACATTGAGGAAGGAAGAAATTTTACAAGCAAAAACGTGCTTAAACGAATGAGATTCTTTTTGTAGGGCCAAATCACCATCGACGACTAGATTCTTCAACACACGTGTAGATAAATGGAGGCTAGGGGCGAATTTCAGGCCTAAGTTAAACTCGTTCAAAATAGAAACACAATTGGATAAATTGGTGGGTGGAACTTGTGGTCACTGAGTTTAGAAGGACTGGAATCACTACACTGCACTGATTTTGAGGAAAGAGCAGCCAGTTTTTTCCTAAGGGTAGAGAGCTTGGCAAAACCAATCTCACTTACACGTTGTCTGACACTGTCATCAAAAGTTGACCGTTCCAGACAATGAAGAGCGTGGCACAATTCAGAATTCCACACGGTTGAGCCTGACCTCATGCTTGATACTGATAATGCTCTATTGATTTGTTTTACAATTTTCATCTATCATACATAAACTATGAGCTACAAGTCGTATTTATGGTATGAGAATTTCTTGGAATGACTAACACATACTGAAACATTTCCTGTGAATATATGAGTAATCAATTCGGTACGTGAACTTTGGGAAACTTGCCTGCATTAGTCCTGGTTTGGATTTCTTGTTCTTTTCTTAATGGCTGGATATTCGTGGCTAAAATCAAGTATCAGAAGGCTACCATTTGAGTTTATTTCGTTTCTTTGTTAAGTCTTGGAATTTTTCAAGTATGGAGAAAGTCATGTGATGGCCATATCAGAATTTTGTCGTATATAGTACTAAATCGATGAACAGGAAGTTAAACAAAATATATGGATTTCTTGGAAATAAACGAATTACGCTCCTTCTGTTGGTGACACGTTTGTCTTTTGCCATATAATGACTCATAATACAAATATAAGCGTTCCAATAACAATCTATCAGTTTTGAATTCTCGCTGTGAGATTGAAAACTTATTTGAAGGAAAACTGTGAAATTATAGCTAAATTTAGGTATTATTTTATTTTTATTGCTTTGTAATTTCTAATTCCTAATTACACGTGAAAATATTTCTATTGTTGTCCTAAAAACTTTCATCTTTTAGACCCTAACAATTGATCTATTTTGTGATTCTGATAATGAATATTTTCATGATGAGGATTTATGTAAAAATGTCTCAGAATTAGAAGATAACGCGGAATATGAAGGATATTCGACGGAATATTCTGAAAGTAAAGATGGCCTTATTTTAGACGATTCGTCTTGATGATCTCAAAAAATTAAAAGGATTGCATGGATTTGTAAATCAAGTCGTATCATAACGTAATAGAATTTTCTCTAGGACTAACAAGATATCCCACAACTCGCATAACCACCAAAAATCATCTTTTGGCATGATAATTATCACTAACAAAATTATAACAATGGCCAATATAGAAGATAGGCGTGTCAATGGAAAAGCTTGGAAAGATGTGGACTATGCTCACATAGAGCCTTATATTGGACTTTTGGTATTGGCAGGCGTTTACAGATCTCATAACGAATCACTGAAAAGTTTGCGGGACGAAGTACATGGTAGGACGATATTTAGTGCCGTCATGTCTCTTGAAAGATTTTATAAAATTACAGGAATTTTAATATTTGACATTAGAGATGGCAGAAAAGAGCACCGGAAAGGTGACAGATTGGCACCCATACGCGTTGTTTGGGATTTTTGGGTGGAAAATTTGCAGAAGTTATACACCCAAGATGAAAATGTATCTATAGATGAACAGTTAGAAGCGTCTAGGAAGATGCCCCTTCAATCAGTATAATACGGGGATAAAAATTTGGATTTTATGTGATGGTGCATCTGCGTATGCATACAATTTAAAAGTACAGTAAAACCTAGATAATTAGAAACTCTTTAGTTCAAAATTTCTGTATAATTCGAAATTTCTTTTAATTTGAAGACCCAATAAGATAATTTCATACCTGGATAATTCGAAAACCTTGATAATTCGGAATTCGAAAAAAAGCGATATGCTCATAATATTTGTGCCTAAATAATTCGAAAACGCATAAAAAACTTATGCTCGTAAAGATTATGCGTTTGCGAACACAATCATTTCCTCTCATCCCCTCGATCCTTCTCTACGATGTTGTTACTACCCTCGCCAACTTTCTCTTCTTTTTGGCGTAGGTCAAGAGTTGAATGATATCACGCTCCTATCTACGCATGCACGCTGGCACGCAAGCTGGCACGCACGCTGGCACGCATGCTGCCGCGCACGCTGGCACGCACGCTTGCACGCACGCTGGCACGCACGCTGCCACGCACGCTGGCATGCACGCAGCCACGCACGCTGGCACGCACGCTGCCACGCACGCTGGCACGCACGCTTCCACGCACGCTGCCACGCACGTTGCCACGCACGCTGCCACGCACGCTGGCACGCACGCTGCCACGCACGCTGGCACGCACGCAGCCACGCACGCTGGCACGCACGCTTCCACGCACGCTGCCACGCACGCTGGCGCGCACGCTGTCACGCACGCTGCCTCGCACGCTGGCACGCACGCTGGCACGGACGCTGGCACGCCCAACTTGTCGGGGACGTCAAAGCCAAACATACCATCACGTCGGACCACCTGCCACTCATCTTCCCCATCACCACCGGAGGATCCGCCAAAAGACCGGGACGGACGATAAACAATACGGATTGGGCAAAAGCGAACTGGGGAATGTTTGAAGAAATTATCGCCGAAGGATTACTCCCTGCAGAGAGACCTAAGACGACCACTGAGGTAGACAATGCAATCGATACATTAAACAATGTTATTTAACAGGCTGCGGACGAATGCACCCCAAGGAATTAAATCGATGTAAAAAAAACGCCTCTGCTTAAGTACGCCGTCGCCCTCATCAAGGAAAACTGTAGGATTTACCGAGAAATCGGAAAGAGGAAGGAACTAGCATTAAATACCGATTGAAACAGGAACCATCATCAAAAGAATGATACTTGATTATAAAAACGATTTATGGCAGAAAACTTGTGCGTGTCTAGATTTCAGGAAAAGGAAACTGTTCTAGGACCGATTCAAAGGCTTCTCGGTAGTTATATGACAAGAATAATCCCACCTAGGTCACGACGTGAAAAGCCTATGCACGGAGGAAAGAAAGCGGAGGAATTCTTACGCGTGCTGGAAGAAATATACACGCCGACCGACGATCCAAGGTTCGACGAGAAATTTCACAGAGAATCCATAGAGGTAATGCAGAACATTATACCTAACTTAATCCCCACAAATATCAGCTAGGAAACCGAGGAAGGAATCATCGACGACGACCTGAAGGAAGCCATAGCCAGCACGAAGAATTCTGCTCCTCGACCTCCTGGACGATAACGTGCAACAAACGTATGTCAGGTATTTCCCCACGCTTAAAAATTCCTCCTAATGATTTATAATTCCTGCTTCTCCATGGGTCGCTACCCAAAACAATGGAGAAACGCGCACACCATCATGCTCTTGAAAAGTGGGAAAGACGCGAAAAATGTTCGCCCCTTCAGGGTTATGAGCGTCCTGGGAAATATGCTGGAAAAAGTGGTCGTGAAAAAACTCACGGCCATCCTAGACGCAGGCGGCATCCTCCCAGACCATCAATACGGATTCCGAGCGCACAGGACAACCACGGACCCACTGACGCTGCTCACCAACACGGCGGCAGAAGAAATCAACAAAAGAGGGTGCACGGCCGCGATCTTCATGGAGATCGAAAGGGCATTCGACAAACTCTGGAATGACGGGCTATCCCTAAAAATCTCCCTAATTCCCGACATCCCACCCATCTTATCCCGTTTCCAATACTCCTTAATCTCCAACCGACATGCAAGAGTCAAAGTAGGTGGCACCCTGTCCAATCCCTTCCGCATTCAATCCGGCGTGCCCCAAGGAACGGTATTATCGACGCTTCTTTTTATTCTGTATTCCGCTGACATGCCTTCTCCCGCTTTTCCACAGGTGACCCTCGCGCAGTACGCAGACGACACGGCGCTGTGGGCCACGGCACGCAAATCTGACACCGCATCACGTTATCTACAAAAGGACTTCCGACGGCTCGAGGAGTGAATGAGAAAGTGGCGCCTTCGGCCAAACCCAGAAAAATCGATCCTGATGACCTTCACTCACGAAGGGGGGGAACAAGGAGGTCCGCAGCAACCGATTTCCGTCACCCTTTGGGGGAAAAGTGTGGGCCTGCAGAAAGAGGGGAAATGCCGCAACATCATGAGGGCTCCGATCCGCACACCCAGTGCCGAGATACGCGCTCGGGCCGAAATAAATCTGGTCCTACACCGGATGGCGAGACTCCGCTGCAGAGCGGCCGAAAGAATGAGGGCACACATCCCCCACCTCTTCCAGCAAATCCTCGCTCCCCTATCCATTATCCTCACAACCCACCCCAAACACAAGCGCCCCACCCCGGCAGGATAATAGAGGCGACGCTATCGCTCTATTGCCCAGACGCCCCTCCCCTCTACGCCCGCACCAAAGTCCCTATCTCCCCCCACCTGTGCCCTCAGGACGAATTGCCCCTGCTGCCGCCAAAGAAGAAAAAGAAATAGACGGCGCTAGTCCAACAAAAGCATATTTATTTGTCAGTATTATTTATCTAAATTCAAACCTATTTGAACCTTTTTATATTTTGCTATATTCAATTTAACTGTTACACATTACAAAATGTTATTTGTTATATATTTAATTGTATTTGTTATATTTACTGAGAACTTTGTGAAAAACTGGTGCTGTGAGCAAGTGGAAATGTGATAGTGACCATCTAGTCATTCCGTCTGTCTACGGAAGGTTTTGCCGGGTTTTCCTTCCGTCTCGGGCGAATGCCAGGCAAAAGCCACCCCCGGAGAAAGCAATAAGATCGAAATACTACTGCTAAAACGAATACAATTGAACTATCTGCACCTGAATTTACCCTGAAGAGGCCTTTTGCCTAAACAGGGTATTTTCCGATCTGGCCATGTGTAAAACAATTGAAATGTAAAGGGTATGTAAATGAAATATGTATGGCTTATCAGAAAATAAAAACAAATTGACTTTGACACGAGTATGTGACAGTTATTTTGTGGGTGCTCTAACTCAAAAACCAATAATCAGGTTAACGCGAAATTTTATATTTAACATGTTTTTGAAAGTCGCAAGATCTGATTAGTTCTTAGTAAAAATCGGTCACTCGAAAGTGGGTGTTTACTCTCGTCACTTATCGGTTATTTTGAAATATTTGCTTTAATATTTGATAAATGGAAAAATATACTGGAATAAAAGCTGTAGGAAATATAATTTACTACAACTTTGTTTGAATCATTTGTCCATCATTATATATCGACGTTTCCTACAGAGGAGGATGTAACATGCATATCACATACATATATAACATATAGGAGGCAATTATTTAAACAAATTTTCAAGGTTTATGTACTTCCGAATGTGCTTCGGAGCTGAAATTTTTTTTAGAGGTAGGATTTATAAAAAAACGAAATAGCAATTATAAAAATTTTGATATTTTAATTTCTTTGGAAGTTAAAAATTCGTAAAATTTAAAAAAATAGGTAAATGTTTAGACACTACGGGGCAAGTTAGAGGGCTGAAATTTTAAAACTACTTAGATTTTAGTCTATGTAACCGATTAAATATTTCAGTATATTCATGAAGTTCTTTCTGCGGCCGTTAAAAATTATTTAAATTTAAACAATTAGAAAAATATTATTTCACTTCTAAAAGTGAACAAACTTCAAAAATTGGCAGAAATGTGAACCATTAGTACCCCATAATGGAGAAAGTATAAAATTCTTAAAATTTCAAAGTATGGGGATTGTTTTAACCTATTATTTTGACGTAAGGGAAAAACAAAAATCGCTGCGGAGGTGGAATGTTTTTAATTAAGAAAATATTTGCAATGATGAAACATCTGTCTGAAAAATGAATGTTTTTTCAAGGCGCGAAGATATGCTTCTACTAGTATACTTGTACTAGTTTCCGCGAACTTGACGTCCGATAGAATCAGATGTAACGCTCATTAGTAGAGCTTTCTTCCGCTAGTTGGTTCTGATTATGTTCAAGAATTTCCGACGCTGTTTGAACGACGGTAACAAAACTAAACAAATATTCAATTACTATTGATATTCATTTCATGATGTCATATGTGGAAATTAAAATTGCTGAATTTTTTAAGGTCTTTGAGGACATATCCTGCGAAAGATAAATTTTTCCCCGTCATATTGACGGGCTTTTATAGTTTTTATATTAGGGGTAGTAGTGTTTGCTAGTAATATAATAGTTTTGGTCACGAAATTCGAAGTGAAAGGTGCGTGAATTATGCGAGTAAGTACAGTAATACTGTCACTGCCATTAAAGAAATTTCGAGTGCCATGGGATAGATCGAGATAGTCACATGACATGAGTAGGCAAAAGATTGGAGTACAAATTCGGCCGTAAAGTATCTCTGTTTATTAAAAAAGGAAAATTCCGCGGTCGTAGCTGTAGGATAATAAAACGCAGTAATATTCTTCCCTTGCTCATAACGTAAAATATATCGTGGCACATCATGGACTTTATCGCGGCACACCGGTTGCGAAGCCTTGCCGTTTCAGCACAATATGAGAAGCGCACATACGAATCTCTTGACGCAACAGTTTTATAAGGTAAAATAATTACATGAATCAATTTGTGGGTATTTTTTATTTAAAATATTTTAATTGGAAGTTTTTATCATTTATATTTTACGAGAAATTTGACTTGACAAACCGCGTCTTAGTGAGGCGAACCGCCGCGTCTTCTGAGGTCTTAATTAAAATATTTCAGCTCCCTAGCTTGCACCCTAGTACTGAAACATTTATCTATTTTTTAACATTTTAGGAATTTTTTTACATCCAAATTAATTAATATATCAGAATTTCATAACCCCTATTCGGTTATTTTTAGATTTCTACTATTACCAACGTCAGATTTGTTGCACATTCAGAAGTACATAAACATTAAATGTTTGTTTAAACATTTGCGAATTTTCTAAGCCGAGTGATTAAGTCACCTCGGCCACCAGATCCTTGCGTTGGCGCTGCGATAAATGTTTATTTGAATTCTCGTTGGAAGATAAACGCGTCCATCTTAGCAACGAGATTAAACAAACTATTGTAATTGTTGATCGTGTGAGAGAAGTTTATTTTAATGTGGATTGTATTGATACTAGCATTCCTACGTTTTTTGAAGGGATATTTCTGTTAATTATTATAAGTTTTTGTTTATCGTTATTATTATTGTTGGTATGTTTTTATTTATCTTAAAAACTTTTTATTTTTATTTATGTAAGGTTATTGTAAAAACCTTTTCCCTATGAGTTTCATTAAGAATTACATCCGGAAAATCGAGGTACATGTAAACTTTTGATTAATTTTATTATTATTATTAAATTCTTATTGTTCCTCTTATAATATTGCCTTATACGATACATGTATTTTATTATTGTTAAATTATAATCACATTCGTATTGCTTTACTATTAATAATCATTAAAGCGATCTTCTCGGAATAGTTTACATTGAAAATTCATTTGAAAACTACTTCAGATAATTTTATTCTTTGGAACTGTTCACTTGCCTCTTTTTTTAATTTAGATGAAATCTTTTATAATTATAGACCTTTAAGATCAGTTGTTCCTACATTATTCTAAAAGCCCTCACATTGAATATCATATTCCTTTATTTCACTATTTAAGATAGGTAATACTGTTTTAAAGGATTTTAATTTGAACATATTTAAATAAAAAAATTTAAAGTGTCGCGTTGTAGTTTAGCAGTTCTTCAGCTAACTATGCTTATACAGTGGTTTTATATGGACGGTTGATTTGATGTTAGGAAAAGAACAATTTATTATTTTTGTCATTTCAGTTAGGCCACTAAAATATGAAATATTCAACAGTTTCACTGCTACTAGTATTTAAAACTGAATTACTCTGCACTAGCAGTCTATTTTCGTTGATTTTACGTAATAGGAATTTATAAGTCAGTATTGATATTTATGAAACAAAAGATACTATCGAACCTCTTACTACTTATTTACAAAACATTCTTAAAGTTCTCTACTTCTGTCTGCTATTCTCACAACTGTAAAAAGATTAACGGTTTAATAGGGATACCCCCACGTCTCTCAAGAGCTGGTAGACACTTTTGCAACTCATGAAAGCAGAAAGGTTATCATAATTATATTATAGGGTTTATTGATATTAAAGTATGAAATATATAAAAACTGGTTATAATAATTCATTTTTATATCTTGACTTGTTATTTTTACGTTTGACTACCCATCAGCAATGGACAGTTGGTCCAGATATATTAGCTTATTTAAAAAAATACACGCAAAAGGTAATGCTAGAAAGTGACATTCTTTTTTAGCAATTTTAACCTGATAATGCTCTTCGAGAAAAAGAAACAACATTGTCACTTCCACAAATTTATTTGGCACGAAAGGTTTCACTACGATCATAGTATCATTAGGTGATAAAATATTAATACAGTTCCATATATATATATTGGGAAAAAAGGGTGAGAGGGGCAGAATAGGGGTTACATAGAAAACGAATGGAAGGTAAATAAATAAACGGTTAGGAAAAGGAAGGGGTTGGAAAGGAAGATGAAAGGAAAATAAAGTTATAAAATGTTACTAAAACTTGGTAAATGGGGACAAAGACAACAATGTTGATACACAGTATTTACAAAATATTTGGTAAGCAAAATTGAGAAGAATGATTGCGGAAAAGATATACATTTAAGAGAAACAGGTCTTCACAAATAATTATCTCTAGCTGTTCAAGAGCATCCTATTTGCGACCTTAATTTTCAAAGCGGAGGAATTTAGGATTGAAGAAACTATGGTGATTAAGGTTTAATAGATGTTTCGCAAATTGAGAATTCAAATTATTTAAACGGAAGCATTGCTTATGCTCCTTAATCCTCTTGTCAAAACTCCTCCGCCAGAATTAAGAAGGTTAACTTATAAATTGATGATATAAATGTTGGCAAGGAGAGGGGAAAGAGGGGACCCCATCGCGAGATTATGCGTTTGTTTAAATAAATTACACTAAAAAAGAAATAGGTTTTGTTCAGAATATGCTACAAGTAAGTTAGGAAACTCAGTTATCAAAAATTGATTGATATCTGCTTTGGAAATCATATCTACAACCAAATCTACGAGTTCTTTAACGGGAACAGAAGTAAAAAGGTAAAAAATATCAAAAGAGACAAATTTTGAATTGTTGTGGAAAACCTTTACTTTGAAGGTGGGCGTCAACTCTATGCAAATTTTAATACCAAATTTTGGACTAAAATGAGAATAATGACGAATAAGTGTATTGAGTTTGAAGGCGAGTTTATGGGCAGGCGCAGAGGTACTGGAGACAACAGGCCTAATAGGGCAATCCTTTTTGTGATAAAAACGGGCGATAGGTTGGCCTCGTCCAAAGGAGGGCCTCAATGAAGATTGCGCTTTAGAATTTTCAAGAAATTACTGTTCTTTCAAATTCTTGTAATTTTTCATGCAACCAGTACAGTAAAAGGAAGATTCACACCCTAGGAATGCTCGCTTTGTGAGACCCCATGGGGTCCGACCCCAACCAGGGAGTGTCCTTTTTCTGTTAACCTTTTGTTTACGGTTCTCATCTGGGAACAGAATCTTGAGTTTGGTAAGGAAGCACGACCCGACCAACCCCAATAACTCTTGTGGGCCAAGGGTAATTTTCGGCGTTAATTTATATTTCTCTTTTGTAAGTAGAAGCTGCACCGAGGGCCTCAGAGAGAGGTACGCCAAATAAAAAGTCGGCTCGTTACAATAAATGTATAATGTCTTTAATGTTGTATGCATAGATTATACATAAATACAAGATTATGTAAAGAAAAAAACGTTTCAAATGATGAAAACTACAAATAGTTTTATAATTCATGCTTGTTAAAAGACTTGAACGCAGCAGATGGTGTGAGGAAAATGAATTATGCATATTGCCTTATTAAGTGAAAGTAACTGTACCAGTGCGAATAATTCGCGGATAGAAAAAATAAAATATTTAGTAAACAAATATTTATTTACATTTTCTGACATTTTCAATTATTTCTTGCAATCATAATGTTTATGACATCTTAATAAGCAACAAAAATTTTACTTTTAATTAAAAGAGGAGATTTATATCAATGCCGAAAGCTGCCTTTTTTTAAAAAGATCCAGTCGGTATGTGAAAAACGAATTATACATGTTGCCTTATTTAGAGAAATACTCAAGCTGTGAGTTACATAAAGCAGGTAAATGCAATCTATTAATTTAGATTTAAAAAATCAAGAAAAATAATCTAGAAAAATTGTTTCAAGCAACCAAACATTGGACTGGATACACATAAATTTAACCTCAATGATATCCTTGAAATCCACCTTAAAACATAAGACTTGTTATCTTTTATTTATGGATATTAAATTGTGTGATGAATGCATAACTACTATATATATCTACTTGACAAAATCAGAGTAACTGACAACTGCTCAATAAGCAATGGTGAAATTTTATCAAGCAAAATGGCTGCTGTTCCATTACGATACACAATGAACATGTGGCGCTGTGGTGATGCGGTAGAGAGAGAGAAATAGAGGGAGAAAAAGAGAGAGAGAAAGAGCTGACTGCAACTGCAGCGCCTATCGCGGACCCCTTAGCATAGTGAACTACGTGTAAAAGCTGGGTATCTATTCTCTCATAAGAGTTTCATACCCCTGGTTACATCTTATTGTTAGTAACGTTCCAATTTCTTTTCGTAATTGTTGGAGCGCAAATGAACAATCGGTTTACCATTAAAGGAAATTGTGTATTAACTTGCTATGAACTAAATACTTGCATGAACTGCAATGAGTTCTAACTATATTTTTTTAAGATCGCACTTTTCTTTTTATTATAGTAGTTTTGGAATTTTGGTCATCCATTTTGTGGAAAGTAGGCTAAAAATGCTAATCATTGTTGAATCCAAACGTTTTTCACCGGGGGAGTGAAACAATTTGTCCGGGGGGATATTTGACCAATTAAATAAATTTTAAAAAATACAATTAACAAATGTTTTTAATAATGTTTAATAATAAACAGGTAAAATTGATGGAATGATATGATCCGAAGATCCTATGCAGACAGGCATAAGCTGTGAAAGTTGGAACAATTTTTGAAACGAGAAAAAAGTCTGCTATGACCGGGAATTGAACTAGCTAGTTCCCGTCCCACCAAGGAAAACATCCGTGTTCAGAAACGAGAGAAAATGTTCTGCTACGATAGTTCAGTGGCAGAATATCCGCCCGGCAATTGGAAGACCCGGGTTCAATTCCCGGTCATAGCAGACTTTTTTCTCGTTTCAAAAATTGTTCCCATAAACAGGTAAATAATGCATATATGTATGAATAAACGATTAGGTAAGTATACAGTTTAAATTAATCTTAGTCTTCTTTGTTTTTCCTTAGCATATATGTCGATAACTTCGTCGATTAACATATTTGGTAACTCATTAGGTCCTTCAATAGCAATTTTCATGCAGTCCTGCAGAGTGTCTTGACCCAATTGATTTCTTAATTTCGTCCTGAGTGAGCATTCAGCACTTGCAGTAGACACCGGAATGCAATATAATTTTAAACAAAGTTTTCTGTCCGCATAACCAATATTGGATTTCAAAATTAATTCCAAAACATTCTTCTAATTGTCTTCACTTTTGACTTCGCTTGTGTACTTAAATGAAAGAATATCGTTCCACAATGTATCAAAGTTTAAATGCAGCAAAGTAGATAAATTTTTCGCATCCTCTTCTGTAATATTACTAAATGATTCTGCAGTTTTGAAATTCGAGGTGATTTCGATGAGCAACACGGCTTGGTCGTTAAATCTGTCCCTCATCTGATTAATCATTTCTTCTGCAAATTTTTTGGTTTTAAAACTTGCATCAGTTGTTTCGTTTTTAAGTATTGAACATATAGTTTTTAGGTTTACAACCATTGATGTATAATTTTTCCAAATCATGGTCTCCTTATTTATTTCAAGGCAATCATTACATATGCTTTCCAAGTGCTTAATAGTCGACTTAATTAGTGCAGGTAAAGATGACTAACATAAATCTTCTTTTTGTAAAATTTTGCTTAGATTTGAAACACGGAGTAGTGCTTTATGTAAAACACATAGGTTTATTAAAAAACTGGACTTTTCCATTTCTAACAAAATACCTCCTGCTAAGGAAGCAAGGTCCTCTCCATCCTTATGTATATGTTCGCAGGTCATCATAATAGAACCATAGTCAATTTTGACTGCATTGATAGATCTGAAATTGCTTATCCAGCGAATTTCTATTGATTCTGGAATTTTAAGATTGGTTCTTCAAGAATGGATTGAATGTCGTGTATGATCTTTCTCGTTTAGATGATTTATGAAAAAGTTTATAAATATATTTAGTAACATGTAACACCCGTTTAATTGCTGGGTATTCGTTGCTAACATTTGTCAAAGCCAAAGATAATACATGTGCTCTGCAGTGTCTGTAGGGTATTTCTCTTCCTACTACTTCTGACAGTCTTTTTCGTACACCAGAAATGTTTTCCTAGAAAGTAGCAGCTCCGTCGAAAGAAAGTGATCCTAAGTTTCTAAATCTATATCTCTTTGTTTTAGCTGACTTAAAATTGTTCGAGTAATCGTGTCTGCATCGGCATTGTCAAGTTTAACTAAGCAAAGAAACATTTCTCTGATATCACTATCTTCAACGAACCGTAATAGTATCGTGAGTTCTGTCACGTTATTAATATTTGTAGATTCATCAGCCATTAATGAAAAGTATTTATTTTTTACAACAATACTTGAATCCTGCCTGTCTATCACCTCTCCAATGCAGGATAGAAGTTCAGAGCAGGTAGCTTTGCTAATATATGAAGCACGGCTGCTTTTATCTTTCACCCAAGTATTGAGAATATTGTCACGTTTAATGAGAATTTTTTTAAACTAATGGTCCATATTTAGTTGTATGAGAAATTTCTTCTTTAACAAGAAAATATAAACCCTCTATTAGGGCATGGAAAGATGGACGATTTTGACATTTCTGTTTTTCACTTTCGTTGATTAGTATAGTATGGACTGGTTTATGCATTCCTTGGAGACGTAATTTTTCCATAGAAATGCTAAATGCGTGCTTTTCAGATTGTCCGTGTTTTTCAAGTTTGCCGGTTTCTCCCATTTTCCTAAAATGTGTGAAGGGTACAGTGATAAAAACACCTCCCGATTTTTTAATTGCTTCCGAATCATTTTTTTTAAATCTCAACATCTGTAGAATGCTTCACCACGAGTAATATTGAAATAGAGCCAATCGTACTTTTGTTTCCCAATTTTTGTTATATTTTGTTTTGTTTTTTATTACTGGCATTCATATCACTGACACCATTATTAGCTTCCATTTTCATTTCAGTGGATTTCGTCACTTCCATAATCCTGCTCTATTCAATACTTTCGGATTTTTTCTATTACTAGTCTCTTCTTTTCGGCTGCAAACAAGTTCATTTGTTTCCTCTTTCATGCTTAGCTTTTGCCTTTTCTGAAAAAATGTCAGAATAGACTTTTGCGTAGCTGAGTCTGAGTGTTTTTGTTTTGATGGCACGGAAATGTTTGGGGTTATATAAAATATAATCTTAAAAATAATTAATTAATTAATTACATATAACTTCAAATTACATTAGGGCTTGAACTCGAACATTGCTATAACGTTAGCATTAACAAAAATTACATACGACTAGTGCAACTTTTTGTATTTGCAGGCCCTATCGACTCAAGTAACTCACCACAAAACCAACGAAAACGAACGAAGGTACCTTACACCACATCCAATACTCTTGTTACATACACTTCTTCTCCGCTGTAAAATTAAGGGGTAAAAATAAAAAAATTGACGACCGTCAAATATGGGTACAAATTGTTCCGTTTAGCCTACTGAATCAATAAACACTTACCAGTAATACTAGTTGTCAATAAAATTTAAATTTAGCAAGCTTTTCACTTCTTTGAGAACAGAAAACTGCAAATGACAAGCTCAGTACACTGTACACAGAACAAATAAATACATATTCCTTCACGGCAACAGTAAAGCCATGTCACACGGACCAAGAGTATCTCACACTTTCTCTAAGAGAACGTACCACACAATAAGTCGTAAGGTTTGGGTTGCGAAATGCGAGATTTTCTTACAGGATGTTGTACCAGAAGTAGTTTAGAGCGCATCCAATTTTCCTATAAAAGTTTCCTTACAACGACCAATCAGAATCAAGGATGGTTAAAAACATAAGAAATCCACGGTGCGTAGTAGACTTGGGTTTCTGGCTTCCGGTTGATGTGGCCTTAGCGTGGTCTCAGCGCCCTTATTGTCTCCATTGAGAAAAATCTGATGTGGCCACCACATGACTTTCTCCATATCTGTTATATTTCTAAAAATTCCAAATAGGTTACATAATAATAAAGATTTTAAAAAACTCCGAGAAAATTTAAGACATTAGAAAGAACAGAAATAAACTCAAACAATAGCCTTCTGATATTGGATATAGCCACAAAGCTCCAACAATTACGAAGAGAAATTGGATCGTTACTAACAATAAGATGTAACTAAGCGTATATAAAATCTTGCGTTGACCTGATTAATAGTTTTTGAGTTAGAGCACCCACAAAAAGCTATCACATACACACACACACAGACATCATCGAGAAAATGGTCAAAACGTGTTCAGGGGACCCCAAAGCGTGTATTTCCGTTGAAATCTCGAAGTCGATTTTTTTCATGAATACAATACTTTCCCATATACTACGTATATGGAGCAAGTAAAAATGAGTGCTCCGTGGAGTAGAGAAGCAGTTGATGCTTCAATTATAAAATGGCAACACTTTTCCTGTCTTTATAATACTAAAGACAAAGCGTATTATAACAAAAATGCACGACTCCTTCGATTTCTTCTGCGAACACGTCTCTCTCTCATAACTTAGCATCAGTGTTGAATCCAAGGGGGGACCCGGGAGGAATTTTCGCAATTCCCCCCGGAGAAAATTATAAAAAATTTCATTTATTTATTTACTTAATTATAATTATAACACACGCTTTATAATTCATTTAATAAATAAATGATTTTTTAAATTTTCTCTTGGGTATGTTTATGTGAGGGGGGCATACAATTTGACAAGACAAGTACAGATGTATTGAAAGCTCATGGCACCTAAATGCGCGAAGAGTCACGTGATGTAGGGGAATCGGCGAATACTGAAAACAACACACAAAAAACACTAACTACTACACAGCTAAAACTAATCCTCCTCACTTTCTTAATTTTCAATGTCTGAATCGGCATTAATAATTATCTCATTGATGTTCTTTATAATATTTTCTGCTTCAATAAATTCTCTCTCTACTCTCTGTGTACGTTTACATACGTTCTACCGCTCATTCACTCCAATTTCTAAACACTTCTCCTCCACTAACCTTTTCACTTCATCCATTTAAAAAGTTACATTTCTTGAACCCACCCAATTTTTTAAAGTTCCCCACTCATTTTCAATTGGATTTAACAGTACAAAATAACAAAGGAAAACAAATCAAAGAGTAACAGTGAATAACAAATACACGATAACAAAACAGCAATCAGAACAACGATAATAAGCAACGAAAAAACGTGAAAACAAAACAGCAATCAACTCTTACAACAAAAAACGAGAAGCAATAACGGGAATGAAAACAAGAAGAAATAACTGCAAGGCAAATGACAATAATAAGAAATAACGAGTGGATAATAACGAAACAAATGAAGTTCAATGGCGCGAAGGAGAAAGATCGGCAGCGAAGGCACTAGGCGACAGTCTCAAACGAGAATGAATGACTGACCCTATGCGTATATAACAGGGGTCGGCAACATACGGCCCGCATGCCACATCCGGCCCCCGATAGCGCTTCATGCGGACCGCGTGGATATGAGAAAATAGTAATCGGTAAAATTTAAAATCGAAAATTTTGTATTTTTCAATGAGATTATAGTATCAAAACTGTCCCTGATGTAGTTTTAACGCTAGTAAATCATTTGGACATGATTTTCGATAATATGAGACCACAGAATCTGTAGATAACTTCTGATATAAACAGTCATCCGCCACGCCGAAGCTCTTGTGACTTCCAATACGGCGAACTTGGCGCCCTGTGTAACTTAGTGTCCTAGGCGACCGCCTAGTTCGCCTATATCGAACGATCAATTCATCGAAGAGAAAGTTTGTCGAAAATTACGAGTTTGTAGAAAATCATTTGTAATTATTTCATAGGAGAAATATTAATGAAAATGATAGAGGTTCAGGCTGATTAATGCAATCGAGTTAAAATAGAGGGAAATAGCCTGAGAGTTATATTAATGCTTCAGAATACTTAGTTTTAAACGTCAGTTGGAGTCATTATATGATAATGCCTTGATATTAATTGTATTTTATACTCTCGCAAAATGGTTTTAAGAGAAATAAATTGTTTTAACCCTTTCATGACTAAATTACTTCTAAACATTAAAAAAATAATTTTAACTGAAGACCATGCATAAATGAGAGTATATAATAGTAATAGTGATCGTTTATGTTTTTTTCTTTACTACAGGTTTCCATCTCTTTACGCGGGGGTTGCGTTCCAGGAAAGTGACGCATTAAGCGAATTCGCATAAACAGAACCTATATTTACATGTAAAAGTTAGAGATAAGTTCCACAAGCAATCCTACTCTCCTCCAAGACGCTCTTCTTTCGCTCCATAACGACAACGACAATAAGCAATGCGCTAAATACAGACTTAAAACAATTATCACTGTTAATACTCGCCAATAAAAGGAAGCAGACGAGCACAAGTGGTGTCTGTTGTGAGTGACATAATAGTGGAGGTTTAAAGTACTGGAGTGTTGTCTTGGCCCAACGCAAGTTTCGCGGGTAAGGAGATAAAACTTCTCAAGTGTGTTCAGACAGTATCACACGAAATCTCCGTCTCATCTCTTTTACTGCAATACTAATACGCACAGCTTAAGAGGCAATGAGAGACTGGATGGTCGTCTTGTGGTGTAGTAGAAAACTTTCTTGCATTTGCATTGCACTGGCCGCGTAACCGCATAAGAGCGAATCAAAGACTCATAAAAAGAAATTCCGGTAGCAATAAGTTTGTCGCATAATAGCGAATTCGCATAAAGCAAAGCCGCATAAAGAGAGGGAAACCTATACTTTGCTTAAAAAATTAGTGGAAAGTATATACCCCAGTAGTCTTTCATACGCAATACAGCTGTGGTTAAATATGATTGATATTACCATTACACAATTGGTAAATAAATAGACAAAATGGCTGTATTTTTATTTATATTTAGAAGCAACCAAATGTTTATGGTTTTCCAAGCATTACTACAATCTAAATCGTTATAAAAATAGGGTACAAAATTACATCACCGGATATCAAGTTCCATTACAATACACTCTGTAGGCAACTTGATTATTGATTTTTTCTATATCGGTTTATTATTCATGGAGTTTTGCAAAACAAGGTACTGCATAAATCAGAACTTGACAAGCTGAACAAATGATTTTTGGTCTTTTTTCCAAATTCTTTGTGCTACACTGTCTACAACTACACCAACTATTTTCCTGAGCAGATAAATGTCATCAGGAACTCCAATAACACCACGTTTGGAGCCTTGAAGGTCACTTTCCCTCTCAGCTTTCTCGAGATTGTGGTATTTGATCAAATTTGACTGATACTTTTTCAAATCATGGAGTATCATTACCCCATTCAGGACCAGCTTCATATTCTGCGGGGCCGAGTGCAAGAAAAGAATGCACGGCCTATCATTCTAATAATTTTTTTGCTTGTCATCCCACACAATTAAAAAAATCTGATGTGGCCACCACATGACTTTCTCCATATCTGTAATATTTCTAAAAATTCCAAATAGGTTACATAATAATAAATATTTTAAGAAACTGCGAGAAAATTTTAGACTACAAAGAACAGAAATAAACTCAAACCATAGCATTCTGATATTGGATATAGCCACAAAGCTCCAACAATTACGAAAAGAAATTGGAACGTTACTAACAATAAGATGTAACCAGGGGTATGAAACTCTTATGAGAGAATAGATACCCAGCTTTTACATGTAGTTCACTATGCTAAGGGGTCCGCGATAGGCGCTGCAGTCGCAGTCAGCTCTTTCTCTCTCTCTTTTTCTCCCTCTATTTCTCTCTCTCTACCGCATCACCACATGTTCATTGTGTATCACATTCTGTTCTTTTAAATAATGGACACCCTCTCGAAAATTTGTCGTGCTCTTCTTTAGGATCGTCACCTTTTTCCCATGAATATATGCTCACACCACATTTACAGCATATGGTGACGTCCTCATAACCAGTAAAAATAAATCCAATATTAGCCATTTTGGTAATATTTAAAAATATCCTTTTTTTGGGAAACTCGTTAAACGTTATAAATCTATCATGTTCCCTATCTAAATTAACATTGCTCTGAAACCATTTCCTTAGTAATTCACAGTTGTTCGTTGCACAAATGACTTCACCATTTTTATGTTGAGGTAACATGCAATATCTACCCATTGATGGTAGTTGTTTAATCGAGGGGCATCCGAAAACTTGTAGATCGATGACTCGGTCTCCCAAAAGTGAGGAAAGGAATTTAACTTTTTGTAAACCCTTTAAAAAGATTAAATGATAGTTTGAAATATATTTATTTAAAACTCTTTGGAAATCCTAATGATGAACTTCCCCATCATCTAAAGCAATTCTGTGGTGATTATGAGCTAACCAAGTGTTTTCTCGTTTGAATGATAAATCCTTTGGGCAATCAAAAACCCACGATTGAAAGCAATTGCGATCGATGTCACAAATTGCGAGTTCTCTGACTATGAATTTATTATCGTTATTGAGATACGCTTGAAAATCCACTATACATTTACTCAATCGTAGCACATGTAATGGAGTGCGGTTTACGGGAGTTTTACTTCCATCGCCAGGGACCGACTCCATAATTCACACTCACACTGCGAGGTAATTAAACCCAACGCCAGGGACCGAATCAACCACATACACACAGAGATGAGCAGTTAACACGGTTTTAACCCGATGCCAGTGACTGTCACCTCTTTCACATTAATCCGATATATTTATCAGATAGTGTAATGTAAGGGAATTTCAAGTCTCAAACGTTCGTAGTCGAGTTTGCTCCCCTCAGGCTTTTCCAAGTTATCGACGTTTTCGATACCGATCACACCTGCATCTTCAATAAACTGTTCGTAAAAATAGTCTACGTTTATCTGTTCGTTGTCTAGATTGTTAAAAGCCAGTGCTTTACATTTCACACATAGTAACAAATTATTCCATTCCTCAGCATTCAAGGTCACCGAGCATTGATCACTTTTAATGAGCACATTTTTTTTCCAAAATAATTCGCTAAACTCACGGGAGATTTGAGCAGAATATTTTTTTGCTCCAAATAAAAATAATCAGATATTAATTTCCTTTGACTAAAAAATTCACACCAATCGGTATAGTTTAGTTAAACCGATCCCTTGTTCACTTGAGTGAACTGTACGATCACTTAACAGAATCTCTCGGGATCGAAACCGATGCTAACAATTTTTGTTTTAGCAGAGTCAAAGAAAAACACAGTTTCTAGTAGCAACTGGGATGCGTCACACACTTTCTTCTTCTTCTTCTGCACAGTTTTCGAATGCCTGGTAGATTTTGAAGTGGGTGGTGTTGGCAGACAGGATGGTGATGGTGGCTGCTGAGATTGTAGAGTGGATGTCAGCGATGAATCAGGCGATGACGATTGCAGACCAGATGGCGCTGATGTTGGGGTAATCCGCCTCCGTTTAGGAAGGAGGACCACTGACTCTACACTCGTAGACTTCTGCATGTCAAATGCAGCGTTCATCACTTATATACCAAGTATAAAACTTAAGAGGAGGAGGAAGGGAGAAGGGGACATTCAGGATTGGTCGAACAAGGATCTACATCGACCTTCAAGATTTGGAATTTCAGCCAAAGAGATAAGCAATGCGCAATCACTTTTGCGTAAGCGGTGGCACGGATTCAAGCAAGAGATGGAGGGGAAGGAAAGGTCATCTGGTGAAGGACAATCTAAATCTTTTCTCATGCTGATGAAAGTGCATCCGGTGAGGTTGGAGAGAAAGGTGCATTTTTCGTCGTCGAAGGTGGCGTCCTTGATGATATTTTCCAGGCAAGGGAGCAACTCGGTGTAAGGAATGAATCCGTTAGCGAACGATGTCTCGTTACACAGGAGAACGTTGCTCGATTTCGCCTTCTTGCCTCCACCGATCCATTTATTCGGACTTTGAAAGCTGCACCAAAAAACTCTGCCGGAATCCACCTCCACCGCAGCCAACTCTTTCACTTTTCGGTCCGAGCTCCACTCGAAGTCGATGATGAGACGCATCTTTCGAGTCAGAATCTCGAATGATGAATATCGCGGGTAGTGATGCTATTTATTCTCGAACAGCAACTCTGCGACCGAGGATGGCAACGTCTTCCTTTTCTGGTCCTCCCAAACTCTAGGTAAAAGAGTTGAGCGACTCGGCAATCGTTGAATTGGGGGAGGGTAAATAGGTCGAGGTATTGGGTTAGGGTTTTACCAGTGGACTTGTAGAGTGCATAGAGACAACAGAATTCCCCGCAAACGTCCGAACGAAAGCTCTGAAGTTGAACTGAATTTCGAGCGAGAGAGAATGGTTCTAGAAATTTTGATATCGAATGGACGAGTGGTGGATAACCGTACGAATCGAAATATTCTGCCTTTTGCTTATTTAAAATGTGCACCGCAATCCAATGGCTTCCAGGTCGAGTAGAAGCGTCTAAATTTATCACGTAGATTCCAGGCGAGGGTGAGGGTAAACTATTTGAAGGAAACACCCCACGAAACACTTTTCTCGTGCGTAGATCGCGACTAAGTAAGTTGTATATATCTAACGTGTTCATCGCTTATGCAAAATTCGTGATGATGTTTCGACTTTTATCTATTTCCAAAGAGGCGTCGTATTCCGCGTAAAAGATGCACGTTATGTTTTTTTCGAGCGGGTTTTCAAAGCCAGCTTCGATTCTCACGGTACCCCTATCCATCAAACCGACATATTCTTCCTTACCCGAACCGTCAGGTGTTAGATCGAAAGCTAAAATGAAATATCCATGTGCGAACATGTCCAAGGTTATTTGATTACCTTTATCACCGTGATGCACACCGATTCCCGAAAACATGGAACGGTATGCTTGCGTCCAGCATTTTTGATTGGTGAAATTTGTGGAAATGCCTTGCGGTGGAAGTCGAACACCGTTGACGATGAGAAAGAACCTAGCCAAAGAATAATGAGAGAACGCGAACGGATTTTTGTCCCTCCTTCCAACGTACGCATCGTTATCGACCATGCTGAAAACTATTTTGTTCGGAAGCTGTCCTGTTATGACGTTATCTACAGAAATCGTTTGATTTCCTCGAGGGACGGTGAACGTCTTAACTTCCACTCGCTTGAAAGGATATTTCGCGTGGCTTTGCTCCAACGCTCTGGAATGAGCCAACAAAATTGAGGGGTTTATATCGTTATGCTCGACGTATAAAGTAGCATCGAGGATTTTCAGCACGGAAGTACCCGCAGCATCCTCCATGATGTAGAAACTCGGTTTTGCGAGCGATAATTTAACTCCTACATTGACTCCATTAATTAAGAGACGCTCTTGGTTAAATACGTTGACATGCAATTTTCTGTAGAGCTCCACGACCCTACTGTTAGCAAATTTAGCTTTTCTCATAACAAATCCTACATTTGTGTCATCTTGTTTATTGATATCCTCACTGCTATCGAGCAACCACCCATCGCAAGCCAAATGAGACTTCACCGCATCCGCACCATAACTAAGGAGATTTTCTAAAATGCTACGAATGTTATCTTCCGAGGACATAGCTTGCTTTCCATTTAAATAGACGCTGCATTGGTTGAACAACGAATGCAAGACATTCACTACCCCGGGTTGAATTTTGTCCCCTGCCCCATAGTCTGATCCATCAGCTTTGACAAATTTCACCTTGATTTTTAAATAAAAACTGTTCAAATTTTTGTACGATTCCCCCAAATCTTTCACTACGAATTCGATGGTCTAAGGATTGTCTAAGGAAGAGATTGGTTTGTACGGAATGAGGTGCTTGCCTAAAATATTCGTTTGCAAAGCTGGCCGACTAAATATGTCGAGCGAGGATAGCATGTGTTCCATCTCGGTTATGAAGAAAATATGTCCTGATCCACTCATCTTTTTAATTTTATCTTCCGCTTTTCTCTTCAAATTCGCTCCAGCCTCACCCAATCGATTATGCAATATTTCCTTAATTGGTCTCGTTCCCAAATTCGAGAGAATTCTGACCCCCGTACTGGCCGCCTCCTTACCTACCGCTTTAAGACCGCTTTGTATAAGAGGTTTAGCGAAACGAAAAAGACCCGCGAGAAAGCTTCCTAATCCTCTACCTCTCTGCACTCGATAACTGGCGCGGTAGACGGGACCTATTTCTCCTCCGCATTGATTGACGTAATAAGTCGTATATCGATCAACGTCCTTTAACATCTCGAACGATAATGATTGCTTTTTTGGTTATTGCAACACTTTTATAAAGTGTAAAACTAAAAGAGAAGGTGTAGCTCCACCGAAGTAAGGATATGGTTTGCCGTCTTTTCCTGTGAGTAGTATTTCGACGTTCTCGATTTCTTTCTTTTCTTTCTATACGGGAAAGTAGTAAACTGGATTGAAAAAATGGTGTCTTTCTTCGTTTACGCTGACAATTCGCAAACATCTGCTGAGAGAATCACCGACCAATTGCGGCTTGATTAAATCCGTATAAACGAAAATATATCGCGTGTCAATACTGAGTGCGATGTCCCGCTTTTTCCTATATTCTCCTCCTTTGGTGACATCTATCGAAGAATTTGGATTTTCAAATATGACAGTTTATTTTCTCCATTATTTCTCTTACACCGACTTTCGCTTCGCTACCCAAAAAATCCTTTTTTTCACGGACTTCATATAACAATCGCAAGAATTCCACCAGAGACCTATAAGATCCTGGGGGAAAATCCACACCCAAGCCATTCGGTAATATTTCGACGAGGAAACTTACGAGTTTATCCATAGCTTTTATCATCCTTTCACCGAAATCGATTTCACCCGATTTCTTCGGTTCTAAAACCGAAGATATTAATTCATCAGCAGACCCGTAAGGGCCAGGAGGTGATATAATCGGTGAATTCTCTGGTATTTCGATGTGTACATTAGCAAATTTTTCACATCTTCAGATATGTCGACGCATTTGTAGAGAAAATAGACGAGTTGCAAAATAATATCGTCAAAACGAGCATTCAAATCTTGGGAATTCATACTGATGATATCTTCATTAAGGTCCTCCTTTGGACGAGGCCACCCTTTCGCCCGTTTTTAGCTGTTACGTGAGAATTACGATTTTTAACAATTTTCCAAGCGCGGGGCCCTGTGCAATCTGGCTTTCGTCAATCTCACAGCACATCCGCTACTCTTATCAAAATCACCGATGACATTCGTCGCGCAATGGACATGAGGGGAAGAGAAAAATAGATGTGGCAAAAACCTTGGGCATATCACCTTCGAGTCTAACATCTACTTTAAAAAACATCAAGGCTTCACCAGGAAAAGATCTTGTACAGTCAAAAATGAGGACTCGGATAAGCGTGTTTTTGATTGGTTAATGGAAACTAGAGCTAGAAATATAATTATATCTGGGCCTCTTTTGTAACAGAAGGCTAGAGAAATGGAATTGAAATGGGAAAAGATAACTTTCAAGGTTCTAATGGATTGCAGATAACGAAGAAGAAAATTATGACGGAAGTAATTACACCACCAAAAAAGCGCGAAATGAGGCTTTGAGTGTGCCTGAAAGATTTTATAAATTCGTAGGATTGCGATGATGATAAGCTCTTGCTATTAAACAGAATAAAAATATTTTATTCAATGAATTTAAGAAAAAGATGACACAAACTGAAATTACCAGCTTTTTCCACTAAGCAAAAATAGATGTATATTTATTGTTCATTTGTTTTATAATTACGTTATGAATGTATTAAATCTATTTTATTATATAGATATAGTAATTGGACAAGACATTAGTTTTTATCATGTTTTGGGCATTCATAAATGATAATATGGTCTTACAGTAAATCTCTTTATAGTGAATTTCTTATCAAAATTTCCAAAAATCAAGTCCCTTCCATTTCGCTATATAGTTTTACTGTTTAAGGTAAAAAGACGTATAGCTGAAAATTACTTAATTACGAAGATTTTGGGCTCCTGGACAAATTCTACCATATTCAGGGAGAGATGCATCTAAGGTGGGTTAATTCTGGGAGAGGTAACCCTAGACATCGGCCTCCTAATGTTGTTTTTGGGTTTTTCGTTGGTGGTGGTATTAAACTACAGGTGGGTAGGTGCCTTTGAGCTTATTGGAGTCAATCATAAAAAGTGAGTTTAGATTTAAAAACTATTCAAGATTTCCTAAAAACCTATTGAATTCGTTTTGTGTAAATTATTTTATCCCTTGGCAATTTTTTCCTCAACCCAATCAATTTATGCTTTCAAAGCCTCACTCTTATGATTCTCTCCTTCAAAGCTTCATCAAAACTTATATAATTTTAAAAGTGGCCAATGAAAATAAAGTTTTTATGAAATATATTTATTTGAGCTTCACTTAATAGGGCAGACCTTCGTATGGATCAATTGAACTCAGCTGCATAAAATCTACCGTGTATATTAGGTCAGCGTTCTCATTTATTTTCACTCATTTTCCCCGCCTTAATTTCGACAGATATTAGAGAGCAGAAGGAAATGAAGTGAAAATAAAACAATTTTTGGGTAAAAAGTTCCTTTATTGAAATGTACTTCTCTACGTAAAAAAGCATTCCACAAGTATACACAGAAGGATTGAATGAACTCAAATGTAATTTTAAATATCATTCAGAGATTGTATTTACATGAACTGTACAAATAATAACTACCAACACATAATTCAAAGGTATAACATGTTAGAAAACAGTAAGTGTATAAACATTACAATCAACTTACAGATGTTCATTTGAGAGTTAAGATTTTCCATGTATTTCAGCTAATTTTTTTTAGTTTTAATGACACTATAGTAAAAAAATTTAGCACAGTAGCAAAAACTGACTATAAATATTAAAGTATAAGTGACAACACTTAATTCAACTTTACAGTCTTACAGTAAACTTATACCACCACAATACACGGCCACAAATTAAGGTAATATATTCATTTATGCATACACAGAAATAAATCACCTCTTCTTACAAACATACAAATATTGCCAAAAATATTCAAGTCTGTGAAGTAAAAATGTAGGCTACAATGGTGAGCGACTGGATTATTTGGCTGAGAACATTCAACCATCTCACTGTGCATTACGTATACAATACTTATATGAACAATGTTAGGGCACTGTGAAAAAAAATCCAAAATCTTTTTAAATTTAAACAAATGTCTACTATGTAAGTAAAACAAAGTTAACCTTTTAAAGAGTTAATAACGACATTCTTCTTTAATAATGTAAGAATTAAATGCTTCACTTAATTACTTGAACAGTATCATTAGATCATTTTTGTGCTATATATTTGCCGATCAAAAAAGTTTAAAAGTCCCACAGAGTGCCTCTTGAAAGTGCTTCACCTTACGTGATACTGGTAACTACAAAATACATTTTTGTATCAGTAAGGAACGACACCCTATAAAATGAGAAGGGGATTCTTCCTATCAATGCACAGTCACAGAAGACTATGAAATAACAAAAATAAAGTTGCTAGTTGATTATAGGAACAAGAATAATAGGCTACAGGTTAAAGCAATAAGGCAACAAGAAGATATAAAGTATACCTGAGAAAAATGTGTTTGGAGGCTACATAAAATAAACAACAGGCATTGGTCAATACATATGATAAATTAATTACAGGTCTCTATATGAAACCACAACTTATACATAAATTGTAGTCAGGCTTCGTGAAAATTTCACATTTCTTTTCATATATAACATAAAAACATAGTACTAGTAGTGCTGGAACTCTTTTCTACAGTTACAGTTGATCTTGAAACATAAGCAGAGGTCTGTAAGAACACTGAATGCTGCCAGTCAACCAATGTGATAATCAGCCATGGTTAGTTACCACGTGGAGCTCTACAAAATAGCTTCATTCGTATCCATCTCCAATAGTCATTATTCTTTGCTTCTATGAAAACAGCAGATACAATATTTACAGATTGAAGACAATTTCATGATTAAATCAAATAATTTAAGTCCAACATCTGGAATTCCTCTGGGTCAAACCATCAGAGCAAATAATGTTAAACAAAATTATTTATTCTCGTGACAATAGTTTGCTTAAGCAACACTGCCTCTTTCAACAAGTAATAAGGAGGATGAGATGTGAACAGCCTTACCAGTTGTACAGCATTACAAGTTTCAAGCATCATGCCGACGGCAGACTATGAGAACATCAGAGGCTTGCATGCACTTAGGCTACAGTATGGGTTGTCCACAGAAACAAAGGTTAATTGCACTACAGCCTATTTCCTCAATGACTCTCATTATTACTTTGGCACAGACAGAAAGAAAGGAATTGATATAGAGGAAAATCAATCTTTCAATTACATGTTAGGGCAATGTAAGGAACTTATGTGTGAAAAATATATGTGCCTATTGCCATTACATTCAGTGGCTGTTTTTCACGTGCAATGGCAAGGACAGCGCTATAATTCATCACTCCTCTTGATAGATTTATACCCTTGTAGACCCTGTTCTCTCATTCAAGACCGGTATACAAATTAAGTCCTCGAATAGAAAGTATCAAATATACCAACAGAGAGAGGAAATGACCTACCTCCGCAAATGTCGAGTATGCACCACTTGTATTCTCCTCTTAATATTGCTCACAGATCCGAAGGAACTCCCACCTTGTATACCTCAAACTAGTTCCCTCACTCAAAGAATTCACTTTTCCACTAAAGGTGTCCTTATCCCAACCATAATTCACCAACCATCTCTCCATGAGCTGCCACAAGAATAAATGAAACCACAGTGGCAGCCGAAACATAAGGTAAGAGTCATCCTTCGCGAGGAGAGTGGTCTGGTAAGTGAGGGCCAGGGTAGGCACCAAGACTGTCTCACATCACATCGACGAAGAACTCGCATGGGTTTCCCATGGCCATGCGGAAGGACTGCCTGCTTCCGGAAAGGTCCTCTGGGAGCTGCTGCTGCTGTAGGGAATGAGACGTAGTCAGAGGAGGCTGCGAGGAGATGCCAGGTGCAGCATTCGTTATCGGGGGCATCGCTGGGGTAGTGGTCGCAGTGGCAGCACTGCTCTGCTCCGATCCGCCACTCGAGCGCGACCTCCTTCCCCCAGCTACCCCTCCGCTAGCACCTCGGCCCCCACTATGGCGTGATGACCCAGCCTCGCTCTCGCTGTTGCTGCTACTCCCGTGGCCACCGACGGGACCATGGCTGATTTTGGGAACACCTTCCATTGGATCTTTTCGTGGCTCTGAGCCATTGCTACTGCCTCCTATAAAAAATTAGAACCTATGTTTTCTGACTGGGAAATAATTGTAGTTTGAAACAAATGTACATGAAACTCTTCTTGCAGCGTCTGTTAATATATTTAATTAAAAGTAGATTCTGCCTGATACATTGATTCATCACCAAAAGCATCTTTTCCTATATTTTGAAGCAAATAAGTTCAAAGTAAGATTTAAAAAATGCAAGAGAGCTCAATACTGGGCATGCTGGATGTAGCAGGGAGGAGCACCAAAGGTGGATTACTCAACTATTTTATGATTGTAGAACTTACCTAGATCATGTAAGATTATTCTTGTTTGAATTGCATACTTTTCACTGTTTAGTCATTAAAATTAAACAATCCAAGATACCAAAAACTTCTTGTTGAATCATCATTACATATTAATCAATAACCTCTTAATTGTGCCATTTTTCTGCTTAAAATGTTGAACTTGGCTGTGTTTATGGCAAAAGTTTTCAGCAGTTATAAAAACATTTCTTGATGCTAGTAAAAATATTTGGTTAACAACACGAAAATGAACAAACCAGTATTATTTAACAACACAAATATTTTTTTTATTGAAACAGTTGGTGGTACAACTAACAATTATCTTGGAGAAATTAGATATGATATCCACAAATTGATTAATTTACTGTGCAACAGGCAATAAAGTACAATAATAATAACAGGCCAAAACAGGACAACATGCATCAAAATGCAACAGTATGCTCTGTAAATAATGAGTGTTTGGCAAAAACACAATCTACGCACATTAAGAGGTTAATGGAGCTAAAATTAAAAAATTACCTGAACCACTGTGAACACTTTCCTCTCCACGGAATCCATAGAGAAGACTAGGCTCATTAGCATAGTTGAAGGGCATTGGAGTGTAAGTACCACCTGCATGAGGAAGGTAAGTACCAGCATAGGGCATATGTGCTGGGGGTGCAGAAGGAGGGGGAGGAGGGGCAGATGGCCCCATGGCAGTGCTCCCTGGCCCTCCTACCCAAGGGGCAAGGGTTGAGGGAGGGGGCAAGGGACCCACAGTATCTCTGTCCGCTTCTGAAGAAGATACAGCTCCATCCTCAGAGGCATGTATCTTAATAGTTGAGAAGGCTGTTAAGAAAGAAAGATGGTTCAGGTTTATGATGAGTATGCAAATTATGGCATGATTCTGCAAAGATTTTTGAAATAAATAAATAATGAAAACATTCAATCTAATTTATTACTTTTTGCTGGCTGCATAATTCTATTCCCTGTATATTACCATATTTACCCAAATCCAAGACAAGTTTTTTTTCCGAATTTCAGCTTGCAAAAATCGGGGGTCTTAAATTTGGGTATCAAGTAGGGTTAATCATTTAATCGACATTTTTTTGAACATATGAAACAAGATAAAATAATTATATCCACTGAAAATTTTCATTGAAAACTTATGATCCAGATTTAAGTTAATACAGTATTATTTTTTAAAATATTCAAAAAATGATTTTTTTCTCCAAGTAAAATTTGTAACAAACCTTTTCAATGAATGAACAAACTACACTTATACTGAATACGTGTGTTTAAAATATATGCCAAATACGTACAAATGACGTTATTTAACAAAGTAGAGATCTTTTGAATTTTATTTTTCAATGATGACGTTCAGTGAACAATTATTATGCAAACGATTCCAAAAAGTGAACTAAACTTTCTTTGTCTATTGGCAAATATCATTTCGCAGATGTCAAAACAAATGATGATGCAATTCACAGGAATTTATCCATTAACAATTTTACACCATAAATTCTCTAATTGTGATTTTGTCTTACATTCATTTTAAATACATCACTCTCAACCTTAAATGACTGACCATGCAGAGATAAGGAAATACTGATGAAACTCCAGTTTTCTTGGACATGCCATCTGATTATACTGTCAATAAAAAAGGTGCCAACTCTGTGATAATAAAAACGACAGGTAACGAATAAACTCGAGTTACAGCAATGTTGGCTGTTTTAGCAGATGAATCAAAATTACTCCCATATGTTATCCTAAAACAAAAAGCAATGCCCAAGGAACAAATGCATACTGGAATAATAGTTCAACGTCATGAAAATGGATGAATGTCAAAAGAACTTGTCTGGAATAGAAGACCAGGAGCACTATTAAGAAAAAGAGGGATGCTTGTACTAGATGCATTCAAAGGACGCACAACTCCTGAAGTTAAAGATTTAATTAATACAATAGGTACCGACCTTGTAATAATAACTGGATATATGACATCACAACTTCAAGTTCTTGATGTTGCTTCAATAAGTCATTTAAAGATAATTTAAAAGGTTTATATTTCGAGTGGCTATTGAGTGGAGATCACCCTCTAACACCAAAAGGAAACCTAAAGAAATCTACTATTTCAATGTTCTACCAATGGATCAAGGCATCATGGCAACAAATAAATACAGAAGTAATTGTGAGTGCTTTTAAGAAGTGCTGTTTATCCATTGCCATGGATGGAAGTGAAGATGATGTTTTGTGGGAGTCTATGGCCCAAGTTCAGAGTGATAAAGATAGTAAGGGCAATGATGGAGAGAGCATTGAGCAGCGTTTCGCAACTGGTGGTTTGTGTACCCTTAGGGGTTCGAAAAATAAATCTGAGGGATTCGCGAGAAAAATTTGGTAATGGCATCTTTTTCACTTTCTTGGTTCTATAATTCTTACCAATATTTTAATTTCATTTAAATTAGTTGCATGGTTTTGTTTTCATTTTTTTCTTATTCTTCAAGAATTATATTTTAATTTTACAAGGTAGGTACTAACTAGAAACTGATGACAATATCAGAGATTTTGATTTTATTGTAAATGTTTACATACAGTGTGCTATATAAACTTTTTATTGCAAATGAATTAAACGCATTCAAAAAGATTTGTTTTTACAAAATGTATTTGCCATTATAAGGGGTTCGCTGCCAAAACTGTTACAAATCAAGAGGTCCGCGAAGATAAAAGGTTAACCCAAGGAATTCGCGATGAGAAATGGGTTAGCTGAAGGGGTTCGCGAAGTAAAAAAGGTTGGGAACCACTGGCATAGAGGGTGATGATGACTGCTGTAATATAAAGACCTATGATATTCAAGAAAATTATGGGACCCAATAAAATGTTTTGCAAGTTTTGTGGTTTTTAATTTTTGCAGGAATCATGTAATTAGATCATAAAATCATTTTTCTGTTTTGAGTCCAGAAAAAGGGGCGGGGTCATATTAGATTCAAGGTCGTCTTGGATTCGGGTAAATATGATAAATGCATCAAATTTCTTAACCTCTTGAATTTCCTAAAAATGTTTCCCTAACATATCCTGACTCAACCTAATATTTCATTATTTTTTACAATCCTCCTGTTGACTAAACAACAATGTCCAAACTGCAATGTAACAAAAATTAGTTGTATTGAACAAATCCCTCATTTATCTGAAAGGAAAATCATTTTTTACAAAACTAGGGGTTGTCTAAAGTCTGTTTAAGACAAGGGTGTTCAACCTTTTTACTTGGTGGATCGCATTCATAGACCTAAGTGCTTTGGCAGGCCATATAAGAGTTTACATTAGTACTTACTCAAGAGATCATGTGATTTTTTAAATGAAAATAAAATCTCAACAATTTTTTAGCCTTAAAACTTCACTAGGCAAGGTTTTTTGGACACAACTGTAATTGAAACATACAAAATTATCTGTATTCAATATCACATCACATCTTCATCAAAGCTTCACAGGCCACGTAGAATGCTCTCATGGACTGGATGCAGCCAGCAGGCCATAGATTGCATGCACCTGGTTTAAGATGCAAAATTATTCATTCACACCATGCTTATATGAGGTTAAAACTGATAGCTGGATATATCTACTATCTAGTACCTTCATTTTCCTTTACTGAGGGAAGAAGAAAAAGCTGAGCTCTATTGCTTGGCGTGTTCTGACTTAGTTACACCGACACTGAAACAGATTATTTTTGTTAAAATCAAGTCTCTTGTTTACTTGAAAATGATGCATCTGCTAGTTTATGCAGACAGTCTTCTTACAGTTAAGTTGATTATAGATCTTCGGATGTAAAAAAGTGATCTAAAAAGTTATTTAGGGATTCCTCATCCCATTCTGCTCACAAAACCTCAGGTTCTTTTCACTGTCTCTTTTGGGCCAATGAATCCCATTCTTTTTTGTCCGTTTTGATCCGTGATTGCTCCAGTGTTGTTATCCAGGTTTCAATCCAACTTTTTGGCTTTAACTGAGTATTGTTCAATTGCATCATGCATCAGCAGGAGAATTATAATTATAGAGCAGAGATGGCTATGGCCCACAAGCCAAATTCTACTCACTGAAGCACAGATTTTTTTGTTCAGAATCTGGTTGCCCTACAGTAGAGTGACCAACTGTTCCAAATTTGGAATGAGAGTCCCTCCTTTTCATCACTCATTCAGCATTATTAACTGTCCTAACTTTTGTCTCGCTTCCTGAAAAATCAGTTTATATCCCAAATTGTAATTTAAACCACCTTCGAACACCCTCCTTGGTCGCAATGAGCTATCTGATATCTATTACTTCTATCTATCTAACAAGGAGTCCATACACATTATGGAATACAGATTTCAACGAGATTGTGGCAGAGTGTTCTTTGCATCTTAATTTGAAATATTACAAAGTGACAAGGCACACCTCTCATGGGTTAGTGAATAATGCAGGGAACAGTGCACGCAGTGCAATATATGAGCCTACTATAAGCTTCTTTCAACAAATGCCAACTTAGCATAGTGGGTTTGGGCCTACATGCTGACAAAATTTGTTTTATTTTGTTTTTATTACTTTTTATTTTATGCTTTTATTATAAATATTTATATTCTGACAAATTCTATGTTATAAAAATATTTTCATTATGGATTTTGGCACAAATGGTTACTTATCGTATTTTGTTGAGTATTTGTGAGCAACTGATACTTTTGTAATAACAAATGCAATTTAACAATGTTTTATAAAATACGTGTTCATATTGCAATAAACAATAATTCATACAATACTTTGGAAAAGGAATTTTGTGGTCAAAAAAGGGAATTTGGATTGAATTTTGAAGATTATTTTATTAAACATATCATAAATTGACAAAACTTGTAATACATAAAATTATATTACATTACTGCCCTGCTATAGGCTGTCCACCTATTCAGGAAGTTCCCTTACAGCCTGTTTAACATAAGGATGCTGAAATGAGCGGCGAGAGATGGGGTATGGCCTGTATAAACTCACCACATAAATACATACACATTACATTTATTCTTTAGATAGTCCAGATAGAATGCACGGTGCACAATTGTTCGGATGATAATTGTCAAAAACGCAAACAAAACACTATCTTCTCACACCAAGAACACTTGGGCAATGCAACCCCGCCACATTCACAACTGCTTTTTAATATACCGTAAATACCCGCATATAATGCGCACCCTCATAACGCACAGGGGGGTTTTCAGCCTCGTAATCTATGATTTTTCTATACACCTGCGTATAGCACGAACAGATTTTTTTTTAGCGTTACCGTTCCAGAATAAAGTAGATGGTGTAACATGGTCTAAAGCAATGATCGAATTATTGGTATTATGTATTGGTAACATAACAAATGTGCGAAATGAAATTTTCGAATAATGTTCCAAAAGAACGTCAGCTAACTCAATCATTACATACTTGGTTTACTTACAAGGTGATATTAGGATATAGACAATAATCCAATTATATTAATTTCATAGCATGGCATATGAGATTGTTTGAGCTAATAAATTGAAGGAATGACGATAATCCTAAGTCGAAGTTTTTTACATACATTTAAGTCATGCCTGAGGTGGACGGGTTCGCCCAACCTTCAGTTTTAACCTTATAAGAACACTCTGGAGCACGTAAAAATGATAGCAAATAACCATAATTAACTACAGACTCTAAGAATCAAGAATAAACCATGTATGAATGCGGAGAGAAAAGTAGGGAACAATAACTTGATTCAGTTCTGCAAGAAGCATCAACTCCCAGCATACTCAAAGGCATCAGCTGCCATTGTTTCTAATTGTAAGTAGTATCAGTACCTCACCACCAGGCTGGGTGCTGGTGTAGGGTGACATCATGCATAAGATGACGATTCCGATAACAACATCGAAGAAGAATGGTCCAGTGACGAAGAATTTCTTGGCTTTTAAAATGAATAAATACTGAATTCATTCTTTTCATATCTAATTAATGTATGTTTATAGAATTAGTTAATAAATTTTAACTATTATTTATCTTACTTTTCGTAAAAATCACCAATAAAATTATGAGGATATCCGGGCAGTAATTAATGTGCCGAAATTGTGGAAATATGGGGTCAAATGAAAATAGGAAGATTATGTACCCTCGCATAACACGCATCCTAATTTTTAACTCAAATATTTCGGAAAAAAGTGCGCATTATACGTGGGTATTTACGGTATTGGCGGGGAAGCAAACTCCATTTACATTCAAGAAAATATCTCTCTCGTCGATGATCTTTGATGCACAGACATATTGATATATGTTTTGGAAAGCTGGTGCGCTTGATTGATGGTGCAACAGTGAGTGAATTTTTATTGCATCCTCATGTGAACTTATTTTGCATTTTTGCTGTAGCAGGTTTTGAATGAATTTGATGAAATTCTTTACTTGCCTATAAAAGTAAACATCACACCGCTGGCATAAAGGAGTGCATTTAGATGGTATTATTTCCACTGGAAATGCTGAAGAAAAGCAATTACGATGAATCATACGTATCTTTTGGCTTCACATTCATCGAACGCCAAAGCATACAGAAATCTCAGTGCTTCTTATGTGGGAAAATTTTTTGCAACGATAACATAAAGCCATCGAAACTGGAAGAGCACCTTTTTTCCATTCACCCTGAGAACGTCTCAGACAGTCTCGAGGTATTTCGACAGAAGAAAGCTCAATTTGAGACATCAGCAACTTTGCATCTTACAAGGTCGCATTTTGTATTGCAAAAAACAAGAAGATACACAATATAGCAGAGACTTTTGTCAAGCCTTGTGCCCTGGAGATGGTTGAGCTGGTGTGTAGTAAAGAACAGCGGAAGAAGATTGAGGCAGTTCCCTTGTCAAATGACATTATTCGTTCTCGAATTGCCGACATATCTTCGAATATTCTTAAACAGGTCATGGAAGAATTGGAAGCTAGCCCCTATCAGTTCAGCATGTAATTGGATGAGACTACCGATGTATCACAGTGCAGTCAGCGGCTTGTTTTTATTTGGTATGTGCACGCTGGTGCCATAAAAGAAGACTTTCTCTTTTGTGAGCCTATTCTAACAACCACCAAGGCCTCAGACATTCTTGAAATTATGAAAAGTTTCTTTGCCAAGCAAGGGTTTGATTGGAAGAAACACCTCGGTTCAACATGCACTGATGGAGGACCTTCCATGCTAGGAAAGAAATCTGGATTTTCTGCACCGGTGAAGAAAGAAGCTCCACATGTCATTGTAACTCACTGCTTCCTACACCGTCATGCTCTGGCTTCTAAGTCCCTTCCAAAAACTCTTAAGGATGTTTTGTCAATAGCAGTGCAAGTGGTCAACTTCATTCATGCCAGAGCCTTGAACCATCACCTGTTCAAGCAGTTTTGCAAGGAAATGGGGGCAGACATGAAGTTCTTCTATACTACACAGAAGTCCGCTGGTTTTCCAGAGGTCAAGTTTTAAAACGTTTGGTGGAACTTCGGGTTGAAATCTCACTTTTTTTGAGGGAGAAAGAAAATCCCCTTTCTTAGTGGTTTGAAAGCAAGGATTTCATTCTTGCCTTGGCATATTTGGCAGACATATTCTTTCATCTAAAAAACACAAATATGTCCATTCAAGGCCCGTCTGTGACCATCATGGACACTGCTGAAAAACTGAATACATTTCTGGGTAAACTGTCCCTTTAGCAGAGAAGAGTGCAAAACGGACATTATGCCAATTTTCTGACTCTTGAGGAAGTACTTGAGGCAGACATGAAAGGTGGTAAAATATTACCATTTAGCCTCCAGGAAGAAATCTGCAATCATTTGGAGACCCTTCAAACAACTTTGAATGGTTATTTCAGCTTGGAGGGTATGAAAATCAACACACAGATTCGCAATCCTTTTCTTGCTAATCTTGATGACATTGAAGATTTTTACTTAGCAAAAGATGACTTCATCGATTTAAGAGCAAAGGAATTGTTGAAAAGTGAGTTTGGAGTAAAGACTCGAGCTGAATTCTGGTGCTCTTTGGCTCATGCTTACGCACAGATTGTGAAGCGAGCTTTATCAGCCATTGTTCTCTTTGTTACAACATACCTATGTGAGTCAGGTTTTTCAACATTGGAAGAACCGAAACAGATTAGATGATGCCGATGACATGTGAGTTGCTCTGTCCAAAACTGTTACGCAATTTCAAGCTTTGGTTGATGCCAAACAACAACAATGGTCCCATTAAAATTGAAGAAAAATAAGTTGATTTATAAATACAATACTTCTTTTCTATAAATTTTTTGAAATTATCTATATTAAATTTAAAATTTGTAGCAAGTAAATATTTTTAAAAATTGGTTTGTGCATTGAAATTTTTATATGTTGTGGAATTAGTGAATTCTTATTGGGTTTATCATCTGCATTATATTCTTATTGTGTCTTTAATTGAGGAAACATTGATTAGAAAGTGTAATAATGTAATAAATATGTTTGATTTTATATACTATACGTTTACTAATTAATTAAACCTAAAAACACAAACAAAATTGATAACAATGGAAAAATTTTTGGTGGGGGTGCGGGGTTACGATGGATTGCTGTAGGGGGGGGGGGGGGGCTGTAAAATGTTAAGAACCCCTGGGTTAGGGCCTGGCTTAGTTTTCCTTCCACATTCACATTTGTCCTTACCTAGATATTGTACTACGTACTCATACCTACATATTACGGAAATTTGAAACTTGGGAAATATTTTATGCTTCCCCACCAGGTTGGGTTGGTTAGGGGTTGGCTTGGTTTTCCTTCCACATTCATATTTGCACTCTCTGAGGGGTACATTCCTCCGTTCCTCTTCTAAAAACATGCGAAACATGGATTTCCTAGGACCACATAGTACATCTTTCTGCTGCTTTATCGTCAATTTCGTCACCACCTATCCCCTGCAATCCAACATCAGTTTTGTTCCCTGTTCTCCTTTACAAAGATAGATTCTGAAATGCCGGGACAAAATACGAAGTCTATCACGAGTTATTCAATCTATTACAAAGGCATATACAATGTAATGACTTTTGATGTTATGCAGTGGAGCTGGTGGAGACATCAGACTGATTTGCTGCTACTTTGACACAATGTTATATCGGACTAAAGGAAACTTAATGTAGAATTTAATGGATCAACACATATTGAATACAAAAAAATTAGTTCTACTACACCTTAAAATCTGTAGTCAACTTATACACGAGATATACAAAAAACAAAAAATTTAATGAAAAAGTCAGAAGTCAACCTATACACGAGATCGACTTATACATGAGTATATAAGGTATTCGTCGCAAGACAATGTGGGAGGTAAGACACCATGACTGGCGTACAGCAGGGAGTAAGGAACTGATGTGCAATGAACTTTTCATGCAGCGAATTTATGCACGATGAAGTAACCACGACAAACTGACAGCGAAGAGTTCTCGTAGAACGATAGGAAGTATGATTATGCATTTAATTGGTTTTTTAAACAAAATAAAATAATTGTATCTACTAAAATTTTTCATTTGAAACTTTCGGGACATGAACATTTCTATAGGTTTATATTTTTTGAAAAGAGAATTCAAATCCATGTTGAATGATAGCAAATAATTGTTTCTAATCCAAAATAAAGAGGGAAACATTTCAGATTTCTAACGATGGGGAAATAAAACTGATATAGCAACAAGTCCACTGCATTTAAATGGAAAATATATTCTTACATAGCATTAATATAATGCTTTTAAAGGGAATTTATAGACTAATAACTGCTTAGTGCAGCATTGCTTGCAGCATCAATAAGATATGTGCTTACTTCCACCTGGCATGGTAAATTAATGGAATGGGTGGGTTTATTTTTAGAAATGTATTCCAAAATACTACAGAGCCCCCTGGTGGAGAACTTTTCAACTATCTCTGATGGTCCCGCATTTAATGTTATACCAGTTCCATGTTTGGCCCTGAGATGGCAGTAATAGAAAGATGCACGACACAAATATTTTCTATCAAATTTTCTGTTCAAATTATGTTTTGTGACAAATGCTGCTATTAGATATTCGTACTTTTTTATTTTAATGTTTTTTATGACAATGTAATGCAATGGAAATCAAGAATGTTCATGGGTATAATTTTTTAAAATGCATGTCAAAATACTACAGTGCCACCTGGTGGAGAACAGTTAAACTATCTCCGACAGTCCCACATTTAAGGTTAGACCAGTTCCATGCATTGCCAAGAGATGGTAGTATGGTAAAATTGCATGACAATAAAATTTTCTATTAAAATCTTCTTTTCAAATTAGGTTTTCCAACAATTGCTTATATTAGATACTCGTAGTTTTTTAATTTTAATGTTTTAGGCGATATTTGCAACCAAAAAAATAAATATAAATACTTTTAATGAAATTTCAATGTTGTAGTTAACAGGCCATGGATCAGTATTGTCCAATAACCATTCGGGGACAAAATATAATGGTAAATTGCCACCGTGCGGTGACCCGAGACCTTCGTATATGATAGACGTGGAGTGATATCGGTCTTTTCTGACACACTGACAAAACCCACTTAACCCCTCAACGTCGTCATACGTGCAGGGCACTGGCCCTATAAATGTCACATGCTGTCGTCATATGTGCACTGCACTGACACTGCATGTTTGACTTAATTTTGCTTTTGCCTGATCAAATATTACAGTATCTGTTTTTTGTTTATATATTCTAATAGAGTAAGATTTGACATTTATTTTTGTTAAATTTTGAATTTTTGATGCCTTCTTTGCAAAGATATTGCCTTATTATTTCCGTGCATTATTCTTGCTGCTGCATGAAAATTTGAATGAGACAAACTTCATTTTGACTCAAAAGGACCATCTATAAATGATTTGGAAGTGTGGGCGAGATTTTTGAGGATGTCACATCACTTTTGTTTACCTTACAGAATCTCTTGGCCATGCATTCTTTACACACAAACTTTTTTTAGAGCAATAAAAATACGAAAAAGTGATTATACAAATTTAGATATTTTAATTTGTTTGGCAGTAAAAAATTCTTAAAGTTTAAACAAATAGATAACTGATTAGACAACACTGGATGAGCTAGGAAACTGAAATTTTCAAGTTATATACAAAGTAATGCATTTGCACAAATAAACATTTGAATCTCTCCATAAATTTAATGTGGCGGCCGTTAAAAATGTTTAAAATTTAAACAATTGGAAAAATATTATTTCACTTCTAGAAGTACTACAACTTTAAAATTTGGCTCCAATGTGTAGCATTAGTACCACATAATGGAGGATGTGTAAAATTTTTAAAATTGCAACATTTGGGGATTGTTTTAATCTATTATTTTTACATGTGGGAAAAACGAAAATCGCTGCGGAGGTGAAATCTTTAGAATTAAAGGACTATTTGTAATGATGAAATGTCTGTCTGAAAAATGAATGTTTTTTCAAGTAGTATACAAGTAGTTGGTGCTTGCATACTGCAAGCATTTCATCTCACCTTGAAAAAACATTCATTTTTCAGACAGACATTTCATCATTACATATAGTCCTTTAATTCTAAAGATTTCACCTCCGCAGCGATTTTCGTTTTCCCCACATGTAAAAATAATAGTTTAAAACAATCCCCAATTGTTGCAATTTTAAACATTTTACACTATCTTCATTACGGGATACTAATGCTACGCATTTTAGCCAAATTTTAAAGTTGTAGTACTTCTAGAAGTGAAATAATATTTTTCTAATTGTTTAAATTTAAATAAATTTTAACGGCCGCCAAAATTCATTTATGGTAAAATTGAAATGTTTTTTTGTGCTAGTTCACTACTTTGTACATAACTTGAAAATTTCAGCTCCATAGCTCATCCCGTAATGTCTAAACAGTTATCTATTTGTTTAAACTTTAAGAATTTTTAACTATCAAACAAATTAAAATATCAAAATTTGTATAATCCCTATTTTGTTTTTTTACGAATTCTACTTATAAAAAAATTTCAGCTCCGTGCACATTCGGAAATGCCTGAACCCTGAAAATTTGTTTAAACAATTGCAAATTTTTAACGGCCGCATTGTTGCACTTTTTCATGATTTTCGTTTTTTCTAATCGGTTTTGCACAAACTTCTACCTAAGAAAAAAATTTCGAATCTCCAGCACATCTGGAAGTGCCTAAACATTAGTATCCTCCTATATCCTCCTCCTCCTCTGTAAGAGTCGTCGATGTATAATGATACACACACACACACACAGTAAAACCCCTTATTTACACTTTTCTAGGGAACTGGGAAAAAAGTGTAAATTGCAGAAAAAGATAAAATAGCTAAACTGATTTTACTTTTAAACTTGCTCATTTGTTACAGTACAACTAATAATAAAATCAGTGTTAAAAGAGCTAAGTTTATAAAGAGTATATATATATTTATCCATTTACTTAACCAGCACACTTTAATAATAATAACATTAAAATAAGCTGAATTAAAATGCTAGTACGCCGACGCACTGATAGCTTAAATTCAATGACTAATGAGGAGATTAGCTGAGTTAAGCTGCAGACTGAATTTGATCTATTTTTGCCTCAGATGCTTTTAAAGTACATTGTATTATGTACACCTGATGTGTTTACAATGTAACAAGTATCTTGTATCACTTAACAGATGTGCAGAATGTACGGTGATTTTTTGAAACATGATTTTACGATCTTTTCAAGTTACTATTACTCGAATATAATAATATATAACAACTTACGGAAAAGGAAAGGTAAAATGAATATATGGATGTCAACAAGGTGTTGGGATGAGGAAACCCAGTTTCTGTGTTTTTGTGTTATTTTACGTGTGTCGCTTCGACATCCCCGGGGCCTCGCCAACCTGAAGTCGTCTGATTGGTGAGTGCTCACTGGGTTTCCTCATCCCAACACCTTGTTGACATCCATATATATATATATATATATATATATATATATATATATATATATATATATATATATATATATACATATATATATATATATATATATATATATATATACATATATATATATATATATATATATATATATATATATATCTTAAGTAAGAAGCAGCTATATACAAGGGCTGTTCAATAAAGAGTGATAATGATTTTTTCATGGGCTCATCAAATTAGTCATCTTCTATGTTTTGATGGGGCTTTTCAATGTAGTCCCATTTGCTGCAATGCACTCATCCCAATGTTTCTTCCATTTTTCAAATGCATGTGGAAAGCCATTACGTGATATAGCTTTTAGGATTGCCTCCGCCGCCTTCACAACTTGTTCTGATGACTGGAAATGTTTTCCCACAGCTACTTCTTCATGTTGAAGAAAAGAAAGAAATCACAGGATGCAAGATCTGGGCTATATGGGGTGTGAGGGAGACATATCACGTTGACACTGGCCCAGTACTGCATGACAACATGAGCAATGTGAGGTCACGCATTGTCGTGATGAAGCAACCACCCACTTGGATACAGTTGAGGTTGTTTCCGTCGGATGTGGTCTCGCAAAGTCTTCAGTACACATGTGTAGTACTGCCCCGTGACAATCGTATGCCTTGGCACAACATGCTGGTAAACCATTCCATGAATGTCGAAGGATATGACTATAACCTTTCCTACTGAAGCCACCAATTGAGCATTTTTTGGTGTTGGGGATCCTGGAGACTTCCACACAGAGCTCTGCTGCTTACTCTCGGTATCAACATGGTGCAGCCAGATATTGTCTGCAGTGATCACTTTGCTTAGGGACTCATTACCACCTTCAGCAACCATTCTTTACAGCTCTAGGCAGACTTCCATGCACACTTGTTGCTGCTCAGGCATTAGCAGGCTTGGGACTCAGCATGCACAAATTTGCCTCATGTTTAAATGGTCATGAAGAATAACGTGGGTGCTTCCTACTGATATTCCCAATACTGCCAGTTCTCTTACAGTTACTTTGTGATCCTTCCTCACAATGGCCCCGGACCACCTTCCTTTGTGATTAACTCGGGTCCCTCTTTAAACATTTTAAACAACCTCCGGGCTGTGCTGTATGGAAGCACAGACTCACTATATTCCTCTTGCAACATGCTGTAGGCTTCAGCTGAAGTTTTTTTGAGACTAGAGCAAAATTTCAGTGCAGCGTACTGTTCCTCACATTTGACCTCCATTGCTCTGTGGGCGAAACTGAACAGATTTGCACTAGTACTGCCACCACTCCGATAAGTTGCATGCGAGATGTCAGCTCATTTGCGACATAATGCAAATTGGATTGGTCAACAATCTGCCACTAAGCTACAATTGTTCAGTAAATAGTTTTCTCAAAAAAAAATGTGATTACTCTTTATTGAACAGCCCTCATAGTATAGATGACCTAGGCCTTATTGGAACTCTCCATAGTTAATTGACTATCCTGAGACCTCTGGTAAAACTTAATTTAATTTAAACATTTCTCAACTACTATAAAAGGTACAGACTTAATCAGATGAGCTACTTTATTTATAATGTCAAAGCATCCATTTACTGAACAAAATCACACGAGAAAAAGATAAAAACACAAAAACAAGAACTCTGTCCTAATACTCAATTTAGGATGACTTTGTACTACAAACTCATCATGACAGCTGTTTCTATATGAAAATTCCAATTATCATTAACAATAAAAAATTATTTCTCACAACCTAAAACTCAAAACTAAACATGTTAAACAATCAAAAAATCTAATGCTTATTCATGTCATATTAACAATTGCTCAAAAGGTAATACAAATGAGCTAAAGACAATAGATATGCAGCACAACAAAAGATCACCTTTTAGAATTTTTCTTTTGATTCATAAAATTTAGAAAAAATTTAAGTGTTAAAATATAAATACATAGCCACAATGCAATTTCACAAAAGGCATCATCAAGTGATTTTCAAAATAATTTTATGAAGTAAATTGCAAAGCATTTTTAGAATGCGCTGAAAATACTGTGGGAGGTGAAATGGAGACAGAAGAGGAAAGGAAATGGCACAATGGAATGAGATCAAGAGTTGGAAAAAAAGAAAATAATTTAAGGAGGAAAATATGAAAAAGAAGCAAATGAAAACTAGAAATAAAGCAAAATAGGATTGCATGTGACAGCAATGAAAAACATAAGAAATGTCATGGTGAGAGGAGTTAATAAAATAGAAAGAGAAAGAACGAAGAGCTAAAGATGAGGTAGGAATCAATCATTTAACTAACCAGAATGATTTGAAAAAATGTGTCAAAGAAAGCATGGATGCATAAACATCCTAAATTGGTAATAAAGGTTGTAAAAATTAATAACAACATCACTATTGAGACAAATGCCAAAGATATAAGAAACTCTAATAATGCTTCCGAGATATAAAACAACAGCTATCATACATAGTAATTATAAAATATTGTACATTGGTAGAGGTGATCAAAAAAATACTTATAATATTTTAGAAAGATATGCTACAGAAGTTACTTAAGTGCAAAGAGGGTCAAAAAGTATAAGGGCACAACAGGAAATGATACAGAATGAAGAGGATGAGTGTATGCAAATACTGAGAGCTGTTTAAGGATGGGAAGAAATTTTATTGCAAATTACCCATCTTAAAAAGTTGAATAATATAAAAGGTAAAAGATTACCAAGCAAAGGTAGCAATTTGAGCAGTTAAGGAAATTCAAAGTTATTAACAACTCTTACCTCCACAAAGATCACCAAAAACATAGTAACACTGCTCTGAGAAGGTTATTTTGTTGACAGTGTGCCGAATGTAACCTGCTTTGAGCATCTGAGATGCATACTTGCGAGCATCCCTTCGGTCCACGAATCCATCCACATGGGTGTGTAACCAGTCAACAACATCAGCACCTGGCATACATGGACACTAATTAGTTTCAACTGTAGTTGGAGTAAGACAGGAGTTACTATTTGATTGCTATTACTCAGCATGGCAACATCTTACTGCAATGACAGCAATTTAATTAACATGTTCTCATCAGCAAAAAACAAATGGGTTCATTATGTGAATCAAGAATAGCTAAGTTTATAAGGTTTTTTAATGTGCATAAAAATAACTTTTATAAATTTTATATGAAATTGCATTTGTGCAAATATGAAAATATACACGATTAACATAACATTGAACAATTAAAGATTGAATGCGATATATAAAATTTAAGACCAATGTGAAAATTACAAATGGATCAGAATACAAAAATATCTGATGTGGCGACCACATGACTTTCTCCATACCTGTAATATTTCTAAACATTTCAAATAGGTTAAATGATAATGAATATTTTAAGAAACTGCGAGAAAAATTTAAATAGTTTACAAAGAAAAGAAATAAACACAAACTGTAGCCTTCTGATATTGGATATAGCCACGAAGTGTTACTAACAAGGAGAGGCTACGACCTTCGGGTCACAGATTTTGATGAAAATCGACCAGGTGATTCTACATTGGAAATAAGGAGACCTATATCATGGGGTTTTTATGAATGGGCCCTTGGGTTCGAGAAATCAGCGTCGAAAATATGCAAAAACATTGCATGCAACTTAATAGGCTTCATTGTTGAATTGTTGGTAAGAACAGGAATGGGTGAGCAGATAACGTGCTTGGCTCGTACAGCATAGGCCTGAGTTCAATCCCAAATGTTTTAATTTTTTTTTTTCAATTTATCCACGAGTTATTTGAAAAGCAATATCCTACGATAAAAAGACACTATAATTTTTATCTGGAGATAATGAATTCAGAAGCGTAATAACGAGCATTTTAAATATTGCAGTTGATAAAACAATAGTTCATAGCAAGAAAAATGCCATAGGGCAAGAATGGTCATTTATAATTATATTATTATTACATATTGTTATATTAATTAAATATTACTGATTATATTAGTCTTGCCTTGGCATATAGCAATGTAATAGAAAATAATGAATATTGTGATTTTCTGTGAATTATTTGCATTCATTAAATCATGCTGGATGAAAATACAAGTAAGTTAACTTTGGAGACATTAATAAGGAAACACACTCATACATAGTGCAATATTCAATTACTGCTTCAGCAAAAATACTGCCAAATGTTTTATTGTGTATAGCAAAAACATAAAGGAAAATAAAAAAAATTGCATATGAACATTTGATACTATATAATTTTTATTTGGAGGAAATATGTGTTAAAAGAAGAATTTCTTTATGCAGAAGTATGTTTATTGGCACCTTCATGCTACGAACCATTGTTTCATCACCTGCAATATTTAAAATGTTCATTATTACATGTTTCTGCATTCATTATCTCCAAATAAAAATTATACAGCATCTTTTTATTGGAGAATATTACTTTTCAAATAGTGCTTGGAGACACTGGTCTCCTTATTTTTTATGTAGAATCACCTGCTCTATTTCTAAATCTACATGCTACCCAGCAATTCACCAATCTGGTGGGTGGCAGGGGGTGCACTGCACTGAGGTCTACCTAACACCTAATAGTTATTACTCACAGATGTCTTCCCTGTTATGGTCTCATATTATTCTCGTAAAGAATGAACCTTTATAATCTTCTGTCCTACAATCGATCTCACGTATCTTATCACTATGATTATTTCCACCTATGTACGTTGGAGCCTCAATTATTCCCACTACATCCTCTGCTCGACATTCTGATCTGTATTTCTTTAGGAGCCTTAATCTTGAGCACTTTCTATGGTCTTCCAGAGATCTCCAGTTTATGTCCTTCAATAATGATGTGACACTTTCTATGTTCGTACTTTAGTTTAACGAATCTGGCTGCTCTCTGCTGTACTTTTCTAACTTAATTATATGGCCCTTCTCATACGGATCCCATTTACTGGAGGCATAATCCACTTGCGGTCCAACTAGTGAAAAATAACATACTTTGCGAACTTTCTCTGTACTATTCCGCACTACTCTGCCTATGAATACCAGTTTCCTGTTAGCTGCACCTATAACACGATGAATGTACATGTCCCACAAAAGGTCATGACAAATGGTAACTCCTAAATATTTTACATGTTCAGCTGCTTGAATATTCTATGTATTAATTTCGTACTTAAAACCTATTTCTCTATTCTTACTTCTCCAGAACGATACTGTGGCATATTTACTGTAATTAATTTCAATTTTCCATTCCTTACACCATGTGGAAATGGCTTTTAAATCTTCCTGCAGCGACTGATGGTCATCTCGGTTGAGTATATCCTTATATATGAGTGTCATCTACAAAAAGTCTGATTCTACTATCTACCATTGAAAAAATATCATTTACATAAATTAGGAATAAAAGAGGACCCAATACACTTCCCTGAGACCTGACGCAACTTGAATAGGGGACGAGTGTATTCTATCAATGACCACTATCTGTTCTCTATTCCTGAGGAAGTCTCTCACCCAATTCACAATTTTTGGGTTGAAACCATATTTAACAAGCTTCGCTATTAATTTCCAATGAGGGGCCTAATCAAACACCTTCCTGAAGCCAATAAAAATAGCATTGATATGAATATTTTTCTCTCTGTATCACAATAAATCATTCACAAAAAGACCGAGCTGCGTTGCACATGATCTGCCTTTCCGGAATCCCTGCTGGTATCCGCTAAGAGATGAACAACTATCTGAGTAACGGATAAGGGTGTTAGCGAAACCGGCCTGTAATTATCAGGATTCTCTTTGTCGCCGCCTGTATGGATGGGGGGAAAGTGCACTAATTTCCAGTCTTTAGGAACGACACCTTGCGCAATTGAGTTCTCAAATATTGTTTTCAAATATGATGCAATTTCAGAGACCAATTATTTTAGTACTCGTGCGAATATTTTTTCCGGTCAGGGAGATCTATTTTGTTTAATCAAGCAAAGTTGGTGCACTATATCTTCTACCGAAAGGACTGAATCCTCCATTGAGTGCCCTGATGCATAGGATTAGGTTCATATTCATCGATAATCGCAGTAAAAGCTTTCCAAAAATGTTTGTTAAGCAGGTTTGCTTTATCCTCACTCTCATGAACTACACTTCCTGTTTCAGTTCTCAGTGAAACAATAGTGGGACCTCTACCTCGGATTTCTCTCACATACGACCAAAATGCTTTTGGGTTCTCAATCAAATTGTTATGTAAGACCTTTCCATAATCATTAAATGCACCACACATCACTGCTCTAGCTCTTGTACACACCTACTTGTATAGCTGCTTTATCGTTGTCCTCTGTTCAACCGTGGCTATCAAAGATGTATTAATTATGCAGGAGTGAATTTTTCTTTGTCGTCTAAGAGCACTTTTGGTTGTACCATCTTGGTTGCGCATTATCACGCTTTAGTTTACTTGGAACAAATTTATCTGTACACTATCACATCATATCTCTGAATATGCACCAAGATTCTTCTGCACCTGCACTATCAGACGCCATGCGGAAATTAATATATTCATTGTGCAGAAAAGATCTAAAGCTTGTAAAATCGGCTTTGGCAAACAAGCTTCCTTTTTGGCTTTATCTGTTTCTCAATTTTTAATTTAAACTTAGCGTATACTGCCTTATGGTCACTTATTCCCTCAACTATAGACACATTTATACACTACGGGTAGTTTGTAGCCAATAAATCTAATATATTCTTAGACCTCATTGGAAATGTCATTAGTTGGCATAATGAGTGCTTACCAAAAATTTCAATTAGAGTTTTGCATGATTAATGTTCTCTGCCACCGGGATGAAAGCAATTATGATTCCAATCAATCGAAGGAAGATTGAAATAGCCTAATAAAATAATAGCTCTATCATTATTAATCGAACTTAGTGCCGTCACTTGTTTATCCAGGAGAATTTCTACAATTTCATTAGGAGGTCTGTAAAAGGCGCATATATTTACAATTTTAGAGCTGCCTCCCTTCACACTAAACCAAACACTTTAAATGTCATCATCGTTAATCTGTATTGGAGAACTTCTGTATTTATTGCTAACTGCTATGCTATAAAGACTCCTCTTCCAGACCAGATCTTTTCTAAAAACGCTATAGTCAGCAGAAAATGTCTTCTGGCTAGCTATGTCTTCTGTTAGCCAACTCTCTGTACCTATCACTACATCAGTTTGTAGACTGCAAATAAGGTGATCGAAATTGGCTTCCTTTTTAAGAATGCTTTGACAAATAACAGTAATTATTTTTAATTTGTCAATAATACAACCGAACGATACCTCACACTCTCCCACAATATTATTACGAAATGTCACTTTATCTTTAGTATTCTTTGAATTTTTCAACAAAATCCGTGACCTGAAGGTCGTAGCCTCTCCTTGTAAGACGTAACTAAACAAAGTGTTTACAATAGTCATCGGTAGGTGGTGTGGTGGTGGCAGCTAAAAATTGCAGTTTTAAAAATATCTCTTAAATAATGCATATGGGAAAACGTTTCAAACAAAGGTTGTAGAAAATTAAATTTCTTACAACTTTTATTTATATACTTTTTTATTTTCATCAAATATTAAAGCAAATATTTAAAAAAATGGATGTGACAAGAGTAAACACCCACTTCTGGTAGACCGATTTTTACCAAAAACTAATCAACTCCTGTCCCTTTAACACAAATGTCAAATATAAAATTTCATGCTGACCTGATTAATAGTTTTTGAGTCAGAGCACCCATAAAATTTCTATCACACACACAGACAGACAGACATAGAAAAAATGGTCAAAACGTGCTCAGGGGAGCTCAAAACATGTATTTCCGTTGAAATCTCGAAATTGATTTTTCCATGAAAACAATACTTTCCCCTATACTAAACATATGGAGAAAGTAATAACATTAATTATGAGTCAATAGTTGTGAAATAAGTAATCTTACCTATGAATGCATTGGGAATGGTGATTTTCAGCCACATGCGATCTCTGATTTCAAGGCCTGAATCAGACCTTGCCATGGCGCGAACAATGGTTGCCATGTCAGTGGACACAGAGAGGTGAAGCTCTTCAAAAGGCCCTTATGAATAGCAACAAAAATGCACATTATAGTGAATAAATAGCTTTAAGTCAGAAAGCGTGTATAATTATTAATCAAATTTCCTAAGAATTAAAAAGTATTATAAAAGAAACAATTTTTGGGCAATCCAAAATCATCTCTAAAATATCTACAAAATACATCAAATTGTGCAAATAAAATTTAAACGGTAATTTTAATTTTCAATAAAACATTATTTGATGTAAATACAAAATATAATTAAAATAATATAGGATATTTGTAAATTATAAAATTAATTTGTTTAAAAATTGAAAATAATGGAGATGATGACTACAATAATTTGTGTGTGTGGATTAACCAGGCAACCAGGCATTCTGAACCAAGTTTGAATTTTCCGGCTTATATGAAAAATTAAGAATACACAGACTTCACTGATTTATTAACATCTACACTGATATATCAGATATATACAACAAACCATAAGCCAACCAACAGCCTATAAGACGACCTGCGCATAAGCCAACCCCAAATTTTCAAATAAAACTTTTAAGTTTAAGTAATGAGCTGTGATCTGTGGTCTCTTTTAACAAGTGAAATTACTCCCTGGTCCATTGACTGCAGTTTGCTGGAGCAATTTGGAGGAAAGTAAATCACTTTTATGTTTCTCAACCTTAAAGCTTCAGTGCTGTGGGCTGAGCAGTGATCAAGAAATAGAATGATTTTTCTGTTTTGTCCTCCCATTAGAGCATCAACATTGTTAAGCCATTCTTGAAATATTTAAGATGTCATCCATGCATTTTTGTTATCTTGATAACGGCAAGGCAGTTTTTTTACATTTTTAAAGCAGCAGGGCTTGGCAAACTTCCTTACCACGAAAGGTTTCAATTTTTCTGAGCCATCGCTGTTAGCACAGAAGATTACAGTGAATCACTCTTTGCCTCACTTACCACCATGACACAATTCTCCCTTAATTGCCAGCATTTTATCGGGAAGAAGATTATAAAAAAACCTGATTTATCCACATTAAAATTTTTTTAGAGGTGTGTCCTACCGTTAGTGAAGTCAATTTTCACTTCCAATCCTCCTTGAATAACAAGGGATGGTTTTGGACCTAAACAATGACTTTGGAATGAAACTTGGCTATATTGTACAGAATAAAAAATAAGTGATATGTGTTCTGCCGTTTTTCTGTCAGGTTTAAATTTCTCAAGTTTTGAATTTTTAAATAATAAATTTTTGAAAAAACTATAATTGATAAATACAGTTTTCTTCTTTCTAAAGACTGACTTTGCAATGTAACTTTGCTATATTGTAGAAAATTGAAAAAAAATCAATACGTCGATTTTGTCAGGCTTATATTTCTGGGATATGAATTTTTAAACATTATAATTAATCTTTATATTCATATTTAGTGACATGTTATTGCAGTTTAACAATAAGAACTATCAGTTAACATGGTAACTGATCAAAACTATGGAAATTTTGATTTTTACCGTTATGGGCAGCATACCAGTGAGAAAAAGTGAACAATTAAAAACTTATGCATGATAAAAAATTAATTAACATTTAATGATGATGAAAGGTACAATATGTTTTCCTGGTAGTGCAGTTCCAATGATGTTCATATCAGTTTGTCCGCTCCAGGTAAAATCAAAATTTCCATAGCTTCGATCCAGTTACCATGGTAACTGATAGTTCTTATTGTTAAAATGCAATAACATGCACTAAATACAAATATATAGATTAATTATAATGTTTAAAAATTCATAACCTGGGAAATATAAGGCTGACAGAAAATCAGCGAAACAAGTACAGACGACGCCCGAGATTCATCGGTTCGATTTTCGGCCAACTCCAGAATTCGACCACTATATTTTATGACTTCTAATCAACTTTCGACTGGTCAAAGTCCGACTTCGACCGAGCCCGATCGGTTGATTTGGGGACTACATACATATATGTACCATGCATATGCAAGGCCAATTTGGCCTGTCCGAGCTTCTTACGCTAATCTTTGGCAGATAAGGGGCAGAGAAGAAATTTTCTTTCTAATGAGTGTTATCTTCTTTACGACTGACTGCTGCATCATCTAATGAAAATTCTACTCCAAACAAAGATCAAAATGGTATGGTTCATTGTTCTTTCATTTAAGTACTATAAGTATTTTTGTGACTATGAGGATGTGCTATGCTACCCTTCTTCCCAGCCATGCCACATGTGATCAAATAATGAATATTTTGCGGATGCACTTAAGCAGGCATCTACTAATGAATTCTGTGTGAGGTCACTATAAAGTCTGGGTTACGTCCATCAGCTCATTCAAAATTGTACCCCGCTTGTAGAGCTTATATATGCATGAAATAATCTTGGGATATTAGATTGCCTTAGCTTCCAGCATATCTTTATTTTTTTACAAACAGGGGAGCCATCAAAATCTTTGGAGGGTATCTTTTGCATTCAGTTCAGGGTTTGGAGTCGCATTGCTAGCATACTGCGAGTTCGTTCTAACCTGAGTTTTATTTCTAATAACTTTTGTGAATTATCTCTTTTTAAAATTCCTTTTTAAAGAAATTGCAAGGAAATTAACTGAACAAAGGATAAACTTCATTCAAAGAGTAACTTTGAGGCAAACCTTAAGGATAATCAAGTGACAGTGAATGCAAAGACATAAGATTGTTCTACCGTTTCTGCTCTTGTCAGCCAGTAGAGCTCACGTCAACACTGATTATATTTTACAAAAAATAATTTGGTAATGAAGGGTTAAAGGAATTTAATAAGTGTTGACATGGCATCCAAAAGGAAAGCAGGTAGTGATACTCCAAGTGAATCGAAGAAAAAAGCGCATAAGACTCATAGCTATGAATTGAAGGCAGAAATTTTAAAGCATGTTGACAAAGGTGAAGGCCATGCTGAAACTGCTAGATCGTTGGCAATGTCTTGTTCGACTATTGGCACTTACGTGAAACAGAAGGAGAAAATTCTAGAACATGTGAAAAATGCAGGAAATTTGAAAACAACAATAAACAGTCCTAGGTGAGGTGCTGCGATTGTGGAATTGGAAAGACTTTTAAAACTTTGGATTGACGATCAGTGTCAAAAACATATCCCTATTAGTGAAGCAATAGTTAAAGCAAAAGCTAAAGATTTGTATGACGATTTGAAAGAAAGGATGTGTGAAAGTTATAGTGATGATACTTCTTTTAGCGCAAGTCATGGCTGGTTTCACAGATTTAAGACAAGAGCAGGTTTGCATAACCTTAAATTAACTGGAGAGGCTGCAAGTGCAGATACTGATGCTGCTTCAAGATTCCCCAATGAATAAATTTTTAATGTGGACGAAACAGGGTTGTTCTGGAAGAAAATGGCAGCCAGAACTTACCTTGCCAAGGAAGAAAAGACGGCCTCAGGATTCAAGCCAGCAAAGGACCGGATGACTCTGTTGCTTGGTGCCAATGCATCAGGCAATTTTAAGCTTAAGCCGCTGTTAGTATACCACTCCGAAAATCCCAGGGCTATTAAGGGCAAGCTAAAGGGTATGATGCCAGTCATATGGAAATCAAACAAAAAGGCTTGGGTGATTAGCTCTATTTTCAGGGAGTGGTTTGATTTACATTTTGTGTCAATCAGTGGAAAAATATTGCAAGGACAACAATCTAGCATTTAAAGTTTTATTAGTTTTGGACAATGCACCAGGACATCCTCAGGATTTAAATTAAGTGAATCCCAATGTGAAAGTAGTGTTTCTTCCCCCAAATACCACCTCATAGCTCCAGCCTATGGACCAAGCTGTGATTGCTACTTTCAAGCGGTATTATGCATGTCGCATTATGCAGCAGGCAATCACAGCAACTGATAAAGAAGATGGTCCAACCTTTAAGAACTTCTGGAGGGGCTATAACAATTGGAATGCGGTAAACAACATTGGAAATTCTTGGGCTGAGGTCAAGCAGACAACCATGAATGGATCATGGAAGAACCTCTGTCCACAGTTTGTCCCTGATTATGAAGAATTTGAAGAGACCTCCGAAAAGATTAATGGAGAAGTAGTTTCCCTGGGTAGGCAACTTCATTTGGAAATAGATGAGGCAGATGTTGAAGAATTGATTGCATCTCATGCAGAGGAATTGACAAACAAAGACCTTATCGACTTACAGTATTCAATTGAGTCAAGGAAAGATGGTGAAGATGATTTTGTGACTTTTCCAACTCAACCTAAAGACTTGTCTTTAAAAGACCTTAGTGAGATCTTCAAGAATTTGGATGAAGTCATAAAAATGATTGAAGAAAAGGACCCTGACGTTGAGAGGAGTTTATTGGTGCAAAATGCATTACAGAAGGACATAACCTGTTATAGGATCCTTTACGAAAAAAGAAGAAGGATGCAGTTCAACCAAAACTGGATAAATTCTTTAAGAAAGTTGATAGACTACAAGCAGAAGTAGCTTCAACATCTGCTGCCAAGATTCCTTCAGAACTCTCAATCCATAGCTCATCCAATTTCCAAGCTGATAGTACATGCAATCTCACAGCAAGCAGCCCCTCATCTTCCAATTGATATCATCTAGATTTTTGGTTAAACCAAGTTCAGTAAGCACAGTTGAATCCAATTACAGGTATGAAAATATTTTTGTTTATTATTTTTTAGTTTTAAGTTATATTTCACTCTTCAATTGTTTAATATTTTTATATTAGCGTTTTCATAATACAACTTTATCATTATATAAGGCGATAGGGGACTTGATAATTTTTCTCGGGTAGTGCTAGGATGCATCCCCCAGTTATAACATATAACCATATGGGAAAACAGCTCTCGACATTCGACTGTTCGATATTCGACCGCCTTCTGTAGGAACGCATCCAGGTCGAATCTCGTGTGTCTCCTGTATCGACTTTTTTTCATTTTCTACAATATAACAGTGTTGTTGCAAAATCAGTCTTTACAAAGAAGAAAAATGTATTTTATCAATTATAGTTTTTTCAAAAATTTAATATTTAAAATTCAAAACTTGAGAAATATGAACCTGACAGAAAAATGGAAAAACACGTATCGCTTATTTTTTGATACTCTACAATATAGCCAAGTTTCATCCCAAAGACAGTGTTTAGGTCTGAGACCTTCCCTTGTAAGGGATCAACTTGCTGCTTCCTACCCAGATATTTTCAGCATGGTTAAGTTCCACCGGGTCTTAAATTTTTGCAACCATCCATTTGACACCTGGAAATTGTCCATAACCAATTTCACAGCTTCATCTCTTGCCTACTGCTGCAAAATTGGACCAGACAAGGGAATATTAGAATCTCGTACTCTCAAGAACCATTCAAACACTGTTTTGTCAAGGTCAACATTGATGCATGCATGAGGCCATTTTCTATTCAGACTGAAGTGCGACGTATTTTTAATTTTATCCCAATGTGCAAGAATTGTTGACAGCATAGAAGCAGGAACTCCAAATCTCTTCACAACTTCTGTCTTCTTTTCTCCTTGGTCAACCGCATGCAACATTTTTAGTTTCGTCTCAGTAGATATCTGTCGATGCTTTTTAATGTCATCTGCTATTTCCCCTTAAAAATATGAATATAATTTATTATTATTAACTATAGCTGTGATGAGGTTATAGAAAAATTCATTTGAAAATTGCTAGCACAATTATCTTGTACAGGCATCCCTCGCATAATGATGCTTCACACAACGGCATTTTGCAGTTAGGATGCCATAACATTGTGACCCTTTTTCGTACTTAGGGCATGTCTACTTTGTGGATGACGCTGGAGAAAAACTTCGCACCTATCATTCCCGATAAAACCTCTCTCCCTGAAATTAATTCATCATTTCTCAGAAAAGATCGAGTGATTGTATTGAAGGAGAAGCTGGATATTTTGAAGAGATATAATGATGATAAACGTGCTAGTGATATTTCTAATAAGTTGGATCTGTCAAGTTTGATGGTAATTCAGCACAGCGATAAAATAAGAGAGTTTGGTGAAGTAGCAACTCCTTTGGATGCCAAGTGCTTGTTTAAGAATAATAGGAGTTCCATCATGGTAGACATGGAACGAATGTTATCTGTATGGATTGAGCACCAAACTCAAAATCGGATGCCTCTTAGCACCCAGCTTATTCAAGAAAGAGCTAGGCCAATTTATGATGACCTTAAGAAAGACTATGACTTAAGTACCCATATTGAATCATTTAAAGCTAGTTCAGAGTGGTTTAAAAGGTTCAAGCGGCATGCCAATTTGCATAATGTAGCAGTTAGTGGTGAAGTTGCGAGTTCTGATGATAAGGCAGCCAATGAATATCAATGTCAATTGAGTGCAGTTATTAAAGAGGGTGGTTATATTCCTCAACAAGTATTAAATGCCGATGAGCTGGTCTTGTTTTGGAAGTGGATGCCTTCCAGTACATTTATTTCCAGGGAAGAAAAGACCATGCCTGGATACAAAGCATCGAAGGACAGACTGACATTGTTGTTGGGGAGAAATGCAGCAGGTAACTTTAAAATGACCCCTATGCTTGTTTATCATTCCAAATCCTCCAGGACTTTAGAGGAATTTCAATTAGAAACTTGCCAATCACCTGGATGGCCAAAAAGAAAGCTTGAATCACCTAAACAGTGTTTGATGAATGGTTCAACAATCATTTTTGCATGGCAGTAACTAATTAATATACTGCTAACAATCTGGCCAATAAAGCATTGCTAATTTTGGATAATCTTCCAGGTCACCCTCCCACTCTTGCTGACCAGAAAAACAATGTAAAAGTTTTATTTCTGCCACCAAATATGACCACCTTGTCACAGCCTATAGACCAAGGGGTGATTACTTCCTTCAAAGCCTACTACCATAGAAGGACTTCTGCTGAGGCAATCAGGGCAACAGAAGGTTAGGGAATTCTGTAGGGAATACAACATAAAAAGGCAATTGACAATATTGCAGCAGCTTGGAATGAGGTCAAATCTACCAACATGAATAGTGGGTGGAAGAGGTTATGGTCCGAGTGTGTGAATGATATCAAGGTCTTAGAAGAACCAGTAGAACACATCTCAAAGGAAATTGTAGAAATGGATCAAAAAATTGGTCTTAATGATTTAGAGGTTGATGTTCAAGAGCTCTTTGCTAATAAAATCCATTAAGTTTTCAGATTCACGAGCTGCCGCTAGCATTGATGACAATTCTTGAACTGATAATTCGCGAATAGGAAAGGGAAAGAGTGATGAGAGAAAGGAGAAGGGAAGGTGAGGAAATGATCCCCGAATGGTTACCTACTGTAACAAATAGTAACACTGTCAGACTCCACCTTCTCCTTTGTATCACGAAATTTGTGAGCAGTCCATAGGTAGCAGTTTCCAAACTTACCATGCCCCCATTCACTCAAGAATCTCTGCTGCGCATCCACCCCCTAACCTAGGTAATATGACACCACGTTAGATGTTCAATGTGTTTTGAAACATTTCCGTATCTTAATTGCAACAGCGCAATATATCATAACATAACAAATAGTGAGTGCTCAGAAATAGCCAATTTTGAGATACCGCTAAACAGAAGCAATGTAGCACTTTGTTCTGAGGTATCGATATAGTTCATTAATTGTATTTTTTCTTACAATATCACATCCATACACCTCATTATAATTCGCCCAGTTAAGAAATTGTTATTCATTTGAATAACAATAGCCGGGAAGAACTTTACATGTAAGCAATGGCAATAGATTTGGATAAGTGTTTTAAGTAAGATAATAATCTAACAATTGCACTTTGCAATGGCGACAGCTTAACACTTTAATGCTCACATACTGAACATTTAGTGGGTAAATATTTAGCCACCTATATATATCTTTTAACAATATAAAAACTATTTCTGTGCAATAATTTAAACATTATAAATGACTCCTATAAGAAACATCCAATTTTGCTGAAAAATTATATGAGCACTCAGAGAAAAATGTGCTGGATAAATATTTAGCAACCAAGCATTAAAGAATAATCAGGGAGCACGATCCATTCTCTAATTCGGCCGTTCTCAACAAGGGATGGTGATTCGGAAGGAGTTGAGAGAAAAGCATGCCTCACACAGCTTTACAGCGATGCTTATTTTGCACTGAGATGGTCCAACAACAGCCAATGTTTACGACTCTGTGACTCTGCTACTTGGTGGCCAAATGTATAAACAGAATGGGCCAAAAATGTTACTATGATTAGTCATAAACTGTTTTCAATACAATCCCATCCCAGAAACTCTTAAAAGGTTGGCATTCCTGGGCATCAAGATTACATGTAAGCATAAATATCTCATAATTATCTCATTAAGACACTCTTAATCAGTGCATTTACCCGAATTTGACACTTAAGTTACTTTCTTCTTAATTTAACAACATAAACAAGTTTAAATTATATTGCAAATGGTTTGGTTGGCTAGAGACCCCCTGCTGCGAGGGGACAGGTACATGAGCTCGGTTTTGCATCGAACCCTCAAGTTCCACACTCCTAATCCAAGTTAATGATGGTCATGAGGTCTGTGCAGCGGTCAGTTTTGAATGTGGTCCCAGCTATTTAAAATGAGCCCAAGAGTTAATCACTTATGTTAACCTATTGGATTATTAACCCCTTAAGAAACATAACTAGTATAAATTCCTAATTTACAGAAATAAGGAAACATTTCTTAAATTTAACATTACATTAAAACTTAAGATATTTCTTTTGAATATTTTAAATGCCAAAAAATGATGCAACAATATGACTGCAGAAAATTAATAGAAATGGAAATTAATTACTAGCATGCTCCTGACTTAAAGGTTTACTTACTTTCTGAGTCAGGCATGCTTGAAGTTATTGAAGAACTGGTTGATGTAAGAGTGCTTACAGATGGAGGCCTTATAGGATATTCTCCTAAAAAAAGCATTTTATTCAAAATAACAATTAGTTTTAAGAGAAATAATGGAACAACTTTAAATGAAGTATACAATCCCTCAAGCTGAAAGAACAGGGATTGATTGGATATCATTGTTTTTAGAGGAACATGCACATTAACTGGTAAATTTATTTTTGTATATCCTCATCTATGAGGAAACTTTTTAGCTCTACCTAGCTATTAAGGTTTCAGCAGTGAATATTATAATAAGAAGCAAGAATTACATAAAATATTTAATTGGCTTTCCGACATTTCAGTTCATAACGCACTGGCAATAATAATAAAGCCTTCATGGAAAATGGATCACATAGATTTTTGAATTAAATTGGAAGAAGGGAACTGTAAGTATTGTGGGAAATTTTCAATGGCTGTATCCAAATACTTTTCAAAATACTTTTTCCTCAGCATACAGTGGTAACTTATTTTACAGAAAGATTGAATCACAATTCTTATTCTTTTAATCAACAAATATAATGGAAATTTCTCAATTATTAACAGTAATTATTATTTACTTAAAAGAAAATTTCTATTACATAGGTTGGTAGGCCATTTATTTACAAAATACCCTTAGTAAATGTATTAATTTAAGGAAATAAGATCCTTTCAACTGAAATTGTGTTAGGCTAAGAAAAGGCTCAAGGTGGAATCTTATATAAAATACTCCATAAAACAATACTTGCTGATGATGGTAGGGCAGTGGTGGTCAAAGTGCAGCATCCGTATCACTTGTGTCATGCCAAGCTTATCTTTGTGGCACAGCACAAAATTTGTGAAACTTATGTATGTGAATATACTTTTACGGCAATGAACTTCATAAAAGGCAAACCATACTAGACTTACTGAAGACCACCTTAGAAATATTCTAAGATTAGAAACTTCTTGAAAATTTCCATCCACAAATTGAAGTGTTGATTAAAATGAAGCAATTCAAGAGTCAATCAATAAATTAACTGCAATTGCAAATATTTTTGTAATATAGAGCTCCCATTACAATTAATATGATGTGTTATTTGCAAGAAATCCAATGCTTACGCAGATTTTTATCACTATTTATTTTACATGGAATTATAATACATTTTTAGCATTTTTTTAATTGTTTATATAATTGGTTTATCTGTTCGTCCATTCAGTCAATAGTTCTGGAATCCTGCAGCTTGGAAAGGCCAAATTTTCAGGATAGAGCTGTCTACATGAGGGCTACACATGGTACAAACTTTGTGGATCTAGGATGAGCTGCTGAGGAATAATCAATGTCATTTTCCAACTCCTTTGTTTCAATTCTATCCCCTTAATAAGAAAAGCATCAAATCGGTGCCTGGCATTGTAAATTGGCATTGTTAAATAAGTTAAAATTAAGAAATGAGCTCAGGATTAAAACAGTTCTATAGGTAAAAGAATTATATTTATTATTTTAAAGATATAATTCAAATCAGTGCTGAATTGGTGTAGAAATTTGATTTTAATCCAAAAAAGAGAGATTTTCCATTTTTTAACAATGGAAAATAAATTACTCCTATCCTCTTTCGGGTTACAACCACGTGCCTAGTCTTTTTCTGATGACAGTTTAGCTGCCATTCCAGGTAGCATCTTCAGGTCGAAGTGGCATGCAGATTTTTTCCATTCCTATACAGTAAAACCTCATTATTTCGATCCCGGATAATTCAAAATAGCGTGTAATTTGAAGCTATGAGCAGTCCCTGACCAACATCATAGGATTTTGTGTACAGTACAGATTATTCAAAGTACGTCTACAATGAAATTCCAAGTCATGATCTGGTCCGGTGACTTGCGAACATTTTGTTTAATTCAAAACCTTGACCCATATTGTGTGTTTAAATGTAAAGTTCATGTGCGCACATGACAAAGGCATTGTGCTTTTGTTCTTCATTTCTTGCAAATGAAATATACATTGCCCCCCAAACAGGTAACTTCTTTTTATTTATTTAACCCTTAAAGACTACACTTCTAAAAACCACGCTACTGGTACACATGGGTGAATTTTCACCTGATTGCTTTCATATGCGGATTTAGTATGAATAAGTACCTATGTTTTTATTAAAAATGTTCATATCTTGTACTGCACACATAAATAGTGCAAAATTGGTAACGACACAAAATGAATTATAACAAAAAAATTAAAAATCACCTTATGAAGAGCTATCTTCTGATCTATTTTTAATAGTTTTCACAGATTATATTGTGACGTTGACCACAAACAAACTGCTTGCATGATGTGCACTTCAGCGAATATAGTTTGTATCAACATTATTATATTTTTTTGCAACAGTAATATATAAAAGCCCCAAAAATACTCTGAGCTCCACTATAGAAAGATCTCTAAGACAACAACACACTATAACCAAGGTCTAAAATCAAAGTGACCACAGTAGGAGAAGACTTAGGGGAAGGCATATCTAAGGGGAGACGATGTTTACTCCGTACATTCTTGAGCTATAAGTAAATTGCTCTGGGTGTTTTTTCACCCATAGTGTAGCATTTAAGGGTTAATAGTCAACATAAAATAAAATCGTATATGATACAAATACAGTGCATCCTTGGTTTAATGTCGCTTCGATTAACATCATTCAAAATATTCGAATTAACGTTGTTGATTCAACTTAACATCATCCTGACTCAGCACTAAATAAAGGACCAAAAAAATATCGCGTAGATGACGCTTGCACGCATCTGTTGGGGCAGATCACATTATTTGAGTGGAAAATGTGTTTTGGATTGACGTATTTTTATTAAATTTGCATGGTGACATTTTGTAACAATGGGTCCAAATAGAAGTGGTAGTAATGTCCTTCTTCCATAAGTCCCATCCTGCAATCATTAAAATCATCTCAACCCCCCCGAAACATTGCAAGCTCTGTGAGTTGTGCAGAAAGGAAGATCTGCCGAGTGCCCTATTTATAAACTTGAAATTATTCTGCACTTTTCGGATAACTTGAGTTTAAAGCCTCCATAATTTATTGCCATTCATATCCAGTGTTGTCAATCGAGAAAATTCGTAGCTAAATATAACGACTTTAGGTCTAGTGCCTAAAATAATACTATAGTGCAAATGTGCAAAATGTGTAGGGATGCTTGTTGCATCCTTCATCCCCTTCTTTCTCCCTACCAGCACCAGAAAGTCCTTCCTCACATTACCCTACCTTATATCCGTGAGAATGCCTACCCAATCACCCAACGCCACCCTACCAGTCTTTGCACACCATTACAATAGTGATGTATGTGCTGAACTTGGACCAATAGTAGCATCATTATTAGCCAATCAGAAGAATCCACGGAGAGTCATGTGGGGATGCCATTAGATGTCGAAGCTGTAATTGTAAGGATAGCTAGTATGTAGCAGGTGGTGAGAAGACTAAAATGTTGTACGCATAACAGCCTGTGATTTACCCTCGTCCCTCCCCGGCGAAACCAATCCTAGCGAACCATCAATCGCCCAGTCAAGCGATCGAAAGGTTACAATAGCAACCATTTACAAAACTATCAAATCGATTTAACAATCTAGCCAATTCTAGCAATCAGCTGAAAATTACAGCATCTGCATACAGACTAAACAAAAAAAAAGAAAATTGAATAACAAAAATGAATATAATGTAAATAAGCAGAATACAGTCGACTCCCGAGATTCGACCGCTCGAGATTCGACCAACTCGAGAATTCGACCGGTCGAACTAGCCTACGTCACATCCGGACCACGCGGAGTTTTTCAAACTTTCTCAGACGTCGTTAAAGCTGTTGTAGTAGTTTGAATTTGTGCTGATTTCGCTCGTTTTTTAGTTTTAATCATTTATAATAGGTTTAGTTTCTCTCCAGATATCGTTATTCCTGTTATAGTAGTTTGAATTTGTATTATATTTTGCTCGTTTTTTAGTTTTAATCATTTATATAAGATTTAGTTTCTCTCCAGAAATCATTATTCCTGTTATAGTAGTTTGAATTTGTATTAGTTTCGCTCGTTTTTTAGTTTTAATCATTTATATAAGGTGTAGTTTCTCTCCAGACATCGTTATTCCTGTTACTACTGTTTGAATTTGTACTGATTTCGCTCGTTTTTTAGTTGTAATCATTTATATTAGTTATTTTTTATTTTTAAATTTATCCCTTGACATGGCATCTAAAAGGAAATTTAATAGTGATAATGCGAGTGTATCCAATAAAAGTGCATAAGACTCATAGTTACGAATTAAAATTAAAAATTTTAAAGCGTGTTGATCAATAGGAAAGCCATGCTGAAATCGCACGGCCAGCAGAAACTGCTTCAACTTCGGAGGCAAGGACTAACCCACCCAATTCCCCAGTTAATAGCAAATCCAGTAGCCCCTCTTCTTCCAACTAAAATTTCTGAACTTTGTAATTAATAAACTAAGTCCAGTAGACGCAGTTGTAAAAGATTTAAGGAAATAAAATATTGTCAATGTCATTGTTTTTTAAATCCTAAGTAATTTTCTCCTTTTTAATAACTTTTATATAATTTTGCTGTGATAACGGTATAGTTTTATGCATAGATATATTCAGTACTGTAGCAAGTTGGGTCACAAACCGTCTTTGCTAGGGCTCTTTAGGGATGTGCTGCGATCTGCATGTATGCGCCGTTTATTAAAAATTTTAAAACTCGAATAGTCAAAATATTACTCGTGATTTTCCTGTTAAATGTGTTGGTAAAGTACAAATACAAGTAATTCCTTCATTTAAATGACATGGGAAACGATAAGGCCGATTGGATTCAATTTGGAATTTTTTACGCAAGATAGTCATACGAAAAAAAGATTTTTTCTTTACAGTGCGCGTATAAATTATATATTAAATTTTTTTTATCAATTCATAACAATATTGTTTTATTAACATTTGAGTATTGTTATTTTATGTTTATATAACGCAAGAGTGAACTTGGTAATTTTTCCCGAGTGTTAGTGTACCGAAAATCGGCGTTCGACATTCGACTGTTCGAGATTCGACCGCATTTTCAGGAACGCATCCCAGTCGAATCTCGGGAGTCGCCTGTATTCTTGTCATTTGTCTCTTACTTTTTTTGCAATTTGAATAATTAACTACAACACTGGAACAGTGGATATCATTTACTGGAACAGTGGTATTGTTGGCCATAAGGATAAAGGAAGAAAGAGAGCGCTTTTTCAAAATAAAGTGGGGATTAATCAATCAGAGAAGAAAGTTTTCATCGAAAAGCATGAGTTATTTACTTGATTATATATGCATGTTCACTATATATCTATGGCTAAAATTTCTTGGAACATTGACCTAACATCATATTCAGAAAAGATTTTATCGTAAGATAACAGCCATATTTGAAGTCCCAAAATTTTATTTTTGCCACGTTTCACGTTCAACCTAAGTTACAAAACAAATCTATGGCCTAATGTAACAAGTTTTCCAACTCAGATGTAGAGAATACTATTGTTTATTATCTAGCGAATTTCTAGCGACCAACAAGTCTGTAGATCAGAGGACGGCAACGTGGTGAACAAGGGCGCCCGCAAGATATTTGTGTGTCGCCCCCCAGCCAAAAAGAGAATTCAAGTTAAACTATTACGGAAAAAGAAAATTTCTGATATGAAATCTATTTTAACTAAACAGCAGAGCATTTTACCATACCAGTGCAGTGCACTTAAATTTTCGCATTTGTTGGCCAAGACGAAAAAGCCTTTTGAAGATGGCGAGATTGTAAAAGAAGCCATGTTAGCAATTGCTAACTCACTTTTCGAAGATTTTAAAAATAAAAATGAAATTTCCTCAGCAATCAACACAATTCAGTTATCAGCAAGAACAGTTATAAGAAGAACTGAAGTTATTGCAACCAATATGGAGAAAGAGTTGTCAAATGATTTACAAAAATGTATTTTCTTCTCGTTGCAACTGGATGAGTCAACAGACATATCAGACACTTCTCAATTGGCTATGGTTGTGAAGATGGTGTTTAATGATTTTTCAGGAAAGGAAGAATTTCTTAAAATTCTTCCATTAAAGGAACAAACGAGGTGAAGACATTTTTTCAGTTTTTAAAAAATATGCCCAAGAAAGTAATATACCATTAATGAAGTTGACCGTAATTACTACAGATGACAGGTTGTAAAAATGGATTTATTGCGCTATGTAAAGAAGACCCTCTCTTTCCAAAATTTATTTCATATCACTGCATTATACACCAAGAAATGTTTTGCGCAAAAGTTCTTCATTTTCAAGATGTCATGAAAACAGTAACAAAAAAAATAAATTCCATAAGAGCTGTACCAATGCAACACCAAGTGTTTAAACTGCTTTTACAAGGTGAAGATGCCGAATTTGATGATCTCCTTTTACATACCGAAGTTAGATGACTCAGCTGAGGCAAAATACTTGTGAGGTTTATAAATCTCATAAAGGAGGTAAAGGAATTTCTCACGTCAAGAAATGAATATTATGCACAGTTGGATGACAAAGCTTGATTGATAGATTTCGGATTTCTTGTTGATATAACTATAAAATTGAAGGAACTGAATATGGAGATGCAAGGGAAAAATCAACACATTGAAAAAATGATAAGTGCAGTAGATGCATTCAAATGTAAATTGGCATTGTGGAAGTCTCACCTAGAGAGAAATTCATTATCACCTTTCCCGAATTTAAAATATGTTATTGAGAGTCTCCCCGATGAAAATGTTACCACTGAACCATTTTCACAACACACTGAAATTCTTCTGAAGGAATTTAATTTTAGGTTTCGTCAGTTTTCTGAAGTAGAACTCATAATAAAATTCTTTGCTAATCCGTTCAATTTTATGGACAATGATATGTCTGTTAATATTGGAACTTACTTTAATATCGTTAACACTGAGGACTTAGAAATGGAAATAATAAATATGCAGAATGATATTATTTTAAGGTCACATAAAAATGATGAAAACTTTTGGAATTTAGTTGATGAAAATCGCTATCCATTATTAAGAAAATGTGCCCTAAAAATATATTCTTACTGTGCTTCAACATACATCTGCGAGTCCAATTTTTCAAGCATGAAACACTTGAATTCCAAGTACTGATCGAGACTCACTGATTACAATTTAGACAACTGCCTAAGATCAGGTATCTCGAGTTTTGTGCCAAATTATAGCAAGTTGGCTGAAGATATGCAGTCCCAAGTTTCACATTCATTTATTTTTCATGTTTTTATAATAAATTCTTTAATAGTTTTTCTCTTATATATACAAAAATATCATTTTAATAAATATTGGTACACATTTACTATTGTTACTTCACTTCACGCCCCCAATAATTAAAGTTGCGCCCTCATAGATAAAGAGGTAGCCGACCACTGATACAGAGAGATATCAACTGATCTTGCTTATGACCCCTTCACATCCTCAGTAATATAAATTGGGCCCTCATAGGTGAAAAGGTTGCCGACCCCTGCTCTAGATGTACTATTGTGAATACAGCTTTTTCTGATTTTGGGTGCGTTGAAATGAAGTCCTCATTTCTATATTAATAATAATTTTATATTGATTTATATGTTTTAATACCATTCATATCATATGTTGTACCATAAATACAGTATTTAATGTCTTTTTGTGTTACAAGAGATTTTGAACCCGAAGTCTCATAACCAATTATATTGTATAACATGGGTTATTATGGGAAATATTGATTCATTTAACGTTGTTTTTCTCTACATCGCAATTTTCTGGAACAAATTAAGGACGTTAATTAAGGATACGCTGTAGAGAAATCATCTTATCCTTGCATCAATAGACCTCTTATGAAGTTTTGTTAACAATTTTGGCACATCACTCCCAAGCAAAAGGTTTAGTCAGCTGTTCTGAACCATTTTCAGTTGATGTACCCCTTGATCTCAAGAGTGAGACAATGTTCCTCCTTTCAGTGAGGACTTAATTTTTATGCCACTCTACATGTAATAGTTAGTATTTTATAAAAACGACGAGATGCTTATAGAAAGACTTTCTTTTCTCACATAACCCTTGATGAAGCTCCAGGTACCTAAGCGTATATGTACCCCCAGTTCAGAACTGCTGGTTTAGTGTGAAAGATCACTCAAGCGGATAGCAAAATTCGAGAACCAAGTTGACATGAAAAGAAGGTGCAAGAACCCTCTTATCTCAATCTTAATGATCACTAGCTTCTCATCACCAAAACCTTCTCCTGAAGAAGTGATTACCGAGGGATTCTATGCCTTGCTATTACACCTTATCTTCTCCTATTTTTATATCATAATAATACGTATTATAATAATATGCTTAACGGTCGTGGTGGCTCCGTCCGTGATAATTGTGAGTGAGAGGGACGTGAAGTGGAAGGGGAATGTGGGAGGATTGGGATTGGTGTGGAATTACATTAGCTAGGTAGAAGTAAGCTAGGAATGAATAGGATTGGAAGGGAGTCGAGTTGGAGGGGGTTGGTGGGAATGGAGAAGGGAGGGGGAATGGGGGAGACATGGAAAAGATAGTGAAAGAGAGGGAGAGGAAGAATCGTTTAGGAGAGGTAAAAGGTTTGTTTGGAGTGGGAGATGCCAATGCCAAAAATATAGGATTTTAACTTAGTAATTTGAGCATGATCTTCAATGCTATTTTCACTATCACTCTCTGAAATGACACTTTCTTCCGAATCACTTTCAAGTAAGATTTCAGTCTACATTTTATCACCAGATATTGCTTGCCATTTTCTATTGGTTAACACCACGATAATTTAGACTCTTTTAATCAATAGAAATTAAACAAAAGAAACAACAGAAAAATAATGAACAATAGCTGCCTCCGTACAGCGTAAATGTTTCCCTCAGAGCGGCAAGAGAATATTCTTTTGTGCGATCCAAGCACTTCCCATGCACTCTAATCATGCTTTTGGTCACTGTAAATATCTTTGAATGGCCTTGTTTGTGCATTGATGTCAGATAAGTGTTTATCTCTCTCACTCTCATATTGTTCTCAAGAAATACTAAACCAAGCATTAGCCCAGATACAAAGACCATTCCTCCTCCCTTTTCATATAGGTCTAAAGTGTTGACGCATAAGAAAAAATATTCATCTCAAGAGTGAGAGATATCACAAAGCAGATAAACAGTGTCTGTATCCCCTTCCACTATACAGTAGCTTTTGTGCAGAGGTTCGGTTAGTCTCAGCTTGAATAGGGATTTTTAGAAGCCACAATTCGCATAACTATGCGAAAATTCAATCATAAAATTTGATGTATAATATAGGTAAAACGAAAACAGTAAAAATTGCAGAATTAAGCACAATAGGAAGGTCCAAGGTTACTGTTTTGAAATATATCAAGTTTTTTTCAGATTTTAGGAAATTTATTGCTTCAAAAAAATAAAGAAATCTAGCGATCTCCATGGCATACCCAGTACACAGGACAACTGCATATGTAGTTCTTGTCCTGCGTTGGAGAACATCACCATATCTTTTGTTGTGGATGTAGAAGGCATTCCCATTTTATGGAAGACCGAGATCGTCCATAAAGTACATCATGATTATGTTTGCCTTTTTAGTTCTCCCTTCCCTTAAACTCGGCGCACTATGTTAAGCTTGACCCTTACCCCTCCCTCATGCCTGCATGATGCAATTCATGGATTTAAATACACTCACCAGCAGTCCCAAAGGGAGAATGCGTTGAGTACGTATTGCAGAAAAAGAATTCGTAAGTAATTGTAAAATCATCACATCATAAAAATACGACCACATTATTTTGAGAGCACGTATATTTTATTACAGCTGTGTAATATGGATGGAAATAAAATTACAATGCAATGTATGACACTGCCTAGAGCTAATAAAGAATTAATTAATTTTGACCATACTGATGGCATGGAAAGTTGGAACGAAATTGGAGAGAATTACTACATGATGGTTCCTATCTATTATCTATACAATATTTCACACAAGCATTTTCCCAGTATTTTTAGCATGCATCTTCATAATCTTTTGGCTGAGTACGCGCGGTTGAAAGCCTTTTCCTCCGAAATGTGGCGTAAAAGAGTAACTTGAAATACACACTGGAAAAATTGGGATGCACACTTGAGCCTATTTTTCACACGCGGTGGTGTTCATGAATCATGGATTAAGTGGTCACTTCAGCTTTGTTCATGAATTCATCGTTTGTATGATCTTGTAAGGTCAATATGTTTTGTAGCAGAATGGATAGATAAGATTATATTGTGATTTTACTTTCCAAGTAGCAGATCATAAGAAATTTCAATTTTTTAAAAAGTTCGTTTATTCTGAACCTGAATAATTTGAAGTCGTATTTTTTTGGTCCCTTGAACTTCGAAATAATGAGGTTTTACTGTATATAGGGCCTCCAGTTGGTTGTGGGTTGCTATGATTGGATGGATGACCATCCAATTGGATTGTGGATTGTGCAGAGGAATAGTCAAGAGTAAGAACTAAAATGCACCTGCGGCAAGTTGTACATCAGTCAGATGGAGAGATCGGTTATGTGCAGAATGAAAGAGCATAAGAGGGCGGTCGAAAATAAACAATTCTGTCTCTCGGCAGTCGCCAATCATGCTTAGTCTGAGCTGGGACATAAAATTAATATAGAGGACAAAAATAATAGCCAGGGAGGGATGATACCATCACAGATTGATCTGTAAAACTATAGAGATCATCAAACACCCAGACAATTTCAATAGGGAGGAAGGCTACCCCATTCCTAACACCTGGAAAAGACTATTTCTCTCCACAAACTGATTGGATGGCCAGCCATCCAATCACAGTGCCCCACAACCAACTGGAGGCACTATATATAGGGGTGGAAAAAATCTGCATGCACTCTTGACCTGAAGATGCTACCTGGAATGGCAGTGAAACTGTCGCTAATAAAAGACTACGCATGTAGCTGTAACCCGAAAGAAGATAGGAGTCATATAAGGAAACATCGCGAAAGCCTTAGCAACAATGGAAAATAAAACTGCCATAGCAACAAGTCCACTGCTTTTAAATAGGAAACATTTTTATATAGCATTGATATCATGATTTTAAAGGGACTTTATAGACTATGTTCTGATGACCTCGATCTTAACCAAAGATGTAATCTTATGATGATGGCATAATCCAAAAACAAGTAAAAAAGCACCATATGCAATTTGCTCTGCAATTCTTCCCTCGCTTGTTTGATTCACTTTTACTTGTGGCACACCAATACCTTTCCTATTTAAGACTGGCACTAGACAAGAAAAGTTTGGCCACCACTGTGGTAAGGTATAATGACAAATGTTCCTCAAATCTTTTTTATCTCCAATATTATCATGATTTAACATTCTCTGTTTTATGGTAATTCAAGAACTATTTATGTAAACATCCATAATGCTAACAGCTGAATAGTGACCAGCATAAACTCAAATTTTGAACAGAAAGAAGTACAAAAATAACCAAGTAAATGACACTCACCCCTTATAGCTGCTGTATGAGCGACCCAAGCTCCAGGATCAATGGGTCTGACAGGTTCTGTCCTTGGGATAGTGAAATATCCCTTTGGATTTGGGTCCCAGCATTTAGCTACCACCAATTTGATTGGCCTACAAAAGTATTTTTGTATTATGGAGGCAGATAATTAAATTGAGATAATTGATGAAGTATTAAACCTAATAAGATTCTACCAAAATGAAATTTATATAGATTTATAGATTTATATAGATTTATAGATTTATTTCTTAAGTGAAATAAAAATATGTATACCCAGGTTTCTGGACAACCTCACGAAGAACACGAACAGCCTCATCATTAGACATGTTCTCAAAGTTGATATCATTGACTTGTAAAATCATGTCTCCAGGTTCTATTCGTCCATCAAGTGCCACTGCACCACTGAAAAAAAACAGAAGTTGATACTCATTTATACATGAACAAAAGCTACTATATACTGTATCTGCCCGAATAGAAGCCGACCCCATGAAATTTTCCAACATTTTTTGGCAAAAAAAGTATTTTCGTAAATTTTATGCTTAAGTGTACCAGACATGCACGCACAACCTAGAATACAATATACATTACATCTATATAATTATATACGTTCCATGTAAAGTTTTATTAGGTATTATTACTGTTAATTATAAATATAGTCAACGCCGTTGATCACATCTTAAAATCAAATGTAAGTATATTTATTTATCTTACTGGAATTCAAACTGTTGCGCATCGAAAGCTGTCATCGAATTTGGCGTGATCGTCTACTTAGTCATTATACGCAATTTTCATAGATTCTATAAAAGAGGTTTCCAAGTTTTATTATTATTGCTGTTAATTATCAGATGAATTATAGTTAACGCCGTTGCTCACACCTTCGAATCAGACGTATCTTATGTTAACGGAATTCAAACAGTTGCGCATCGCAAGTCGTCATCGAATTTTGCGAATTGACTAAGCAGACGATATCGTCTGCTTAGTCAGTATACGCAATTTTAATACATTCTATGAAAGAGGGTTTTCACATGCATACAAAAATGGCAATGGCTATAGCAAAATATAAAATAAACAAGAAAAATTAATATGAACTTCTTTTATACTGTCGGCTCCTAACTCCTAACTTTAACGTGCCTGCCATTTAAATGATACGTAAAAGCTACGACGTCTGCTACATCTGAACTTTAAATCGATTGCAGCACCAAGAAGTGCAATTAAAACAAAGAGTTGAAGAAGCTTAGTGTAGTCAGAATTTGTAAAAACCTCTAATAAGACCGGTGTTGGTATCTTAAGAACTCGTTGCAAATTATGATCAAAACGAATTTGCTGTAGCGTGCAATCATACTATGAACCTGGTGGGTTGTTAAAACTCGATTGTTTCATATACCGCCCTTTCCTTTGGATAAGAACCCACTTACTTTTAACTACGTGTTAAAATATATAAATAACCTTCAATAGCAATTTAAATTACAGCTCCGGGCAACAGGAGGTATGCTATGGAAACAAGACATTTTTCAGCGATGGCGTCGTACGAAGATGCCAAATTTTTCCTCAGGCTCGCATTTAAGCCGAGGGTGATTTTTTTCACGATATATTTTGACAAAAAGTATCGGCTTATATTAGGGCAGATACGGTATGCCTGTCATTGCTATCTCATATACCATGTTTATTTGCATATAAGCAGCACATGAACATAAACAGTAACATGCTAATTTTCAAGGCAAAAAATAACAAGAAGTCCAAACCATGACTAATTCAGGCTGGTTTCCAAAAGTTGACATCCCGAATTGATTACTTATATTGGCAAGAAATGTTTCAGTATGTGTTAGTCATTCCAAGGAATTCTCTTATCATAAATACCACTTGTAGTTCATAGTTTATCAATAATAGGGAAAAATTGGAAAAAAAATTAATAGAAAATTATCAGGTTTAAAATACTAAAAACAATTTCAAAATCTTTCTGACATTATATTTTGCGTGTACTTTTTTAAATAAATGAATTTAATATAAGTTTCTGTTTATACGTTAATAGGTACATATGGATCAACTGTCCATTGCTGAAGAGTAGTCAAGCAGAAAAGGAAATAACTCATTTGTTCACTTGTCTATGTTCAAGCCGAGTTCAGTAATAATTGTCTCCATGGCTACAATCTGATAAAATGCAATTCAAACACAATAACCCTGCTTTAGTATAAATTCAAGAAAATACGATAAATTATCAAAATCTGGCGATAAGAATTAGAATCTACATTCTTTTCCCCTTAGAATAGTACAAACCTCACTCAAATATCACAATTTTAAGATATTTTAATGTATTAAAGAAAAAATCTCTGCACAATGGATGAGATTTCTTATGTAAAACAAATAGGGAAAAACGTTCCTGGAATCGAACCCGGGACTTCAATCATCGCCAAATAAAATATAGTCCGGAGGTGGGCCCTGGCAGCACGAGCCTCATACCAAGTTTCATGAAAATCAATCCATTGGTGCAAAAGTTGTTAGTAGGGGACACACAGAGACGGGACCATTTCATAAGTCTATGTTTCCTTTGGAAACCAGCCTAAAAGGTAAATATACCTGAATAAAAGCCACATCCCATATTTTTTAAGAAAAAAATTAACTGAATGCTGTTGAAACCCATTATCACCTGCCTAATTATGCCAAAAAAATAGACTTGAGAATAGAGAAACAAGGTATATGGGCAGCAGAAATAAAAAGAATCTTGTAACGAGACCAGACCGATAACGGACTTTGCTGTTCATTTTATTTTGTTTTTGCGCGCAGCCAACAGGGTGCGCGTCAGTTCTCTCTTCTCTTGTGGAAGCTTACAGAGTGTAGTGTGCGCCCCAGGCGACTAAAGGTGTTTGTGTTATTACGTGTAACTTTCATTTGTGCCCTTTCCTCTCCGAGAAACCCTAGCCCGTCACAATCTTAAATTTTCGCCACAATCAAACTTTCATTCAGAAAATTTTGAAAGTGCAACTAAGCCATTCATTCCATGCATTACTGTTGATGCAACTAATGACTATGTTTATGCATAGTGAGCTTTTTCTCTCTATTTCTAAATCTTATTAACGAAAGTGGCCAAAAGATGGTATATGGCTGGGACTGCACACTCAGAAGCAAAAAATGTTAAAAAGAATGTCATCTTTCATATATTGTGCCATCTTTATTGAAATTAAAATGTTTTAATTAATATATACCTTAACACTATGCAAGCTGAGCCATCAAATAATTTTTGCAATAAGAAAGATTGTCAAGAAAATTAACGCATGCTATCCTTACCCCTTCATTATTGATCCAACATAAATTCCTCCATCCCCTCCTTTATTACTCTGTCCCACAATGCTGATACCGAGAAAATTGACTGTGTCCATGTTCAAGGTAACCGTAATAATGTTTAGGGACATGGTGGAGTCTGTAATTGAGGAGAATGAAGATGTTCGAGAGAGAGGTGGCAGGCGATGACGGCGGCGACGTGGTCTACGGCGTGCCTGCTGTTGAAGCCTTGAAACAACACTGCTCTGATCTGAAAGGTAACAAGTGCAATATACCAATATGAGGAAAACTGAGACATCTAAACACACAATAGGCTTATGCAGTAATTAATTTGATTATCAGACAAACTTTTCTGAGCACTAATAAAAACAATTTCTTGAAATATTCATTAAAATTTAAGAATTAGTTTTAAAAATATCTTCAACAGTTTGCCTCCAACCATCTTACAGTTCTAATTATTTATTTGCTGAAACACTTATATACACTAAGTATATATTAATACATTTAGTAACTATGCAGTAAATCCAATTTTTTATGAATGTTCAAATATACGTATCTAAGACAATGAAAAACACATTTGCCTATCACCCATTCATCAGACATCTTTTATGCAAATTAAACTAGCCTTCCATAAAACTTAAAGAGAAAACTTCACATTCAAATTATAGAATAAGTCCTAGCAATATAAAACACAATTTTGTAGATAATGATGAAGGTAACTCTCCAATGGTCACAAAGCACTTGTAAAAAAAAACAGTATGTAGACATCAGCTGCAAATCAGGCATCCTCAATGGTAACCCATTGAACATTGGTTCCAAGAACAATTTTCTTACTTTGAATCAATGATTAGCTGATCACCAATGAGGATGCTTTCTTTGTAAGCAAAACGCACATGGTTTTTCTAACTTTTCTGGATATTGGAGTAATCTCCAGTTGATGTGAAGCACGATATTTCATTTTTGGAACACTTTAGTATGGCTATTCATCCATACCTGCAGTTGCTCTATCCACAGAGAGATTTGTGGCACGCCCAGTAGTGGTAGTAATTCGACTGGATGCATCATCTTCAGACTCAAGAAAACTTGTTGTCTCTAGATCCGAACTGAGCATTGAGGAAGACTCATAGCCATGGCCTGAGGAACGGTGCTTACTATGTCCATTAATTCGAAGACCTTGAAGTTAATTAAATGAAACTCACTCAGTAAAGAGAAAATGGCCAAAAAAAAGAACAAGGAGTGATTGCAAAATCATTTGAAGGACAATTATGGAAAGTTAACACATTAGAGATGGCATGCTAAAAAGAATGACCTTGAGTCCAGCCATAAACATGACATATTTTAAGTAAAAACATAACACCATTCAATAACATGACTAAAAATATTTTGCAATAAATGAATAAGCATTTTTCAACTGTTAAAACATAGTACCTACCAATCATTAAATTATGATAAAACTTTTTTCCACCAACACTTCTAAAGAAAAATGGTCCTATAGTCAATGGAGGTTATTTCTAAAAAACATTGGTGATCATAAGAGATGGCTGCTGAATAGGTGTGGTCATTCTGAGAAGTTTCAATGTATCACAAAGTCATTCTAAAACAGGGCATTGAACTGAAGTTGTATCAAAAATATAAACCAAAAAAAATATTTATGGGCCAAGTTGAACAAAACCTGAGCCAAAAATTCTGAACCAAAAATTAAACCGATATTAATTTTTTATCTTTTTTCTGTTCACAAAAAAAGGAGACTTGAAAAGTGGAATTTCCCTATCAGACAGCTATAGTCCATTCTGAATTTCTCATATATTATTTTATGCCATTGTCCCATGCTGCAACACTTCAGGGTCCAAAGACTCCAGAATGAAACAAAAGAAAATGTTCATTTTATCATTGCCAGTCTTTGGTCTCAACCACTTCTGATAATCTCTATCAACCTAAACTCATTTTCAAGATATGACATATACTGGAAAGAATTTACGAGATGCTTTTCTCTTTGTTTGATAATATCTGCCAAGCTCCTTCAAGAGACAAAAAGAAGGAATTATCTGAACTGAGAATTTAGCTCCGAGTGCCTATTTTTCCTATTGTATTTCCATTAATAAACTGTCATTCAGTTTATATTTGTGGAAAAACGTCACTTGTTTTACTTGCAGTTCTCTTCCACTAGCCTAGGAGGCCCTGTCCCATGGAGTCAGGTATGCTTTGTAAGATAAGATCCACATTCTTCTCAGTTCAAAGGAGGATTTTTCTCAAATCTTGTTTTATTTAAACAAACGTAACAACCCCACTTCCTGGGTCAATAACTTTTTAAACACTCATTTCCTCCCTTTAATTTATTAATTGCATGCACTTTCTGTCAGTCTTTCCTGCCTGATTTGTTATTGAAGTGTCATTGTGCTCAATTTTTTAATGGGCCACACACAGTCATAAACTTCAGAACTTACTTTAATTGATGGTTTAAGTCCTAGAAAATCTAGCAATTCTTTCAGCAATCCACTAACCACCTTTGGTTTTATAACGACACTAGGGACTATGCCTCTGGCCCCCGATGGGACCCAGCCCTTTCCGAACGCTTGCTTTGCTCACATGTAATTTTCAAACTAATTTAAAATGAATTTAATAAATATTTGTAATATAAAATACACTTTCATGACCTGATTTATGCCACTAAATAAAAGGAGTAATGTTTATTTTTTAAATAGAAAAAATTACGTTATTATTATGACATCATCATATGTTAACATCATCATTTGAAATCAATGGCATTATAGCCTTAATTAATAAATATCAATACTACTTTAATAATTTTTATAAACTCCCATTTAAAAACATTGACTCATTGCCATGGTAGCTGATATTTTTCATTATAAAAAACTGGAAAAATTTCTTTTTTGATTAAACAAATTTTTGTCCTAATTCTGAAGGGATTTAAAATTTGTCTAATAAAAATAAACTTCATTCTTTTAGCTATAGAACTGTTAGTCCCGAGTTCATATCTCAATTTTAAATAATTTAAAAATTCAATTTTATAAAGCCCTGCGCTGATATCCATGCATTTCCTATGGAGACTAGGGAAGAGACAATCAAGTCAGAAAAATGATTCCAAAAATTAATTTTTAAAATTTTCCTGTACGTTGTAGCTAACAGCTTATCATTATACCAAATTTCAGATCTGTAGCCCTTCTAAAAGTAGGTTTTATATCATCCTCCTATCTAAGAAGCAACTATGTATAATAGGTAATTATCACTACTCTGTCCTGCTGTTTTTTAATTATAACTGCAACTTTGATTTAATTTTTTTTTAAATAAATAATCAATACAATGCCATAGGAATGGATAACCCCATATTTACAGGAACTTCTCATAATGATTAATAGTTGAAAATTTTAGTGTAAGCTTAAATTTAATTAATGATGAAAATAAGATAAGTTCATTTTCCACCCTCAAAGTAAATTTCTGGCTGTATCACTGTATGAATGTTAAAGTATACATTCTAGTCAGGAGCAGATCCAGAAACTTCCCAAGGGGAGAGAATCTTGAATCCGTCTCTGTCGATGGTTTGAAAATCTATCAGAATCTTTCTTTCACTTGCTATACAGATCTAATCTTTGGCATAAAGCAAGGCCGGATTAGGATAAACGGGGGCCCTGGTGTACAATTTTTCATAGACCAACCCCCCACAATCCCACACACAGTGTCCGGGGTCTCTGTGGGGGCTCCTCTACCCACAGGGCCCTGCACCCCGGTTAATCCGGCATTGAGGCAAGGAATTTAGCATGGAATGAATTTAGGAATGCACCCAGTGGAGGGCAATAGGGTCAACCAAGGACGATCACCCTCCCTCCCCCATGCTAGTCAGGGCTCTGTCCTTCGGAAGGGACATTAAGCAGTTGGCCCCCTTGGTGCTCTTCATAAAGACTAGGCTAATGCCGGCACTGGGTTTACCTCCTCCCTTGTCAGTGTGTCCAATGTGTAAGGAGTATAATAATCCAAGAGGTTGACTAGACAGAAATACAAACAAACAAACCCTCCCTCCCCCTAGATCCATCACTGCTTCTAGCTTTATTAGTATTTATTTTGAAATTACATAACACACTTATCTCTGAAACTTTCAGTAATAAACCGACCAAAAACTTACTACAAAACAGTAGTAGAGAACCAAAAGCACACATTTAACCCTGAACTGTCCACATTGATTACTATTGCAATTCATTGTTAGTTATTTCATTATTCCAAGAATAATGTCACTAATTGGAACTTGAACCTCTCAGTACCTTTCCCCAGCTGCATGATTTATGCTCTCCATAAAGAGGGGCATGCCTTTAGTGCAAGGGTTCCTAATGTTTTTAATGTAGCTTGCAAAAATAGAAATGACCCTAAATAAAATCAAAACAATGTCAAAGTTAATAATAATGTTGTTAAACACATTTAGAAATAAAACAGATGATCAAATTAAATTACTGGTGCTAGAAGAGGTGATTTTAAACATCGTAGAAGAGTATGGCCAGGCTTCCAAAGCACACAGCAATGCTTGTGAGCACCAGGTTGGGAACTCCTGCTTTAGTGTACTGTCTTTGTGTTATAAGCGACTGTTTGTGATTGGATGACAATTCTAAGATGAATGGAGATGACATCTAAAATTAATGCTTAAAAAATGCACAGAAAAACATCAGAGAGAGATTTGGTGTTTAATATTTGCAGACAATTTGTGAAATCCACATTAAAACCAGAAGTTACTGAAGCTTACTGAATTTGATGAAAATGATCGTCTGACAATCTCAAATAAAGAATGCATTTCATTAACTTCACTAAAACAAAATAATGCTTACAAATATTAGTACTTGTAAACACACATCACTTAGGCTGTCAGTCATTTTAATTAAGTGGGAAATTTGTGGCTAGGAGTCTTGAGTATAGCTGGTAGATTTGGATGACTCTCAGAAAATCGTTTTCTTGTAAATCAATTCTTTCAATTTGATTCTCAATTAATGTTACATAAATATCATTAGTTCTGATTCTGGATTAGGAAAATTTACTTTGAGTGATTACAAAAATCTGCAAAAGAATTTGAAGAATATACACAAACTGATCATATAGCCATACCAAATTCCAATCAGAAATGTGCCAGATGCACTGTAGGAGAAGTACATTACCAGAAGGAAAGAAAAATAAATGGGAGAACACAATTTGGAGAGAGAGAAGAAATAGATATACAACTTTAATAGGGTGAGATTAATTTCAGAGAATCTCTCCTTCCATCATAGAGGACAGAGAAGTAAGAGATGGTTAGAGTATAAGAGGGGCCAGGTGATAATACTACTAACATTGTGAAATATGATTTGCAAGAGGTCAGATAAGGCTTGGAGGGCCAAGTAACAGAAATTGGAGCTGAAGCATGGAACATACAAGTAAATAAAGGATTCTGTAACGTTTTTCTCTCATAAAACCCACAAGATATTGATTTTCATCTCCAGTAACTGAGAATCGCCATAAAAGTTTTAGTCCATTTCAGCCTATTAACCATTTAAATGAAACTTTTCCAAATAGGAAACACTTAAAACAAAATTTTATTTTGAACAAACATCAGTTTATGCATGATTTTATTATTTTTAATTTATATGTTACAAGTTAACAAATATATTTAAAAAACATTAAGTATTCACGAGAAAATATACGACACAATATACATTAAATAGATGGAAGAATATGATCCGAAGATCCTATGCAGACAGGCATAAGCTGTAAAGTTGGGAATAATTTTGAAACGAGAAAAAAGTCTGCTATGACCGGGAATCGAACCAGGGTCTTCCACTTGCCAGGTGGATATTCTACCTCTGAACTATCGTAGCAGAACAATTTTTTTCGTTTCTGAACGCGGATGTTTCCTTGGTTGGGACGGAACTAGCCAAGCTAGTATCAAACTGCACCAACGGATGTCCTCAAAGAGATGCATCGAAGAAAACTCCTCCCTCTCAAATGGTGAGATTGCCAAACAAGAAATTGATGGAAGAATATGATCCGAAGATCCTATGCAGGCAGGCATAAGCTGTAAAGTTGGGAATAATTTTGAAACAAGAAAAAAAGAAAAACGATAGTTCAGAGGTAGAATATCCGCCCGGCAAGTGGAAGACCCGGGTTCGATTCCCGGTCATAGCAGACTTTTTTCTCGTTTCAAAATTATTCCCAACAATATACATTGCACAAACTTTCTCGTATATGTTTGATCTCACTGCACTCATTAATCAGGATTTGTCTTAAACACACTTCTAACAGTTTTCCCTACTGCCATAGTTCAGCATACATTTTAATGCCACTGGACAATATAGTAATTTTTTGGGACATATTTTATTTATTTGAAAAAGCCCAAAAACAGCAAAAGGCCAATTACATTGGACACATAACAACGAAAACTTAGTTAGTATAATTTATGACAACAGGCTGTATGATTGGATTGATTTTAATCAAAATCCTTAGAGCCATTTTTGAGTAAATCAAATTTTTCTAAATATTGCCAAGAATAAACCTTTTATTTTTGTGCAATATCATTTTATCAAAAAAGGTCTGCAAAAGATGATATATTGCATAAATTTGAGATATCATTCAATTTTATGTATACGTTTGGGCCCTAGAACCATGAACAGATTGGACTGACAGACAGCATGGCAAAAACCACTTTTATGGAGTCAGGGACACCTAAAACGTGCATTTCCATCAAAATCTCAAAGTTGAATTTTTTCATGATTACAATACTTTCTCTATGTATATGAGAAAGTAAAAATGAAATAGGGTCCTTTTAAAATTGTCCTACTCTTTAACACTTGCCTTATAACAATGAATCAGGGCAATATTATAATTTCCAATTGTCAAAAGAAAGGGATATTGCAAAGGATCATTTGATTTGGATTGATATTCAAAAAAGCCTTAACTTCCTCAGGTCGCATGTCTATATTCCACATATAGCTGAATATAAGACTTATTATTACTTTTTGACATTAACATTTAAGATTTAAACCACAAGCTAACTTATAACAAACTCCTATTTTCCATGCTAATGTCAATAAAACTTGCTTCATTTTCATTTTACAGCTAGTAGAGTGGCACTTATTTGACACCACAACATAATAATTAAAATGTTTCTAAGAGTACTGAACATCCAAAGGTAAACATGCAAGATAAACATTAACAGGAAATGATTGGTTCACTTGAGCTGAAGAACACTCAGCAGGGATATCAAAAAGTTTTTTCTGAAAATACCCCCCTTTCAGTATGTTCCGTAAATGTTCAGACAGAATTGTACCATCTGAATTTTATTCATTTCTATTACAACCGTTTCATTTTATGCACTTTAACCACACTCAAGTTATTTCTTATAAGTGCCAAGGGTACTACAACTTTTGCATGGAATAATTAAATTAATTATAAAAGCATCTTTCAATGCTTTATACTGAATTTTTTTAAACATTTATGAAAGAGATGTACATAGTACTCCTATTAACATTGAAAAAATCAAATTTGTCAAGTGAAGAATTGTATACCATAAAAAAATGTTCATAAAAGTAAGCAGATACAGTGAATATAATATTTGATGCCTACACAGTTATGAATGATCTTATAAAGCAGAGAATTACATGCAGAACGTCAAGAATAAAAAAACAATAATATCTCCTATTACATGAAATGACGAACTAATAGTAACTCACAGGCAAACAATCTAATAAGTTATAAATGATAAAACCAGAAATTAGCAATATAAGAATTTCATTAATTCCTATGTCAAAAGACATAAATCTTCTGCCAATACCATGCCAAAATATTAAAAATTTCAAAACAACCATATCTAACAAAATATTGCTGATGGGACTTGACTTGAGAAAGAAATGATATATAATAGTCTGGAACTTATAAAGAGAAAAGAATGAAGTTGATGAAGAAATCATTCAAAAGTAATTATAAAAGACAAATTTTAACTAACAGTGGTACATTTTTAATATGATATTTGTTTCTAACTATGACAATAGCATTGTCAATGTTTTGTGGAGTAATGAGATGAAAATTTAATACCATTTAAAAAATAATAAGTAACTGTAAAAAAGAAACTAAGACTCAAGGACTGTGAATATATTTTTTTAAATTGATATATCTTACCATTGTATTTATTGTATTTATCATACTTGTCAGCATGATGTCGAGATGGCTTATGTATATTATGATGTCCTGAAGGAAAAAAGAAAATATTTAAATTACTTCAGGAGATATTAAGGATATGCATATGTAAGTATATTACAATATACTTGCCTTGACGTGAGCTAATGATTGATTCGGTTTCTGTGCAAGTGGAATCTTCAATATTTGTGCGACCAACATGTCCAACATTTCCAATACTGAAACAAATACGATAAAGTACTGAAATTTCTTTGAAAGAATAATTACGATCATTCAACATAATAGATAACTTCTGACTGACGTTTTTTCAAAGATCTGCTAAGTGATTCTAAAGATGATACCATAGAATTAATTACATTAACAATTCATGTTGATAATAATACATTAAATTTTCAAATAGGTTATAATAACATTCTTACTGAAAAGGAGGAGGAGGTTGAACTTCCAGTCCACGTTCCAAGGGAACTTTTACATCTGAATGTGCAACACTTTCGGTACATTGTGATGTTCCATCTGACACATTGCTGCCCTCCGCCGACACCAACTACAAATTCACGAATTACAGAATATTAATAGTAACGGCATTTGAAGGTCCAACATTTTTATTTAAGGAATAGATTAATACAACATAAATGCCCAAGTCAAATAATTGAAAGGCTCGCTTAATTAGCTTAAGATTTGAAAACAGTTCATTGAATCTAATGACAAGAGAAAATAATGCATAAAATACGTACCCAGGAAACAACTCTCCCATTAAAACAAGGAAGATGAGCATCATCGTCAATTATCTCTTCTTTAACCACTCTAAAAATACGTCAAAAAAGTCATGACAATATAATATAAGACGTAAACAAACAATTATAAAAACTAAATTAAGCTATATTTATAATAAATACAAAATTCATAATTAATATGTTCAGCGGCTGCAACACTTCATTAATATGAAACTGGTTTTCGTGTCATCACAAAGTATTACATTATTATAACTTATAGCGTTTCCACTTGCAAGTGTTAACAACGTATTTCATTAAATAGTTTAATTATAGATTAAATTTGCATAAAATCGTCTAGAGATACAATTATGCGGTTAAATTCAAACGAAAAACTTGTTCACTCACCCAAAATCGTCATCCATAGACTTGAAAAAGAATTTGTAATTTGGTCGATTCAATACATTCTTAAAATCAGCTAATGTTACGCGTTCCGGCGTTATTGGCAACTTCACTAAGTAGGGAGTCTCTTCGTCATCGATATGGTAAATTATTTTAGTTTCTTCCATTGTAAAGGAAGATAGGAGTCAACAAGCGAAGGACCTACATGAACCTCAATATGGCAACTCTACATAAACTTCAATATGGCCTCCAATGGTAAATAATACAAAACATAAGATCATCTAGCAGGCTAAAAACTGTCTCAGAGTCTGCGCAATCAAGTTTTGTATTCAAAGATAATTTATTTTCTGATAAAAAACCTGCTTAAACGATAAATATTAAGTGTCAGTTATCTAGTTCGTCAATAGCCGTGATACGGCAAAACAATTAAAATTTCTGTAAACAAATATGATAGGTTGAGTCGTAAAAATCAGTTTCTTCGTTTTAGAGCAGCCAAGAGTTTTCGATCATTGAATGATCCAACTATATTTTACTTTAATACCGATGATGATCATCTTAATGCCATTTCATTCATGTAAACAACGTTACGTCACAAAGTTTCCGGGCGCACTATTCAATTGTTCAGGCGCTTCTATTATTTTTCATTTTAATAAAATGTAAATTATCCAAATTAATTTCGTTAAAATATTTAATATTTAATTTGAAGACCAATGTTAATATTTCTTTGTTTTTTCAAATCCCATGTTTTAATTATCACAATATGAATTGTAATAGCAGCTGTTTACCACGTTGTCTTCTTTGCTTAGAAGGGTCATTGCTTTCCAGTACGTTCCGAACGTACTAGGTCATTACGGCCTGTAAACAATAGTTTTCTTGCAAAATCTAATCGATATACAGTTAATTAGCTCTTGGCATGGATGCTTTGAAAAAAGGATGGTTTAGCGAGCTATGTCCTCTTTGGCCCGGGATGTGCCTTTCTTTGGAAGTAGAAGAAATACTGCATTCCGAGAAGTCGAAATACCAAGACATTATGGTTTTAAAAACGTGAGTTCTTTGTTTCGTATCCTAAAAATCATTTTACTCCGCAAGCTGCGAAGATTAATAAACATTCATTCTTTATTTTAGCAAGTCTCATGGTCGTGTATTGACATTAGATGGAATAATTCAATGCACGGAGGCTGATGAATTTTCTTACCAAGAAATGATCTCCTTCTTACCTCTTTGCAGTCATCCTTGTCCAAAAAAGGTAATATAACACTTTTATTGTTGAATATTGTATAATTAATAATACCTGTATTTTGTTATTATTGATAACAGTATTTTATCAGTTCTTGGTATTGCTTGATTACTGGAATTTCAGCATTTGCAAACTTTAACTGCCTTTTTATATTTATTAAAAATTTAAGTGTAGGTGATGTCCATATCAGGAATAAGTGGAGCGAATATTAAACGAGGAAAATGTAATATTAATTGTAAAGTGACCAGAGGACTTTCTTCGTGAAATAAAAATCTCCTTTTGAACATGTTACCCTTCCATGTTCTCCTTTGCTGAAATCTGTAGATTCTTATCCTTATTTTGATTTTCAAAATTTTGGTGATCATAAGTAATGAAGAAAATCAGACGAATACCTGAATATTTCGTGAGTGTAAAGAAATAAATGTAAATTAAAAGTATCAAAATAAATGACGCTATTGTAAATGGAATTTTTTCAGTTATTTTCGACGCGGACAAAAAAATTAAGATTAACAATGTAAACAGCCAAAGTAAAGGTAGCTGTGAAGAATTTCCCGAAATTTTGAGTGAAAAGGTGCATTCGCAAATTCATTCTAGCGATAAATATTTTTACAGAACTGTAATTATTGCATACCGATTCTCAGTATTATAGGAATCAGTAATTTAAATATAGCGTTCATTAAATGAACGACAAAAATGAAAATATAAATTTTGTTTTCCTTCGTAAAAAGGTTTTCCTCAAACGTTTTCAAAAAATTTTCATGAATAACTTATATCATATTAGTTATTCAGAATTAACTTTGTAGTGCACAATGGAAGATAAGACCAAGCGTATTTTTCGAGCTATATCACATGCTCTTCAGTGTTTAATTTTTTTATTTTCAGGTTCTCATAATTGGAGGAGGTGATGGTGGCGTAGCTCGAGAAGTCGCAAAGCACCCTGATGTAGAAACCATCATACAATGTGAGATAGATGAACGTGTGGTGGAATTATCGAGGGAATATTTACCATTCATGGCCACTGGGTTCGATAATCCTAAACTCAACCTTCATATTGGTGATGGCTTCGAATTTATGGGGAAACATCAGAAAGAATTTGATGTGATTATTACAGATTCATCAGATCCTGTGGGTAGGTGGAAGCAACACAAGTGAGAATCATTTTTATAACTGCAAAAAATTTTCATAGTTCTTCATTTTCCAGCCTAAAGTAACATGAAAGTAATTGAATCAGCGTGAACAAGCTGTCTTTACTGTTTTTTTAAATATAGAACCATTTCAAAGTTACTACTTATACTATCTGAATGAATGAAAATTTGTTTAACTCCTCTTTGAAATATTGCAAGTAATGTAATCACGGTTTTTGTACTGTGAGAATAAATGGTCAAGGACATTGGTCAACACTGTTGAAATTTTTAGCATGTGTAATAAGATTTTTGTTTGCATGTATTATTTTGGCAGATGGGCTTATTTATTTTCATATTTAATGTGCTATCTTCAGAAAAATTGATCCATTTAAATTCTGTTGAATTTTTGCTCATTTTTTCTTTTGGCATTACATATTTTCAAATTGGATGGCTATTAAAAACCCTGTTGGCTGTTGTCTAAATCTCTTGATTTAATTATCAGAAACTTATACTTACTAATCATGGGATAGGGATTAAAGTTCATATTTCAACTTTTATATGGGTGTTATTTAAAATAAATCAATTATCTTTTAAATAATTAGTTATATATCATTAGTAGAAATAAAAGCAACAATGTTCTAAGTTTGCCAAATGCTGAAACAATAATCATTGGCAAATATATTTCACAGATGTCTGAAATAATTTTTTTTTAATTCCTTGAATTGAATTTACATGTTCTAAACAATGATACATAACTATTTTTGCAATACAGATTTCCCTCCCTCTATGCGGGTTTGTTTTATGTGAATTCACTATTACGCGACAAACTCATTGCTACCGGAATTTCTTTTTGTGTGTCTTTGATTCGCTCTTATGCGGCCAGTGCAATACAAATGCAGGAAGGTTCTCCACTACACCACAAGGTGACCATTCAGTCTCTCATTGTCTCTTATGTTGATGTTGTGTATATTAGTACTAGAGTAAAAGAGATGAGAGTGAAGTGGATATTGTAGAGATGAGATGAGAGGAAGATATCTTGTGATACTGTTTGAGCACACTTGAGAAGTTTCGTCTCCTTGCTCGTGGAACTTGCATTGGGCCAAGACAACCCTCCAGCAATTTAAACCTCCACTATTATGTCTCCCACAACAGCCGCCACTTGTGCCCGTTGCTTCCTTTTATTGGCGAGTATAATTAACAGTGTTAATTATTTTAAGTTTGTATTTAGTGCATAAGAAGTCGTTATGGAGCAAAAAAATAGTGTCTTGGAGGGGAGTTAGGATTTCTTGTGGAATGTATCCCTATCTTTTACATGTAAATATGTTTATGCGAATTCACTTTATGCATCACTCCTGGAACACAACCCCTGTGTAAAGTGAGGGAAACCTGTAGATAATAATCAGTGTTGATTTTACATCTTGATTGTGAACTAGTTTTAAAAGGCAAGCTTAAAGCGTCCTTTAAGTCTGAAGTCAGCTAACTTTCATACATGGCAGGTCTCACTGAAGGTCTCTCATTGTTGCTCTACATTGTTAGCTGTGAATGGTTCATCAAGGCGCATAGAGCTTTCATTGGAAAATACCTAAAGATACTATGGAATTGTATAAGTGAAAATCAAGTCTAAACTTTTATTACCATTAAAATCTCAACATTCAAGGTTTCGTGACCATAAATTCAATTGACAAATATAAAATTTTCTGTGTTAAATTTTATGGTTTGCTTTTTCTTAAATGTGCTTGTAGTTTCACTTTGGCATCTTGGCTGCCTGTCTTGAAATAGTGACGAAGCCGTGGATAACAGAGAGCTGAAACTTGAAGTGTAGATTTCTGTACTGCCGCCACTTGTTTTTCTTTATATATAATTGAGTTTTGAAAAATAAACAGTGTCAGATAGTGGCCCATTAAATTTTTTTATATCTTTGAAGTTATGAAAGATGGATTGCTGAAATTTTTAGAATATATTTACACATTGATTCCACTTACAAATGAAGATCTAATAATATGTGGTGGTATAACCACATAAAAGATAAATTAAGATAACCTAAATTTACACATATAACAGGCGATCAAATTCTAAATTCTCCTTAGTTCGTCAATTCCATTAATGGAAAAAATCTTCACAGTGAAATAAAATGCAAAATATTAATGAATTTACTAATAGAAGTAATGGCATGCTAATTTTATTCATGTTCATGGTTAACACTCTTATTTGTTCATCATAGCTTCATGGGCTGCATAAAAGAGCTGTATACCTCCTGCAGGCTGCAATTTGGTGATACTTGCTATTGATGATTTTGAAAAACAGACAGACAAATGCCTTTATTTGGGAGATGTTGAGGGTAGTTAGCCCCCTCTTGCACCTAAGCCCAATTGTCATATATTTTACATATAAAATTTTAAAATCTAGCTAACTTCTGTAGCCATACATTGATTAAGTAAACCAAATACAAATTTCAGTGAAAAAGCAGTTGTCCTTGGTGATAATTACAGTTGATATCGGAAACAATTTTTGTTTTTTGAATAGGACATCTTTTGAGATTCAGAGGTATACACTATGGACAATGGCCAATAGTGATCAGATATAAGCAGCAAGTAAATTTCAGTAAAAGATTTTTAATGTACCATTTTTAGGTGCCCCCTCATCGTAGCATACTTTGTGTTTTGATGTTATTGTATATATGGAGATTTCAGATTCATTTTAGAATTTATCATTTTTTAAAGAAAGTTATGAATTATATATGTATATATATTTATTGGGTAGCTTATTATAAATAAAGCAAAATTTTGAATCGTTTCTTTTATGAAACATTTATTGAGTTAATCTACTTTTCATTCCAGAAGTATTAGAAGATACACAACTACAATTAATCAAAGAAGGTAATCCTTATTTAAAAAGCTAACCAACGATATCTATGTCTCTATGGAATTATGTAGGTCCAGCCGAAGCTCTCTTTGAAGAGAGTTATTTCCGTCTTATGAAAGATGCTCTTCGAGATGGAGGCATTATCTGCTCCCAGGCGGAGAACATTTGGGCTGGTTCAGGGCTAGATATCGCCAGCCGTGTCTACAAATTTTGCCAAACTGTGTTCCCATCAGCAGCTTACGGCTATTGCCTTGTTCCTACATATCCCACTGGTCAAATTGGATTTGTACTTGGGAGTCTTAATCCTGTAAGTAGTAAATTGTATTTCTGTCTACTGAGTTGGTATGATATCAAAGTCTACTTCCAATTAGCTCATTTTATGTGGAAACCAGTGTATTGTTGGATGGCATTTATTTACCGTATTTGCCCAATAGTCAGACAACCTCCTATTTCAGAAGCCATGCAAAAGAAAAAAAATTGGGATATTGTTACTAAATTTTTACTTCAAAATATCTGATTGATTACACTTAATATTTCCTGTGTAAATATACCATATTTTTCGACATATAAGATGCACTTTTTTCTAGAAAAATGACTCCCAAATCAGCCTGCATCTTATAGACCGAAGGTAAGATTATTACTGTCTTCAGTATTGCACTTACAAACCCACTGATCCCCACAATGGAATAACTGACAGTCATTTGATGCAAAAACATTAAAATATACATTATTAATAAGTAATAGTGAAAAAAGTGTTAATCTATACAGTAAAACTTTATGCAACGTGAATACCAATGATGCATTTTCATCATTGTGCTTGATTACATGTTTGCTCATAGTGATTACAATTACGGTGCATTTGCGATGTTATTCATACGTTTTAGTTCCTAATGAGCTCGATGAATAGTGTGATTAATGCCATGGAGCATTAGAATTCCTGTTGATGTCATAAATATTTTATACATATCTAGGATAAATAACATTACATGTATTGAGATCACAATGGCTACAAGAATGAAAAGATATGCCTACACTATTACCTATAAGCTTCAGGTTATTCAATACGCAAACACACATGGAAACTGAGCAGCAGCACATCATTTCGGTCTGCCACTCAAAGAAAAAAATGATTCGTGAATGGAGAAAACTGAAGTTGATGGGATAAGAGAAACAGTCTTCGCAAGGTTGGTCTCAAATGGCCACAAGAGGAGGAAGTGATGGATAGTAGAACAGATGAAGTTTGGTATTGCTGTATCAAAGAAATTTTTTATGTACGGGGCGAAAAGTGTTGCAGAAGAAAAAGGACTAGTGGGGCATACATAATATTGCATTCCATTTATTGTTTATCCCATTAAATTAAAAATCTCATCTTGTACCTAAGTTTATGTAATTAGTATTGGTAAAAGGTATCTATATGTGCAACATGTGCGGTGCACTCCAACAGCATAATTAATACAACTACCGAGTTCAGGCTATAAATGTCTCAAAAAAATTATTCATGTTAGATCATCCTTATTTATTTTACGAATTGAGTTTATCTAAAACATTATATTTAACTGTTATTATGCTGTAATATTTTCTGTGAATGTTGTCAGATAGGGACTCAATCATGGCTGGAAATGATATATGACATGGGCCTTCCTAAATGCCTTGGTGAACCAAAATACTTTTCCTAAAAAATCAGCGTGCATCTTATAGGCTAAAAAATATGGTAATTATGTGATAATATTAATGAATAATTATGATAAAATATGTATTTATTGACTTCCAGTGATCTACATTAAATTAATAATTTTATTTCTTAAAACGCTTAATACATATGATATGTATTTGAATTTCATTTGTGTCATGAGTCGATTCCACAAAGGGGAACCTGAACTTATTAATGAGGTATATGCTATAGTTTATCATCAGACAATATGCATTTCTGACTTGGCCCTTTTCCTCTCTTATAGAAGACAAACTTCAAAGAACCTTTAAGGATACTGAGCAAAGAAGAGCAGAAGCAAATGAGTCTGCGTTACTATAGTCCTGAAATACATAGATCTGCTTTTGTGTTGCCACGATTTGCACAGAAAGTTATGGAACAGGAGGCATAAAATGTTGCTCACTGTCTTTGCTATAAGTTTGTTTTCTTTTAGATGTGTTAACAAATTTGAATTATCTCATCCGGCATAATCTCTTTGATCTTAATGAAGACTGACTGCTATTTCTCAGTATAAATGAATAAATGAATTTTGCAATCATATACTATATATTTGTACATGCATTTATATAATAATGGAATCATTATTCCATAATTTTCAATTTGATTGTTCTACATGTCATATATTAACATTTTTTTCTAATCCTTAGCTTTAGTGGTTTTTAGGAAATTTTCCTTAGAAATCTGTGAAGCTTTGGGGTGTGTGTGAGGCATCTTACTTAATCCCTTTAATACTTATATTTTTCTTTGTATTAATAGATTGATCTGACTAATCCCTTATAAAATACTGTTACTATTCCTTTATAGTTTTCTTATATTAAGGAAAAAGTTAATTGCTCAAAAAAGTCAACTGTTTTACTCTGTTACCATCATAAAAAGTTGCATTACTGCTTTGTACTTTTTCCATTTAAATTTCTAATGTGATGAAGAGGGCAAACTTTTATCAAAGGAACTATTTTCTACCATATCAGGAATAGGAATGTGTAATATTTGCTGAATAAAATACCCTAGCCACCTCTTGTGCCTTTACAACTGTTGGGTGTTCATAAAATGATTATGGAAGATGTTACATCATTCTTATTTCTGTTTAGGATTATGAAATGAGAAATTAATATGGATCAGTTATAATATTTGTTATAAAATCATTGAACAGAACTATGTGATTGTTGAAAAAATCTTCTAAAACTTGTTTGGATTGCTTGTTCTTTATCCACACATGTAAATTGCAATGCTGTTGAGGAATTTTGTGTGTTTGTATCTATTGATGTTATGCATTTCAGTATATAGAACTGAGAAGGTACATGAAGTTCACTTATTAATTGGAATATATATCATTTAAGTAGTGGGCTTAACTTCATTAGTTGTCATAGAAAGTAATGTGGGTATGTTCATATTTTTTCATGGATATTGTTACTGTCAGTTCTAATATAGAGGGGTGTATTTGAAAATATGAGTATATGGTGGATGTTGTGTAGGTATGATGGAATTTTAGGATCTATGTATTTTCTCAAATAAAAAAGGCTTTTGTACTATTTCATGATATTAAAAATATGAAATTATTTTTATAAGTAGAGAAATAGTAATTTTAAATTGTATTTTGATAATTGAATTATCCATGTGAAATGGAATCTCTAATGGTTTTTACTTGAACATTGGACTTTGTTTTATTTTTGTTTGCATGTAAATATATAATCACGTGAATAAATGAATTTTATTATTCATGAGTTACATGAGAAGCCATTATTTACTAGCTCTTGCCCTATTCATTCACCTGTGTGAATAAAACTGGTAGTAAAAAAATAAACTGGCAGTATTCAAGCAGCAGTAAAGAAAGCGAAAACTAGCAGTATTTTAATGCAACATAGCAGTAAAAAAATAAAAGGTTCCTCAGACGAGGAACGAACACTTCAACCAACTTACCCAACCCGGTGAGGATGAGCAACATGTTCCTCCATGCAATAATTTCCCAAATCAAAATGTTCCTTTGAGGAGGAACCAAAAACACTTCAATCCAACCCGGTGAGGACAAGCAAAATGTTCCTCCATGCAATAATTTCCCAAAACAAAATGTTCCTTTGAGGAGGAACGGAAAACACTTCAACCAACTTACCAAACCCGGTGAAGACGACCAAAATGTTTCTCCATGCAAATATTTCCCAAAACAACAAAAGAAGAACGAAAATCACAATGGGTGATTTATACTGAAGCTTAGCCATAATTTGGTATCCATAATTGCAATTTCTTTACCGCTGCTTAAATAATGCCAGTTTATCTTTTTTACTGCCATTTTATTTTTCTGCTGCCAATTTATTTTTTTTTTGGCTTGAGAAATTCTACTGGCAAAATATTTTTGTACTGCCCAAACAAATTGTAGCGTAACTTTTTTTATAATTCATTGATTAAATTGTTGTTGCAGCCATCATTTCCTTTTATGTCATTATTAAGTGAACCTCATTTTCACAGACGAGTCATAGGTAATTGCAAGATATATCAATCTCCGAACTATGTGTGACTGCTCAATTAAACATGATGATTTCTGACTGACTTGGCAAAAGTTTTTGCAGGTACCATCAGATAGTTTAATTTATTCATGTGCATGCAACATTTGGAAAATGGATTATCTACGATGAAGAAATGAATGTAAATAGGTCTATTTTCTATACTTATACACAATGTTTGTAAGTGAAAAGAAATGGGTAATTTATGATGAAGGTATTGTGTGAACATATTGCAACTATTCGAGTAAGGCACGTTTTAAGTAATAGTCAATTGTATTATTATTGTGTTGGTGGTGGTGTTGAACATGAGCGTGAATGTGGTGGTACATTGCAGTACAGTTTTTCTGATACAACATTACAAAAATTGTTATGAAATGGTCCTGTCTGTGTGTGTACCCTACTAACAACTTTTGCATCAATTGACCGATTTTCATGAAACTTGGTATGAGGCTCGTGCTGCCAGGGCTCACTTCCAGGCTATATTTTATTTGGCGAAGATTGAATTCCCAGGTTCGATTCCAGAAACGCTTTTTTCCCTATCTGTTTTACATAGGAAATCTCAAATCCATCGTGCAGATATATTTTCTTTACTATATTAAAATATCTTAAAATTGTGATATCGGAGCGAGGATTGTATTGTTCTAATGGAAAAAGAATGTAGATTATAACTCTTATTGCATAAATTTGATAATTGGTCGCATTTTATTGAATTTCTTCTAATACATAGGGTTTTTGCGTTTTAAATTGCATTTTATCGGATTGTTGCCATGGAAACGATTATTACCGAACTTGAACATAGACGAGTGAACAAATGAATTATTTTCTTTTCCGCTCGACTACTCTTCAGCAATGGACAGTTGCTCCATACATATTAGGGCATAAACAGTGACATTTATTAAATTCAATTATTTAAATTAATACATGCAAAATATGTCAGAAAGAGATTGGCATTGCCTTTAGTATTTTAAACCTGATAATGCTCTATTAATTTGTTTTCCAACTTTTCTCTATCATTGATAAACTATGAATTATAAATGGTATTTATCGAATGAGAATTGCTTTGAATGATTAACACATACTGGAACATTTCCTGTCAATATAAGTAATCAATTCGGGACACCAACCTTGGTTTGAACTTCTTGTATATATGTATGCATGTTAAGCAGGAGAATGATGACAACAATGAAATTCATCTACATATGCCGGTTATCAAGGACCTAAAATGATAAAATTAATAAAAACGTAATTTATTGAAGAAACGCGATTGAGAAATAAAATTCGATGATAAGAAAATTATTTTACAATATTTTATCTTTATGGTCATGTTTTTTATTCTTATTTAATCAAAACAAAATTTAGCGGGAATACATAAAACATCATACGATAAAGAAAACGCCAAATAAAAATTTCTCTAAAATGTACAGGGAGCCTCCCAGAGGCACGCGTTGGCGCGGTCTCTTCTGTTGAATTCCTTTGCACATTGTTTACTTGATTCTCTGTTTGTCTGTTCTACTAAAACTGCTGTCTCGATGAGGAGACAAGGCTCAGGTTCATTTGCCATCAGTTCCGTAATTGATGCGATTCTTGGATTTACATTTCTTTCATACATATTTTACTGCCGAGGCCAGCACTTTCAATTCTATTCAAATTTTACATCCCCACTGTATGAAGTGCAGGAGAACTATGAAGACGAAAATAATATTGAATATGTGATTCCCCCCCACCAGCCCTAAGTGGCCTGAGTGAAGCCAAACATCCTGCAGACCCCCTAGTCTTATGGATGAAAGATCCTAGGATTAATTAGGGTAGCTGCATTATGATGCGGGAAACACAATCTTGTCGGCAACTCGGACAAATCATGACATTGAAATTCTGATTCTCGGAGCAATTATGATTTACTTTCCCTTACAATATGAGAATCGACGTCTCTTTGTACGTGTCATTCATTTTTTTTAACTTGAGCGTCCAGGCACTTACTGATTTTTCTCTACGAGCTAATTTCTCCATTTTTATCCTACTTTCCAAAAAATGGAAAGTAGTCTTATGAGATCGCCTGGTGTCCGTGTTTGTGTGTGTGTGTCCCTAACATCTTTTTCATGTATGAACCGATTTCAATTAAATTTGGTACATAGAATCCTCACATAAATTATTGAGCAACATGACATGTTTGGACCGGATCGACTAAGCAGAGGTGTCACAATTGCAAACAATCTTTTCGGTAATTATGAATTTGGAAGGAATTAGCTAAACCGATTTCAACAAAGTTTTGTATGAATTAGGCGTGCAAGATAAAATAACAAAATCAAGATGTTTAGTATAGATATAAAAAGCAGGGCTGCCACAATACAAGGGATAAAAAATTATTTTAACAAGTGTATGTGTTGAACTGTTCAAATCAATTTCAACCAAATTTAATACTTATAATATACACATACATAAAAAAACCATATTAGCATATTTTAACCGAATTAGCTAAACAGGGGTGCTACAATTACAAATTAAACTCTGTCAGTTATTAAGGATTTGAAGGAATTGGCTGAACGGATTTCAATTAAATTTTGTATATAAGATTTGTACGACATACCATAATGAAATCAAAATGTTAAAAGCGGAGCTAAAGAGCAGGACTACCACAGTAAAAAGTTAAATAATATTTTTACACGTATTTCTAGAGAACTGACCCAATGGATTAACTAATACGAAAAAGGTTTTTTTTTACTCTATTGATATTTGATTACTTCAAAAACTGTAATAAGGAAACTTGTTCGTCATATTCCTATTTTTAAGAATGTTTCTAATATTTATAACTCATAGGAAGTAAATCGCCTGTGGCGATCTTAATTTTAATTTCGGCATACATAATATTTGCTCCTTATATAATTTCCATCACACGTAGATGCCCATGTGATATTTTCTTTCTGTAATCATTGAACTCGGTTCTTTATTTTCTAAATACGCATCATCATGCAAGTAATACTCATGAATAGAAAAGTTAAGAATGTTGCATAAATGAAGGTGTGCTAAATATTCTATTTCTTGAAATCATTATGCAAGTTTTTTGCAGGATTGCCACTACTACGCAAGTGAATAGAACTGAAGAACAGAGACGCATGTGAGTGATGTGCGTTTGAATGTGATATTCATGTGAAGTGATGTGCGTGTGAATTGATATGCGTATGAAATGATATGCGTGTTCAATGTGATTTGCGTGTTCAGTGTGATTAGCATGTGCCAGTGATGCGTGCGACAGAAGTGCCTAGGGAACTACAGCCTTAGGAGAACAGGGGGATAGGAGTAATGGGCTTAGGGGAATAGGACTAGGTGATAGGAGTGTGAATGTTTGAGTGTCTGAATGCGAGATTGTGATGGGTGTGTTTGGATGTGCGCGCGCACTAGTGAATGGGTTAAGGGTGTCTGAATGAGATGTAAAGTAGTACATCTACATATTAACCTGCAAGTCACCTTGACGGTGGATGGCAGGGGGTGCCGCGCACCAAGTTCCTAACTAATTATTATTCACTGTTATCTATTGTGGTCACGTATTGTCCTAGGGAAAAATGACTCCTTATACCTCTCTGTCCTACTATCTATTTCGCGAATCTTGTCTTCATTATCCCTCCGTCCGATATACTATGGTTGTCGAATAATATCCTTCATTTCATTTACGAATATCTCCGACCTATATTTATCTAGAAGTTTAAGTCTCACCTCTAATCTACGATCTTTCAACGATGGCCAAATCAACTCTTCAATGAGTAACGTAACGCTCTGTTTTTATCGTAATTCTTTTTCACGTATCTAGCTGCTCGCCGCTGTATTTTTTCTAAATCAACTATGAGTCCCCTCTGATATGGATCCCAAACCGCTGCTGCGTATTCCATTTGAGGTCTAACCAAGGATAAATAAGAGGATTCTCTCACTTTATCCGTGCATTTCCTGACTATCCTACGCACAAAAGCCAACTTCTTATTTGCCGCACCTATCACTCGTCTTATGTGGGTGTCCCAAGACAGGTCACGATTCATGGTTACCCCGAGGTATTTCACGGATTCCGAAACAGGAATGCTCTCATCATCTATCGAGTAGGTAAATACGGACGATGGGCTTCTAGATTTCCAAAAGTTTACAACGTTACTCTTTTTCTGATTGATTTCTAGCTGCCATTCCTTGCACCATACACTTAACGCATCCAGATCATTCTGAAGCTGACGATGGTCGCTAGGACCACTAATTTCTCTATAGACTACGGTGTCGTCCGCAAAAAGCCTAATATTACTTTTAACAACTGAGCTGATGTCGTTTATATAAAGCAAGAAAAGCATAGGTCCGATCACACTACCCTGCGGCACTCCAGAGACTACATCGGCCACACTCGATGACTTACCATCGATGACTACTTTTTGTTTTCTAATCCAAAGGAAAGTGCGAACCCAGTTAATGACTTTAACATTAACGCCAAGATTTCCCAATTTTAATAACAACTTACGGTGGGGAACCTTGTCAAAAGCTTTTCTAAAATCAAGGAACACTGCATCGACCTGTTTATTATTTTCGCCGCATGATAAAAACATCATTCACAAACAGACCGAGTTGGGTGTCACAGGATCTACCTTTTCTGAAGCCATGTTGACAGCTGACTAACAGCGATCTACTCTCGAGATAACGCATAGTGTTGCTAACAATATGTGCTTCAAAATCTTACATGATAATGATGTTAGAGAAATCGGCCTATAATTTTCTGGATTTTCTTTGTCACCTCCCTTATGAATGGGTGTGACGTGTGCTAGTCTCCAATCATCAGGAACCTCACAGAGGGTAAGAGATTTCTCGAATACTATCCGAAGGAAGGGAGCTATTTCTTCTGCTAGTTCTTTTAATACACGCGCGGGAATTCCTTCTGGTCCTGGGTTTTTGTCGGGCTTTATCGCACCCAGTTGCTTCGCTATTCCTGCCTCAGAGATTTTAATATTATCCATCCGAGTACGTCCATCGGGAATAAGATTATCTTCAAGTCTATCTCCACCTGCCGTGAACGCTTTCGCGAAGTAAAAGTTTAGTAGATTAACTTTTTCCTCCCCATCGTGAAGGATGTCTCCGGAACCACATCGCAGGGAGGGTATTGAAGGACCCCCTCCCTTAACTTCTCTTACATAGGACCAGAACGCTTTTGGATCCTCCTTCAAATTCGTATTTAATACGTCATTCCGGAAGGTGTTAAATGCGTTACGCATGGTTTTTCTCGCTAATACGCGGGCGCTGTTATACTCATAGACTATAGCTGTGCGATACTCATCGGAAGCGGTGGTAGGTATGTTTTTCAATTTGGCGTGTCGTCTTAAGGCAATCCTAACTTCCTTATTAAACCAACGAGGTTCTTTCTTATCAAATTTTAACTTACTGGGGATAAATCTATTGATACCTTTTCCTAGTATATCCTTAAATAATAACCATGATGGCTCCATGCCTAATCGTTCTGTCTTTTCACGATAACTGACAAAGGTACTTCTGAGATGTAAGCTGAAACTTTTAAAGTCGGCCTTGGCGAAAGCGTATACATTCGGAAGGGGCTTAGGATGTCTTTTGAGCTTTAATTCGCACTCCGCATACACAGCTCGATGGTCGCTAAGTCCCTCCTCTGTGGATACCTTGGTTATCCTATGCGGGGTGTTAGAAGCAAGCAAGTCGAGAACATGGCTCGAACGCGTGGCTTTTCGTACCATCTGGATTAAGGAATATCGAAGAAGATATAATATGGTAAAAGATAGGTAAATTATCACCCTCTCTAACCTACACACTCACCGGTTGAAGGTTTTCACTCTAATAATATTATTCGCTCTAATAATAATAAGATCCAAAAAGAAAGCATAGGAACGCACAATAGAGATACGCGATCTCAAGTGTCTTGTTTACATATATTGCGCAACCGCATCTCGGTTAATTCGGCAGTGCTTAATAGTTTTAAACATTTATTCCTTAAAAATCGACGATTAAAATCACATTTATTTCTCATAAAAATTGAGGAAGAACAATGAAATTTATTTTAATACATGTTTCTCATTTTTATCTAGTAAATTTTAAAAATATTAGTGAATATTTTATATTGGATTTAATTTTTTAAGTTGTGTGATAATATAAAAAGAAATCGAAATTTTAAATAATTCAATTTTTATCAGTGTAATTTGCTACACGCGTAAACTCGCCTTAACTTTTATTTCAATATGAAAATCAAATGGAAAAGCTTAAATGACAAAACAATAAAATCATTATTCGGTATTTAGTTAACCTTTGAAGAACGAGCGTGCTTTTAAATGCACGCTGGGTGTAGGGTCCAGCGGCCGAGCGTGCATTATAATCCACGCTGAGTCACGAGGCGTTCTTTGCTCGCTTAGAGATCGCATATGCCCTTGAGTCGGCTGCTGGCTGTTCCAGTCGCCACGTAGATTGCTATGGGATGACTCGGGTGTGAAAATATTGTAGTGAGAGTGCATATAATGCTCACCTAAGCATTACAAAAATCAAAGCAAATTTGGGTTCTTTTCTGAATTCCCTGTCTACGGAGAGAGAGAGACAGCTACGCAGCAAATGAGTCCTTCCCTCTCTCCCATCCGCGTCTTCATTCCCTTTCACACTGATACCATAAAAACCATATATTCCCACTTATTTCTTCATTTTTGCAAGTAATATTTTCAAAACTGTAATTTTTTCCCGCTATTTTGGCTAATTTTACCAGAATAAAGGGGCTTTAAAAAGAAGCGGTAGGGTCGGTTTATTGTAGAATATTCCAAAAATTCTTCTCCTAAAAATATCTATACTCCTAGGCCATATGCTCCATATGGTCGGGGAAAGTAACGGTAATATACATTTTCGAGTTGTGGGTATTTCTACGCTACTCGCCTTTTGGGAATAGGCAGGCAATTCCAAGTTCGCAGAAACGCATTTGTTGACACCGCAGAATGTTGAGCCGAGAAAACGAATTCTTTTTGCGTATGCGATTCCATCAAAGGCCGCACTCTCGCTCGTTTTATGGGATGCTTTGTATCCAAATCATCAATCCTTGTCGCTGGATGCGAAAATTTTCGTGCTATCTGGGTAGATAATAGTAAATTGCAGTAAAATAAAATAATTAGTAAGTTTTGAGTTTTTAATACCTTTGTTTTAATATAATTTATTTAATTGTATATTTTCATACTTTATGTTTATAATCATTGCCGTGTTTAACAACCAGCCATAGATACACGGCTAATTCCGGTGTAGCATGTGTGATTGGCCACAAAACAAAAAAGCTGCTCCATTTGGACATAAGGAATAAATTTTGTGCAATGTGCCAATACTTGGAAAAGTGCGGGAAACCGACAATACACGACAACTGCTGCCGAAATTGGAGTTCGTCATCTAGTGCCATGGAAGTTGACATGGTCGTGGAAGCATTCCGCTCCAGTATGATAATACATGGTGTGGAATATCATTATCTCGTTGGTGATGGAGATTCGAGCGTGATGAAGAAGGTGCGTGAGTGCGTATCTTACGGAAGAAGCGTCAAAAAAATTGAGTGCGCAAATCATGCCGTGAAGTGTTATACAAAAGCACTTTTTAAACTAGCTGAGACACGGCCGGATTTTAAAAGAACCCTCAAAAAAACAAAATAATTAGGCTAAAAATAGCAGCACGTGGTGCTATTATTTATAATGCAAATGAGCAAAACTCTGCCGAAGAACTGATAGATGATTTGAAGAATGGGCCATTCCATGTCTTTGGAAGTCATGAAGGATGCCGAACCTACTTCTGCGACAATACCACCAAAGAGAAGGGGGCGCTTGATTCGAAGGAAGAAACATGCATTGAAACAATTGAAGAGGCATTGAAGCCTTTGATTCGGAAAGCCGGCCAGTTACTGACTAACGACACAAGTAACTACGCAGAAAATTTTATGGCTTTAGTAGCAAAATTTGTTGGCGGAAAGCAGGTTAACAGGTCAAAAAAAGGATCATACCAGCACAGGGCTTATGGTGCTGGCCTCGATTTTCAGCTGGGGCCCATGTGGAGTTATGAGGCATGGAAAATTCTTGCGGGAAAAAGTCCCCATAAATCTCTGCGATCAACATGCCAACACAAGTTGAAACGTCTTCAGGCAGTAAAGAAGTGCCTAGACGGAAGACAAAGGGGCAAACCCAAGAAGCGGCTAAATTTCGAGGATGGCGCAAAGGATTACGGGGAAATGTGCCAAAAGTTGGACATGGACAACGACGAATTCGAGAAAGAGGCGTCTTTGTTTATTGAAAACTTGAAAGTGAATCAAGAATCAAGAGATGCCTTGCAGAGACCCACTCAAGGTCAAGCTCCAACGATAGGTGGTTTGATGAAAGAAAAAACAGACTGACTTCCTCTAACTTTGGCCTTGTCTGCAAACGGAGAAAGACATCAAAGTGGAGCCCCCTTGTGAAGCGCCTATTGTACTCGATGCAGTTTGAGAATGAAGCGACGCGGTATGGGCAGCTCCGAGAGAAAGATGCAATTAGGGAGTACGAGGCCATTTAAGATAACAAAAATCGATTTTTCAATTTAAAGACTTTCACTCTTTTGTAAATTAAAATTAGAAAAATAAATAACGAGATTGTATTGATGCCTTAATCCTAATATGTACTATATACATCAAGGAATGCATGTGAATGTTTTAATATGAGGGAGGAAGAAATAAAGCAGGAGAGAGACAAAATTAAAGGTTCCATAGATTAAAAATAATTTTGGACGTAAAAGAATTGTGTACCGTGGTGTATTTCTTTGTCATGCAATTTCCATTCACCCATAACTATTTTTTATCTCTGGAGCACTCAATTATATGAATTTTATATTTATTGTTTACTTTTTAGTGTATCTAAGAGTTGGTTTCATAAATCTTTTTATTTCAATTTAATTCACGCATACCCGTCATATTTGAAGGGCAATTACGCTAGTGAGTGATAAAAACTCCAGTATTTACGCGAAATTCGAAGAAATCAATGACGAAAAAACTAAAAAATTAACTTGGGGAAAATCGGCCTTTGAGTGAGAATCATACGGAAAATGAATTAGAGAATTTTTTATGGAGGGGGCGCATATTTGTTAGTTTACCCCGGGTGCTAAAATAGCTAGTTACGGCGCTGCCTGAGAGTACATAAATTTTAACGTTGAAATAAACAAGTTATTCGAATCTTTAAAAATGTCTTTGTACCTATTTTGCCTGATAGTCATTGTAATATAATTAGTATTCTTTTAAAATATATAAAGGTTAATTAGATTTCACGAACTATCTAGCGTCAATAGATAAAAGAAACGAACGCTGACGCAGGACGTAATAGTAAGTCTGACGGCTTTTATGGGATTGAAAAATAAGAAAACGGAAGGTCAATCATGTGAGCATCTATTGTGAACACCGAGGACCTTCTAGGCTAGGTCTTGGGGGAAAAAGGTGTGGCGGATTCACACCTAAAGGTGCGGTGAGTGCAATCGCCGATGTCTCCGCCCGAAATCTAATACTTTTTTATCATATACGGTCAGACTACTCACGGCAGAGCTAGAGGGGAGGGTGATGTTGACAGGCGCATTCAATAGCCAGAGAATATTTTCCTCGTGTGCCGGGCACTTCCCCTCCTTTGCTGATTAGGTCGGGGAAGGGAAGAGGGTATCATCTTGGTTCTGCCCCATCCCTTCCATCTTCTTTTGGTTACGTCATTGGTGCGACAGGACTAATCCCTACGTCCAAAATTCGAACTACTAGGGCACGAAATCCGAGTGACAGCGGTGGCATCTAGCGTCCGAGATTCACATTATGACTCACTAGGCTTTACCCTTAAATCCGTACGATAAAGGTTAAGCAGCAGGATCGTTTATGCAAAATATTTATGTATGTGAAAAATTGATTTAAAGCAATAGAATCCATATTGCCTGGTAGAGTACGTCTTATCTGGCGTCATGTTTGGGAGCGGTGTACTCCAGAGTCCACGTTGCCTGTTGGCAACCTCTCCGGAATCCGCTAAGCAATGAGCGACTATCTAAACAGCGCATTACAGAGCTAAAGATTATGCGCCCACGTATCTTGTACGATAATGAAGTAAAGGAAATCGGCCTATAATTTACGGGGTTCTCTTTGTTGCCGCCCTAATGGACGGGCGTAACGTGTGTCACCTTCCAATCTTTAGGAACGACACCTTCCGTAATGGATTTCTCGAATATAATTTTCAAATACGGCGCGATTTCATAAGCTAGCTCTTTCAATACTCGCGCGGGTATTTACTTATATACTAACCAGAGTTGCCAAAATTATTTTGTACATGTCGCTAAATTTACCCTGAAAAGTAGCTAAAAAGTCGCTAAACTAAAAAAATATCGCTAAAAAAGTAGTTAAAAATTAAAAGTGCTTAAATATTTCAAAATAATGATTATTTCATGTATGTAATACACTTACCTTCGTTTTTATGAATATAATATTAATAAAGATAATATTTTACAAATAAAATAAATAATGTAGGGTTTTTGAAGTCTTTTATTGATAAAAAGTAATGCTATTTTCATTTATATATAGGTCAAATATGTAAAGTTAGTTGGAACCCACTCTACAGTAATTCTTCGAAAAAAGACAAGCCTGTTTCAAGTACGTCTTCCTCAATTGTCTGTTCACTTTTATCTTTGTCTTTGACTGTATCAACATATGTTTCAGTGGATCCAAATTTGTTTATAACACTTTCGGGCAGTTCGTAATTGTAACAACATTTCTCATGGCTTCTTAAACCGTACCTAATGCACAAAATAGCTTTTAATGTTTTGATACTCATTCTATTTCGTAGTTTTGATTTTACAAAATTCATGACACTAAATAGACGTTCCACATCAGCATTTGAGTGGGGTAGGGTCAGTACAGTTAAAGCTACATTTGAAATATCCTCAAAAGGATTTTCACCGGTTGAGTCTCGATAGCTATCTATTTCTGGCCAAAGTTTACACGTATCTGAAATTTCTGTCCACATGATCGTATGTAGTTTTTTCCACTGAAAATCAATACGAGTCAGAATCGATGCATCTTTTACAAACCTTTTTGCTAGATTAAGTATTTCTGGTTTCATAGCTTGAAGACATTGACTCGCACTCAAATAAGACATTTAACTCCAAAGTACGAACATTTTCCGGTAATCTTTTTTAAATTTCTTTTTGAAGTAAAACTAAGAAATTATTACACCTTTCACGAATCTGACGGTTTATCTCATCAGAAAATTTGCATTCGGATATTTCCTTTTCAAATTCATATCCTAAATATTTATGTGAATTTAGTCGATTTAGGGTATCAGTACTTTCTGAGTTGTTGATCTTCGAGCAAAGGGAATCATTTAAATGTACCAGATCATTTAGTAACTTGGTGGGATCATTCAAAGCGGCTTCAAATTTCTTATTGACTGCTTGAACCTCTCCTAAAATTGGCTTCAAAAATAACAAAAAACAAAATTTATCTTATCGCAATACATTGAATACAACAATTCGGCTGTATGACAGCGCTCGTTTTTTCTCGATATTTCAAAATGTTCCTTTAATTCATTCCATTGCTCTAAAAATTTTACTATAGCCCCTTCAACGGACAACCACCTTGTTTGACTCATTTGTACTAATTTTAGGGGAGATAGACCATTATTTAACGAGGAATAAAGTTCTTTATATCTAGCTTGTCTTACAACAGAATAAGAAAACCAATTATACGTTTCTTTAACGAGAAAATCAAGGTTCCTTGGCATATGATCACGGGTCGCATGGGAAGTAGCAAGTTGCAGGAAATGGCACACACATCTTAATAGAATCAAGTTAGGAACATCAGACTTCAGTCTGCTGTAAACTCCATTATTAACGCCAGTCATAACGGACGCATTATCAGTTCCAAGCGTGATTAGCTTCTGTAAATCTAACCCATTGTTTTTTAGGGAAGCTTTTATAGATTCACATATTGCATCTGCATTGCAATTACGTAGTTCTATAATATCCAAGAATGTCACTAAATTTCTTTCTTGATTGGAAATAATATCTAATTATTATGCCTAACAGTTTAGTTACGGAAATGCCATTAGTCTCGTCTATAATTAAGCTGAAGTTACTTTCCCCTATGTCATATTTTAAATCCTCAATGAAATGCGGGGCAAGCACGTTGCAAATCAAAGTACTACATTTTGTTCGATGAAGTTTAATGTCACTACAACCTTTACTATCACCTAAACAGGCTTTGCACAAATCATTCAGATGTTCCACAGTTTTTATTGCACAATGCTCTGCTATGAAGAGTGCAGCACATCCTTCTTTCTTCTGAAAATCTTTACTCTTCTTCTGGAACTGAAGAGTAGTGGAGCTTCTGCTTTTTTGTGTTTAACTGTATTACGATGTTTTTCAATGTCACTAACTTTTGCCGATAATGAACACTTGCATAACCTACAAAAGCACTTTGTATCGTCTCCATCCACCTTGATGAGCCAGTTTTTATATCTCGAGTCTTTCAGCCATTGCAGACGAAAACATTGAGTGTATTTATTGTTATCCATGTTAGTAAGGGTAAAAAACTTTAAATATTTTATAAACAAACTTAAAAACTGAAGAGACCAGGATATCTAATTTCAAAATTTTCAGCAACCAATTGCTCAGATATACACATACAAAAGGTGCTTTTTCACTTACGACAACACTCGTGGCTAGCACTCGGAGTGAAATACTATGACGGGCTGAATGCAGAATTTTCACCAAGTTTCAACTATAAATGTATAAGAGTTCAAATGTGCTTGGATATCCACGACGATCGACATTCCGAGAAAAGTACATACAAAGTTGCGAAGGGGTGTCCCTACGCCTGCTTACCGAGAGTACATAAATATGGGCATTTTATTTTGTTACACATATTTGTAAATAAATTGTATGTTAATTATCATGATGATTCAACTTTCAAACCACAAAATGTAAATATGTAGTTTGAATAAAGATTTGCAGTACAAACACTAAAGATCAAGACAATATACTTTAAATATAAATGTCATAGTTTTCAAGATTATGCCTGATTTGTTGATAATACGTAATAACAAACAACTGCAATTTATTCTACATTTAGTATGTGTTAAGTTTAATAGGAGTAATTTATTTTTCTGGTTAATATCGAATGTATTTGCACTAATATAAGGAATAGCTAAATTTTTTGCTAGATTCAGTGAAAATCGCTTAGTTAGCGAGATGTCGCTAAAACAAAAAAAAAGCCGCTAAACGAAGTAAAAAGTCGCTG